>JAQPZY010001530.1:1200000-1797500 GCA_029931535.1 Margaritifera margaritifera | reverse complement strand
ATATATAGGACACTTATATAAATGGGGGTTATGTTGCATACGGTACAATAAAAATACGGTACTGTAAAAATATGTTGAAATAACCTGTTTGTACCTGTCTCACGTGAGTTTCCTAAGGTCAAAAAATAAATCACTTATCCTGAGTAAGGGTTACCTTTCTGAACTCATCATTTCTTGTATCTCTCGCTTATGTTCCGTTTTGTGATATTATATGTTTGCAGTTAGTACTACTACTAATAATAATAATAATGACAATGATGATAACAATGATGATGCAAGCAAATACATCTCCAAAGGAAACAAAGGTAATACGTGGTGCAGAACATTGAAGCCAATACAAATAACTTCATTTATCAATTTATCATCATGTTTTAAGTGGGTCTTTTTACCTGCACTGCTGCGTATTTTTGTGTGTACCTTTTACTTTTCGCGCTGATGAATTATTGAGTAAAATAAAGAAAAAAGATTAGATTATCGAAGTTCTGTTCATGCGTTCACTTTTTCGATAAAATTTAAAAAAATAGACAATAATGATAACAACAAGAAGCAATGAATAGGACTTAGTAAGAGGTATTGCAAATGTTAAAAATCAGTAGATATTGTAATATTCACTTTACCTGTACAGAAGATGTTAAGGATTTAGCATCTTAAAATAATAATAATAATAATAATAATAATAATAATAATAATAATAATAATGTAGAAACTCATTTTAGCTATTAAGCTATCTAACTTAAACGTACCATTTTAACATCTTGTCAGGTCCAAAATGCATCTTACATTCCGCGTATATTATTTAGGCTTTCTGTGTCTTAAAAGACAGAGCAAGCTAACATAGTACTTTGGTCTTGAAGCGTCTTTATGTGTCTTATTTTGTCTTATCTACTGTTACTCAATTTCACACTAATATGCGATTAGACACAAAGAAGACGTGATAAGACGAAAATATGCAAAAAATCTCCTAATTAGACCGGGGTGTGGGGTGGTTGGGTTTGGTTTTTTTTTTTTTTTTTTTTTTTTGTTTTATTTTAAAGGTAACAGCAGATGTTAATTATGGCAGAAAGAGATATCATAACTCATTTGGATCCACTTTACCGGCTTAATGTTGGGCTAATTGCATCCACTGCTTTGCGCATCAACAATATTAAGTTAGCGTAGTTGTAATTGTGGATTATATACTCTATTAGCATGCAATGTTTAAGAGTAAATAACAAACTCTGAATCTGATCTGTATTGTATAGATTATGGATTCTAATATGAGGACAAATTATGTCTTGTTATGAATCTGTATTGTATAGATTATGGATTCTAATATGAGGACAAATTATGTCTTGTTAAGAATCTGTATTGTATAGATTATGGATTCGAATTTGAGGACAAATTATGTCTTGTTGAAAATCGGTATTGTATAGATTATGGATTCTAATTTGAGGACAAATTATGTCGCATTATAAATCTGTATTATGGATTCTAATTTGAGGAAAAATTATGTCTCGTTGTAAATCTGTATTGTATAGATTATGGATTCTAATTTGAGGACAAATTATGTCGCGTTATAAATCTGTATTATGGATTCTAATTTGAGGAAAAATTATGTTTCGTTGTAAATCTGTATTGTATAGATTATGGATTCTAATTTAAGGACAAATCATGTCGCGTTACAAATCTGTATTATGGATTCTAATTTGAGGAAAAATTATGTCTCGTTATAAATCTGTATTGTATAGATTATGGATTCTAATTTGAGGACAAATTATATCTTGTTATGAACTGACCAAAACAGGTTGAAAATGCTAGACCTTGACCATAACAATATAGATCAATACCTTGACCATAGCAATATAAATCAATACCTTGACCATAGCAATATAAATAAATACCTTGACCATAGCAATATATATCAATACCTTGACCATAGCAATATAGATAAATACCTTAAACATAGCAATATAGATCAATACCTTGACCACAGCAATATAAATCAATACCTTGACCATAGCAATATAGATCAACATCTTGACCACAGCAATATAAATCAATACCTTGACCATAGCAATATAAATCAATACCTTGACCATAGCAATATAGATCAAGACCTTGACCATAGCAATATAAATTTATACCTTGACCATAGCAATATAGATCAAGACCTTGACCATAGCAATATAAATCAATACCTTGACCATAGCAACATAGATCAGGACCTTGACCATATCAATATAGATCAAGACCTTGACCATAGCAATATAGATCAAGACCTTGACCATAGCAATATAGATCAAGACTTTGATCATGGCAATATAAATCAATACCTTTACCATAGCAATATAAATCAATACCTTGACCATAGCAATATAGATCAACATCTTGACCACAGCAATATAAATCAATACCTTGACCATAGCAATATAGATCAAGACCTTGACCATAGCAATATAAATCAATACCTTGACCATAGCAATATAGATCAAGACCTTGACCATATCAATATAGATCAAGACCTTGACCATAGCAATATAGATCAAGACCTTGACCATAGCAATATAGATCAAGACTTTGATCATGGCAATATAAATCAATACCTTGACCATAGCAATATAAATCAATACCTAATGTTACAACTCTATGGTCTAAGAAAAATGTAACAGAAAGAAAGTGAAACCAACAAATCAAGTGAAAATCAACAAGCAATTGTTCGAAGGTCAACGTCACTGTGATAGATAAGAGAAAATTGGTTTCCATGCGTGTGTTGCTTCCAATACCTTCACCACGTCTTTCAGTTGGGTTGCCATTTTAAAATAAAAGAAGCCGGTTCATTTTTTATGCTTTAAAAAAGAAAACAATTCGTTGTTTGCTTGTTTATTTAAAGAAAAAATGTTTTCTTTTTTTGGGGGGGGGGGGGAAGGAGCACTCAAGGTCAACCGAAACGATAAAAACGTTTTTTTCCACGCAATAACTTCAGGTTTACAGAATATACCTCAATCAAACCACACAAATATGTAAACTTTATGACGCAATAAGCTTATTGATGTAAGAATTTAAAGGGGTCAAAGGTCAAGGTCACTAGAGTCTGACAAATTGAAATAATTTGTTTTACACAATAACTTGAGTTCTATTGAACACACTTTCACTAAAACTTCAGGGGTGGGTTGAGATTGATACCACAAAAAAGCTTGTTGATTCATGATTCAAATTTTAATCTCAAGGTCATCATGATCGACAACATGACAGATGGCGGGCCTTCATGTTTCTTTATGCATCTCGTGTACATTTATTGTTCCTCAATTCTCTCGAAATGTCAAACTTTGTTTTTAAATAAACGGGAAAGTATGTTTTCCGTTGATAATGTTGCAGTTTCGGTTCCTCTTGGATATTGTGCTAGTAGAATATTGTAAATAAAGGCCTCAAATTACTGATAAACTTATTGTTATTTCTGACCATTATCTGATAGATAGATCAAGGCTCAAAGATATAAAAAGAAAGTTCGCGCAAGTAATGTATGGTGTTGTGTCTTTTTCCTGTTTCGTCATGTTTTATGTCTGGAAGCAATAAATAGTATCTGGCTAGGTCATCGTGCCTGCTTGTACCATGTCGGATGAAAATCCACACACTGCAATCGACGCAGTAATATGCCGAAAGCTAAAGATAAAATCACTGGATCCCCTATTAAAGTACAGGTGTTCAAACTATTTGTTTTATATTAGACATTAGTTTATACATCCTAGGTTACTCTGTGCTTTGAATATCCAATACAGGATGAGATCATATTGCACTTTCAAATAACCATTCTTCCCCTACAGGCCTTATATGGGACATAATACAAATACTCTGCTTCAGCTAAGTCAATAATATAATATACAGAGCAGTCTTGATACACACTGGCTAGGCACTTTTTGATAGAAAATTTAACCTGTCGCAAAGATTGTGGGTTTGTGGATTTAACGCCATTTTTCAGCACATGATAGGCCATACATGGCGGCCAGTATAACTGGTGGATGAAGAACCCGTGAAGACCCCGAGAAGAACCACCGACCCACGGGAAGCTACTGGCAAGCTTTCTCACACACCCAAGTTGACTGAGCTGTGACTCGAACCCACGTGGACAGAGGAGAGATGTCAGTGATCTGTAGACCATTCGACCACCCGGGGCCCCTGTCACAAAGAAATATTAGTAGACTTCGTCTATACATCTTAAGGGGATAGTCTGGTCTTGGGTGGGACGCACGGGACAAGACTGGGTCGTCCACGCTAGTCATGTATATTTGTGTATTTCAATAATTCATTAAATAAAAGAAAAGAGGAAACATACATACATACATACATACATACATACATACATACATACATACATACATACATACATACATACATTAAGTAATATTATGCTCTGAACGAGTATATTATACTCATACACCAACATCAAGTTCACACAGGCAGTACGAAACCGAGGTGTTACTCTTGACAGTACTCTCATTACACCAACATGTCATGAACATATGCAAGGCTGCATATCTAGAGCTAAGACGCATCAGCTCCATTCGCAATTTTCTTTCAGTTGATGCCACTAAAACACTTGTGTGTTCCTTAGTACCTTCAAGACTCGACTATTGTAATTTACTTCTATCTGGTTCATCTCAGTATCTACTACAGAAACTTCAAAAAGTTCAAAACACAGCTGCCATGTTTATCCTTAGAGTGCCAAGAACCGAGCACATCTTCCCCCTGCTCTGTACCGTACACTGGATACCCATTCGATCCAGAATCAAACACAATTTTGTTTTCTCTATGCTACATTTCGTTGAGTGGCTCCAGTCCAAAATACCTATCTGATCTCACCCACATGTGCACCCCTTCTAGATACTTACGCTCCTCTTCCGACACTCGTATTTTCATTATTCCCACTATCAAAACGAAGTCATATAGACAACGTTCTTTTGCATACCAGGGCCCAGCTACGTAGAACGAATTGCCCATTAAAAATAGACACAAGGACACTGTGATCTCATTCAAGCGTGCTCTTAAAACTCACCTATTTCGACTGCAAGAACAGACTTAAAGACTTAATAATGTCTCCTTACCTTAATTATTTTCAGCATGTTTTTGTTTTCTAATTTCATGGTGTTTGTTTTTGTAATCATGTCTTTATATATGTTTGTATGTGATATCTAATATCGTAAAGCGCTTAGAGCTTCTAAAGATTAGGTGCTGTACAATGTTTTCATTATTATTACTATATTTATTATTAGTAGTTGTAGTATTATACACAGTTCGACATAGTTGTAAGCAGTTGCATATCTTGAAAAGTGTAACAAACTTAACTCAAATAAATGACCTGCATAGAAAAACAAAACGTTTCTAAGCTTACAAAATATTGCTATTACTATAATATCAAGTGTGCAAATGTCTTCATTATAATTTTCAAAAATTTTGGTAATGTAACAAGTGTAAAAATATTTACGATTTTTTTTTTAAAGCTACATGAGAGATAGGATATCCACAGCACCGCGTGAACAAGGATGTATAAATGTATGTTTTATATTATATAAATATAAAACAAATAGCTTTAACACCTGTACTTTGATAGGGAATCAACATGTATATATATATATATATATATATATATATATATATATATATATATATATATATATATATATATATAATGACACAACAAATGATAACGGCGGAAATACAAAAGAGTTTCCCGACGTTTCCAGCTAAACAAGCTATTCATCAGGGGAAGAAACAATTTACATCCACAAAACAAACACACTAAACACAAAAGACAAGAAGAATTCTTGACTCCTACACGTTTCAATGACGGGGAAATAAACAAACAAAGGATAAACAATAGAAGAAAGAAAGAAAAACGGTCTAAAACGGGTAAACTACATATCTATGTTATGTTGCCATCAGCCCTGCAAAGATGTTTAAAATTATTCAAAGAAGTGTTTATCGTTCGTATCACGCAGAGGAACAAAGTGTTTTGACCTAATTCCCGGCTGGGAACAAAAGACTGACACCATGAGCGGCGAAAAATCAACGCCATGATCAAAATGTGTAAAAGAAATTATATCCCGGTAAAGTTATGCATGGAGGTTCAATATGCATGGAGGTTCTAAGGAAATATGTCCGGAGCATGGTATAGCGGGATAATGGACAAGAGTTCAAGTGATAACAACAAAAAAACAACAATAATAATAATAATAATAATAATAATAATAATAATAATAATAATACATGTAAAGAATTGCTCAATATTTACTTGGGTAAATATTATTGCAAAAATTGCGTACGTATGATAAACTGATGTCTGGTTGTAGTTTGATAAGGTTACATTAGGAAGGTTAGACTTTTTCATTTAGGTCGAACTCCCCATGAGTTTTCAACTGAAGTATCCAGTACCGTTCTTTATCGGTCCACCCCAGGTTAGAATCAATCTGTAGCATCTTGAGGGACTCGACTGAATCCCCATTCGAGTTACAGTGGTTGGCGAGTTTCGTGCTGATTTTTTGCGAATGTGGCTCTTGTGGTTATTAATTCGTTTTCTGAAATCAACGGTTTCGCCAACATATTGAGTGCCACATATTTTGCACGTTAGAAGATAGATTACATTTTTTGGTTCGACATCCTAACTTCTGATTGATAGTGTAAATAAAGCACAACTTACCCTTAATTGAGATTCTAAATTAAAATTTAAGAATGGAGAAATGTTTGCTCATCCGTAGTTAAAATATGAACGTTTCAAAAATTATGAAAATTAATTTCACGAATAGCTTGAAATGCAAGTGCACGCGCCATACCGTACCTCGCAATAGTTCATAAGTTGTTTCCTCTCATGTGCGATTATTGTCCGAAGCAGTGCTGAAATGGAAATAGGTCGAAAATTCCGGGAATAAGAAATAAATTGTTGTAAAACAACGATTAGGTAATACTTACTATTGAAATCCTTAATTTCTGTGTCTTTAAGGGCGACTGCGTGAAATCCAATATTTTGTTTACCGTCTTGGTCGAATGTATAAATCACCTCCCCCTGCTCCCTTCACCTTCCCCTGCCCCCTCCCTGCTTCTTGTGCCTTCTGCATCCGTTAATGTTAGCTTCATCATAAAAAAATCTTCACAGAGGCACTTTTATTTTTCCTAACATATCGTGGATAAAGAAGCATCGCGTTTGGTTTCTTTCTTTCAAGCTATGATTTGTTCAGCATACAAATATCACATTAGACTCTATGTACCCATGCATAACGCATACCGAAATGCGAACAGCTTACACCTAGTTATGCAGTTTCATAGTATGCTGGAAATAAGGGTATGCGCTAACTTCAAGGAATCACTACATCATTACACAATAGTTTTCTCTGTAACTCTCTGCAGGTTGTACCACTATCCAGATCTGACTAAACAGATGGAAACTATTGCTAACGTTAGGATAACAATGATTCAATTCATAAAATATTTAAATTTTCAAACTAACCTTCCGTGTCTTAGTGACAAGAGTATTATATCCAGTTCCACTCACGTGATAGGCTTTCCTAAATGTTAAGTTCACTTCATTCTAGAGGAGCCAGACATACCTCTCGGTGATCATGCCTCCTTATTCAAATGCATCTTGGGATGATAGATGAGTTAGTTTTTACAATAGTGATGAACTGTACATGAAAGATCCAGTTTACTAAACGGTCACTTAATGCCGTATCCGAACGTGGTGGAAATAGTGTGAAACAGCTCACTCCTGCACGCACAAACTGATTCAGTAATCCACAATTAGAAACGCGTAAGATCAACAAGCGTCTAAGTCACCAGGAGTTAGATGGTGCGGAATTAACAATATTAACGTTTAACACTTAGAGTTGAATTAACATTATTAAAGTTTAACACTTCGAGTGGAATTAACATTATTAAAGTTTAACACTTCGAGTGGAAATGAATGTGATAGTATTCGCATTGTTGTCAAATGACCTTTCTGGAATCGCACCAATTTCCTTTGTCATCCATCACAAAAGCCAAGAGGTTAAACGTAAGTATATTTTTTTCTGTTTAGGCTTTATCTCTGTTTTCTATACAATGCAAGCAACATTCGTCATGGCTAGCAAATCTTCTGGAAGCATCAGAGAAAAATTAGTAATGATTTTCTAGGGAACCACAGTAGGATACCATAACAACTAATTGGTTCAATTAGTTTAGTGATACGTTATCTGAAATCATACGCTCATAATAGAACGAACAGCTTAGATCACAATGTACATACGCATATGGCTCCGTTGTCATAAAACTGAGCACAAATTTGAACTCGTGATCAAATTAACAAAAGTTATCTTCAATAACTTCGTTATGAGTGAGGATTAAGACATGAAAATGATAGGGTTATATCTTCATATAAGTAACTCTATTACAGGTCAAATATGTTCATGAATTTTGGACTTCTGAGTCCTTGTTTACAATTTTGTGTTCAACAGTTTTGTGAATATGTGGTCATATTCTACGCTGTTTGAGATTGTGTGATCGCCGTATGCAAACGAATTTGGTGCATTTCGCGTCTTTGATAATTGTCTATCCTCGTGCCTCTCTCTCTCTCTCTCTCTCTCTCTCTCTCTGCTTTTTATTTTTAATTGATCAAAGACAGACTTAGGCATTTATTTGATCTAAGAGATGCGAGAATCAAGTGTTGTTAATGGACGATTTAACATCTCGGTTAAAGACTCCAACATTTCTGTAATACGCTTGAATTACTAATGTTGATTCATCAATTATTACCGCATTTATTGCTTCTTTAAAGGACATGGAATTTTCTTCTGAAAATATACAAAATGGAAGTTTATAATTAGTATAATACTATCCGATTTTTTATATATTTTTTGCTCATCTACAATTTATATATACATGCCATATGCAAAGCACCGGTCCTGTAATTAAAAAAAGTTTATTTGCCATATATTTTAAGGAAGTCAGGTGGATATTAACCAGCAAAATGTAACATCCTGCCACAGAAAGCGCCGGTATTTTTTAACGTTTTTCAGAGGTAACTGATAAATACAACTTAAATTTTGGCAAAGTAAATACGAATATAGTACTTTCTTATTTCGAATCCCCAGCAAATTAATGTCTCGATCAAGAGACAAACGTTGGGAAACCATAAATCCCCGAGCGCTGGTTTTTAAAATTACTTCTCAAATAAAACAATATCCATTAGATTAAAGAAATGTATGAGCTGCTATTCTGAGGTTTGACTATTTAAGAACATGATACAGAAGTTACTTGATTTTAATTTTAAATATTAAATAATTTACTGGTATAAAAAGAACATGTCTTTAACAATAAATCTGCTTTTTGCATCCCTTTCTTTGGAAATGAATACTTTTTATACTGAACTGAGAGAATATTCAGCGACAATATGAAGCCATTTACTATGTAGGTAACTGAACGCATAACAAGCCAGTTTATAGTCATTGTAACTATGAATGGGTATAACAAAATCTCTCTATTTTAGCCTCATATAAAACTGAAAACAGATTTTCCACCTTAAAAATATTTTTTGATTACACGAAATATATTCCGTGCGTATAAGCGTATAAGTGCATAAAACGTGTAGTTCTGACGAAACTTTTGCCATTCACTAACATAAACGAAATCAAATCTGAAAACGTGGTCTACATAACTTTAATGACCATATGTGTGTGTGTGTGTGTATATATGTATATATATATATATATATATATATATATATATATATATATATATATATATATATATATATATATATAATTTCAGATTCACTGGCTGGAAGGAAGCAGTCTGCACATACATAGAAAATGACATCCAATGACAACGTCAGTGAGTATCGGAACCACCGTGAAGAAGATAAATACCTTATGCTCTCTATCACAGGTAAAGCCCTGTGCGGTGTTGGACTTGCTATTCTCATTATACTCGCCCTAATTGGAAACCTTTTGACTATTATTGCTTACATTCGGGACAAGAGGTTTCACACAATTTATGATTTCTACATTTTCCACCTTGCTGTGACGGATATACTTATAGGAACAATAAGTATGCCGTTGTACGCTGTCTACACACTTTCTAATTTGACGTGGCCATTTGGAAGGACCTTTTGCAAAGTTTACCAGCTTGTTGATTTTACTCTTTGCTTTCAATCCATCCTTATTATGCTTCTCTTAAGTCTTGATCGTCTCCTGCTTTTTGCGTACGGCCCACTCTACACGGAAAAGGAGACCATGAGAAAGGCAAGAATAAGGATCGGAATATCTTGGCTGATTTCATGCCTCATATACGGGCCAGAAATAATTATGTGGGATTATTTGACTGGTACATCAGTTGTGGTGGCGAATGAATGTGAAGTTGAATTTTACAACAACTACAAGTACATCACAATAACTGCCATCATTGAATTTGTCCTGCCATTTTTCGTTCTGACTTCGATGAACACGATGATTTACTGCAAGATACGACATCGTACTAGAGTCCCCATCAATAATTTGGCTCGACCCATCACCTCGACTTTCAGCGACTCTCCGGAAACAGGTTTATCTACAGTCAACGAGAAACCCTCAACATTAGACGTCCCAACAGCATCTGGTGCGCGATCAACACGGGTCACTCCTGAACAAAATTCTAGACAACAATCGATGAAAGATCGAGATGCCAAGGCCGCCAGATTTCTGACCGTTCTGGTCATAGCATTCCTTATTTGTTGGGTGCCGTACACATCAACAACAGTCATAATATCCTTTTGTAAACAATGCGTTAACTTAAATCTGTACGAATTTTTCCAGTGGCTCCTGTGGGCAAAGTCATCGATAAATCCATTTCTGTACGCTTTTAACAGCGTCAGATACAAACAAAATTTTTTAAAATTATTATCCTGTGCGACGCGCAGAGGAATCAGAGTGGGACCAGACAACAGCAGAAGGCACAACATGCCTTACACTGTAGGCTAGCTACTACAGAGTCAGATTGGCCGTATCATTTGTCTCTGCCCCTCCGTCGGAAACCACTACCTACCTACAGCAACGCTAGTTCGCTCATATATTATAGTCTTTTGTTCCACAAACAAGCTGCAAGTAGAAATTGTATGAAGAGTCGCTTTTTTCTTGCAAGGATTGTGTACTGTTCCAGAGCATTTTAGTCAAAATTGCTCTACGAAGCAGACTGTATGTTCCCATGATATGGCCGTTTAGTATCGACAGGTAATATGCAAATATGCATATTCTTCATTGATATTTAACAAAAACACGCATTACTTGTTCTGATCAGTTCTGGGCATTTGATTTATGCTCTCTCTGAAACACGCTTATTCGAGAGGTATGCGGCTGTTACTTTGCAGCTGCGAAGGAGAGATGTACAATATTTACAAAGCCGTGCTAAACCACCTTCCCAGAGTTTCCACCGTGTCATCCAAACAATGATGAGTTTAGTCACATGACTGTATGGGACATTAATGTCGCTTAATAGTTCATCCAGACTGTTGGCGAAGTTAAGGTCAATGATACAAGTTGCATTCCAGTGATCGACCTTTAACCGCAAATGCTGAGGCACTAAATCCTGTTTGCTCAGTCTTGTTCTTTAGAGGCTCTAGACTCGATTCCACGACTTCTTTCGTCGCTTCAGTTAGTGTTTCCATCAGCAAGGTCTTAAGGGAGGAAACTATTCCTGAAATTGAGCTTCGTAGCGACAGCAGGACAATGTATTGCTAGCAAAACAATATTTTCAGATTTAAATAGTTCACGTGTAATTTTGGCATCAATGACTCTGCTTTCTGGTAAACTGGAAAAATAGCGTTGAGATGATTGAATGTTTTTGTAGGATATTTGTTCAATATGACCTTGTTTCAATACAACCTTACATTTGTTGAACAGTATAATCACTTTTCGCACTAAGAGGACATGAATACATGATGAATAACTTTAAATGCAATGAAGGTACAATTTTAAATGCAATGAAGTTGCAATGCATCCAACACTAAAAATTATCACAACATATTTTATAGCTTTGAATACATCAGTCAAGTATCAAGAGTTTAAAAATAATCTCACAAAGTCTTACAACATCATCTCCATTACAAATGAAGAAAACACACGTTTCGGGAGCGTCGTTTTGTACACACAGGCTACCATCTTGCATCACGTGACCCCACCACCACCACTTCCTCCACTGCATACCCTTAAGTGCCCGTGTGCACGGTTTCTGACGTAATTTAGTCTTTCTATTTAGTGAGAAGGGGTTGACTTCAATTACCAAAATATGTGTATCGTGTTTATTATTGCTACGAAATTAAGGTACGAGCTACTTCGTAATATTTAACATTATTTACATATATATTCTAACAGTGAATATATATTTGTGAGATAGTTTTATCTCAAACTAAAGTCAATAACATGATAGACTGAATTGGTTGTTCACCATATATACAATTTTAAAAACAGTACTTGCATTTTTAAAGCGAAAAAATACTAGCGAGGACTTAATCACACATGTGAAGAATGAAAGTATATACATGTCTCTGCCAATAAAGCAGACATATAAAATAAATATCTACAAACATATTGAGAAATACAGTGATACAATATTTGTAACTTTTTTAGCTGTATTTTTAACGTTGTTCGGAATGTTCGTTTAAAAAAATGATTTGCACGTAATAGCTGCCTATCACAAAAGTTTGTTGAATATTCTACCGTACTAAAATCTTAACTTTCTTTCATTAGCCAAATTATTTTACAATTAAAAACAAATATTTCATGTTATCAGTGGTTATCTAAGTAGATTAGAGATAAAATTAACTCACAGGTAACAAATTAGCTTATACTTTCAATGATATGTCTACTTACACAAAATAGCGGTAAATCAAGTTCATAAATAATTAGAATATGCGACACTGCGAAGTTTATAAATGATTAGCATATGCGACACTGCGAAGTTTATAAATAATTAGCATATGCGACACTGCGAAGTTTATAATATCCTTAAGCAATTGATTCGAATGTATGAAGAGAACTTGTTCGTTAATTATCTGAACCGCCGCAATGACTTGAAAAAACAATGGGAGGGAAGATGACACAACTGAAGGTTTGATCTGTAATTTCTGTTTAAATGAAAAAGATTGTTTCTGAAAATTGTTTATTAATCTTCTGTGTTTCAGATCCATGAAAAGGCCATGCTACAGTCACTTTTACGATTTTGTAAAACTCTAAAGATAATTGGGATATATCAATGTCCTAATTGTACATGTTGTAATTTTATCGTCTTAATTTTAGATATATGTCACGTACATCAATTTTGTCTTGAGAATTCATAATTGTCTAAGAGAATTTGAAATCAATTCAGATTAAGATCTTTACGATCAAATTCATTTTACTTTAACATATGTTGATGACTGAAATTTTATGCATGTTGTCTGTTTCGATTTTCAGGATTTTGAAAAATCTTTTCGTTTTCGATAACAATAGATATCCATTGTAAGTTCTTATACAACGAAAGCCAATGTAAACATATTTGTTTAATATTAGCAAGGACAAAATTTTACAAAAGAGAATACAATTACACAAGATAATCGGGGTTTCTATAACAAGAGATATGTATCTATTGTAAGCTCTTGTATAAGAAACAGTCACTGTAAACATGTGTTTTTATCAGCAAGGGTACGATTTCAAAAGCCATATACAATTAAACTAGAAAATCAAATATACGTCAGTTTTTGCTGTACTTTCTTTCCGATTTAGTTTTGTTTATGATTTTACTGGAAAACTCTGGAATCATAATTAACAATTTCTGAGTAACTCTGTGTATATAATAATTGTTTTTCGCATCAATAAGCTGTGAATACGAATCAAGGTTTCAATTACTTATTCTTCGATATAAGGCATTAAAGCAACTAATTGTTTAGTTTTATTTGTGATTGTGCCGTTGTGTTCTATAACATTTTGTTCAGATGTTCCCTCTTTGCAGTAAATATATATGTTTGTCTTTATAACAAGTTAATAAAAGCCATTAAACTTGAAACATGTGAAAGATTCGTAAACTTTTTGCCAACAGCGTTACAACTAAGTGTATTTCCACTACTAAATCAGCCCTAGGTCTTGCAATATTTGTTTCTGGCAGGGCCTGTACATACCGTACATACTATATATAAGCATGATTATAATCAGCATAACCTTCATGTACAAGTCTTAATCGATATGTTATTAAGCATAACCCTCATGTACAAGTCTTAATCGATATATTATTAAGCATGACCCTCATGTACAAGTCTTAATCGATATGTTATTAAGCATAACCCTCATGTACAAGTCTTAATCGATATATTATTAAGCATAACCCTCATGTATAAGTCTTAATCGATATGTTATTAAGCATAACCCTCATGTACAAGTCTTAATCGATATGTTATTAAGCATAACCCTCATGTACAAATCTTAATCAATATGGTATTTATATCTAATTAGGTATTTATTCATTTTTTTTAAATCTTATTTGTTAATTACAAAATAAATTCATGGCATGGCATATAATGCTATATAAATATGATACCCTTTGATTATATAGAAAATATTGACAATCAAGTCATATTGATATTATTAATAATCACAATGTACTTTTCCAGGGAGACATACATAACATTAATGTCCTCAATTAAACCCTAAAGGGTAGTCAGACATGATTGATATAGTCCTAATAATATTATGAACGTCAGATGCCTATGTGTGTATGTATGTATGTATGTATGTATGTATGTATTTGCGGAAGAAAATGAGTAGCCAAATATGCTTATAATTAAAGCGAGAGAAGGGCTTTTAAAACAGATCATTCAGCGCTTCTGTAATTTCACTCATAAATATTGAACAATTGTTGAAAAGGTACCCAAGCTTGATCTGTAAATATATTGTAGGACACCCGCCAGTGCAAAAGGCATAGCTGAGGCAATTAGTTACATACACACCGATACATTTTCATTATGCGCTTGTAATGGGGTTGAATGATACATCTTGAAAATTGTTTAGAGTTTTCTTTTTATTCTTCCGATTTTGAATCGCAGAAGCTGCTGTGAGACTAACATTAATATCTCTCGACGCATATGAGCTAAGTTATATAATTTTACCAAGCCCTTATTAAGTCATCATGCACCGCAGTTCGTTATGATATTATATTTATAAGCATTTTTGATAAGCGATTTATATGTGCAGCGATGAGAAACATTAGTCACTCTTGTAATAGTATATCTGTCCATAACATTCGATAACAAGTGTATTGGGTCCGTAAGTCAAAAGAGATTTGACAATTAGAAACGGCCTGATTTTCAAAACCATTTTAGAATTCCGGATAACAGAATCCAGTCCAGAAATAGCCGAAAAACAACTGAACTCAACACACAAGATACAATATACAAGAAATTTTATTTTTAACATTGGTAATCTGGGTAACACAAAAACACTAGCTCTACACAAACTATTTTACCGACGCAATATAAAACAATTGCTACATCTTTCAACAGACATGCACACAGGTAGTACATATTTACAATAAAACAATACGAACCAGAAACAATAAAATGACAACAGTAACAGCAGGTTAAAAGACAAAAAGATCTATATTTATACGGCAAAGAAATTTACCGACATTCAAGTTATATCATCAAGAAAGTGATTACACGTGTTAAAACATGTAACCACATAGTAACATATATTTGTGCCTGTTCTAGATAAAGAAAGGTCAAAATAGGCCTGTACTACTTTACGGTAGCAATATTTCGGGGTTAACACTGAAAATCTGTATTAATTCCGGTCTGAGATTGACGATGATCGTCCATGAGTGCCTTAAGAGATATTATAGTCATTACAACAACTTTACTAATTCCTATAATTTTATCCATGTCTGCGCGTTTACTGTTCAATGAGTTTATACATGTATTCACATACTTTTCCAGGTCATCGCTTAACAAATCAATTTTTATTCATTAGCAAATTATTGGATAATTATTTATTCGTGTAGTAATGCCCTCACGGGAATAGACTGCCTATGTCCTAAATCCATTTTATGGAGAATGCAGCTTGAATCGCAAATACTTGTCGGATACCTAATTTCTTTAAATTATCAATGATTATCATAGATTGTGTAAACTGATCGAGAAACACTGCAATTGAATAGATGTCAATTTGTTAATATAATGTGCTAAAAACCTGTTTAATTGATAAAGCCAGTTGATTTGCTATGCAGAAATGAGTATTCCCGTATCTGCTTTGATTTTAGTCACCTGGTTAGAAATTGTATATGCCAATTCTTTCTTTCGTACTAAAATAACTTTTGAAGTTGAAGCTTTATTGAAGATCAATGATTGGTGATACAATTTGATAACGTGAAAATACAAAAATGAATATCAGGATAAATTCTCAATATTAATTTGAAAAACAAATACTCGATCACTCCACAATTATTCATTCGCTCTTGAAGAAAAACGTAAATAATGTGGCACTGAGAAGGGTTACAATGGAAGAGCGAAGCTTAACAAATTATATTATTGTCTAAGGAGGCTAAACATATGAATCATTATTAAAATATGAATGTTATCCGGTATTTATTGCTTCGTATTTCACTGTATTATCTTTTTTTTTGACACGAAGATTATCTTGCAATGAATGCAATGGTACCAAGGAGAGTTCTAGACTTCGAGTTCTCTCGAGGGGTTTCACTCTTTTCACTAAAAGCAGGCCCTACAGTTTCGATGTTATTTTGTCTGTAGATGAGTAAATTTTCATACTTTAAAACCGACTATTTTAGCTCTTTTATAAAACAGTACAGATCACAAACGTTAAAAC
This sequence comes from Margaritifera margaritifera, assembly GCA_029931535.1. Lineage (NCBI taxonomy): Eukaryota > Metazoa > Mollusca > Bivalvia > Unionida > Margaritiferidae > Margaritifera > Margaritifera margaritifera. The sequence goes on along the minus strand of JAQPZY010001530.1, from coordinate 1,780,677 downwards.
GCCACCAGTAACAGCAGCTTAAAAGACAGAAAGGCATATATTTATACTGTAGAGAAGGAATCTGGCTCTCATTTTAAACCATCATGAAAGTGATATCACTTTTTCAAAAATGTAACCACATAGTAACATGTATTTGTGCCTGTTCTAGATAAAGAAAGGTCAACATAGTATATTGGTACTAATTTTCGGTAGGAATATTTCCGGGTAAACACGGAAATATGTGCTAATTGAGGCCAAAGATCTATAATGATCAGTACAATGAGTGCATCAAGAGATTATTAAAGTCATCACAAAACTTTACAAATTCCTACAATTTTGTCAATGCCTACGCGTTTATTATTATCCAATTAGTATATACATGTGCGCACATAATTTTCCAAGTCATCGTTTAGCAAATCAATTTTTATTCATTAGCAAATTATTGAAGAAATATTTATTTGTGTAGTAACGACCTCACGGGAATAGACTGCATATGCCTTCAGTCCATTTTATTAAAAATGCAGCTTGAATTGGAGATACTTGTCTGATACATGATTTCTTTAAATTATTAGTGATTATCATAGGTTGTGTAAACTGATCGAGATACAGTGCAATTGAATACATGTCAGTTGGTTGATACAATTTTGCTGAGAATCAGTACAAAAGATAACGCAAAATAATTTGTTATGCAGAATCGAGTATTCCCGTATCTGTTCGATTTTAGTCCCGCTGATTAGAAATTGGATATGACATTTCATAGTTTCGTATTAAAATAAATTCAACAGCGGAAGGTTTATTCAAGACCGACATAATGATGGTTCTAACTTATAACGCAAAAATGAAAATAATATCACGATTAATTGGCAGTGTGAATTTTGAAAAGAAATAAAATTGACACAAAGAAGGGTTACAATGGAAAAGAGTTGCATACAAAATAATTATTGTCAAATATGCATCATTAAAATATTAATGTTATCAGGTATTTGTCGCTTTGTATGGTACCAAGACGAGTTCATGACTTTCACCCTGCTTCCCTAAAATTAGGGCCTGCAGTTTTGGTTTAATTTTGTCTGAAGTTTAGTACAGTTTGATACTTGTTAACTAACTAACTATTTTAGCCCTTTAATAGTAAACTCTGGCCTGTCCCTTTTGAGAATAAGTATTTATATATATTTATTAGTTGATAAGATGTACCAAACACTGTACATTGTTCGATATCATTGTAAACATAATTACACTTTATGTTCTTCATTTGACCTATTGTTTTTTTTTAATTACTCTTTTGTTTCATGTTTATCAGGGTTAGTAGGCATGAATACTCGAATAAATATAGTATAAAAAATAAGATATAAGTGAATATATAAATGATTATAGAAATAAGCAGCACTTGCTACATAGTTCACAACAAATATATAGACAAAGAAAAATAATAATAAAATAAATAAACAAATACAGATCTAGTATAGTAATGGAATTTCAGGGTAGAAAATAACTATAATATTTTCAAAGCCTCAGCCTCTTCTTTAAATGACGTTTACAGTGTATGTAGTCTTAAAGATTTCAGCACATAATGTATATTATGTATTGGTTATATATAGTACAACTCTCAAATAAGACCAACGATCGGACTGGGAAAAGAGTGGTCCTAATTGGAGAGTGGTCTAACTTGAGAGATTGAGTTTTCTCGTTTACACAGTATATGGGACTTAACACGCACTTTTGCTATCTCGAAGTGGTATTCTTAACGTTATGGCTGCTATTAGATGTTTTACTCTATATACAGCATTCAAGTCGATGTTCTTGAAACACAATTCATTTTGTATGTTGGATATTGCTAAAGACATTCCACGGCCAATACCTTAAATACAATTTTACTGCACGTAATATAAAGTAATTTAATTTTCTGCAAATTCAACCTATTAAAAGTGAGGTAATTGTTATAAGTACATTGATGTATAGTTATTTCACATACGAACAACAGAAAGAGAAAACTATCAGTCCAAAGATATGTCGGGATGGCCAGGTGTTCTGCTGCTTGCGGCTGTTAAGAAGCGATAAATAGTGAAATTATAGAAAATGAACTGTAAACGTTTCCTTCTTCGGGCGCTTTGCGCTAAATGAAATGAAATGGTTGACATTTCTGATTGTATGACGAACCTCAGAGCTTTTGCTGATAAAAGTTGAGTAAGTTAAATTAGCGCTTCATTTGTAACAGTCACAAAGATCTCATATCCGAACACAGTCACGAATAAACAGAAAATTGCATAGGAGAAATATGATCATTGCTAATGTACGCAAATTCACGAGAACTATAACAAATATTGCATCGTGTTTCAATGATCTTGAATGATATTCACAGTGCATATCTTCTGTTTTTCCTTTGGAATTAAGTAGAGTGTAGCCGACACCCTTTTAATTTGAGCTTTTGTAAAAAGAAATAAATGTCATGGTTATTACTTTAGCAAACTAAGGTTTTTACTTATAAGTCGATTCTAATTGCAAACAACATAAACCTTGATCTGCCATGACTTAATGCACTGGTAGATCAGGGTCTATGCTGTTAGTTCAACTGATTACTCCTTACAAACTGCATAGACACAGATCTGCCGACGCATTATGCCACAGCAGATCTGGGTATATGCAGTTTGCAGTTGAACTCAACTTATATGCGAGTATATACGGTATGAAAAGCATGTATTTTTTAGAAAAATCTAATGTGTAGCATCATTACTCAGACTTCTTGCAAACGAAAAGGAAAATGGAAATACTGAAATGTATTCTACATAACTCTAAAATACCAAATGGAAATACTGAAATGTATTCTACATAACTCTAAAATACCAAATGGAAATACTGAAATGTATTCTACATAACTCTAAAATACCAAATGGAAATACTGAAATGTATTCTACATAACTCTAAAATACCAAATGGAAATACTGAAATGTATTCTACATAACTCTAAATACCATCAACGACGCTAATCATGAATTAGAGTTTAAGCTCTTTTAGTCAGTAGGAAGGTTCAAACCAGTTTTTAGACCAGGTTGCGGCATGCAAATTATTTTAACATTATATGCATGCACACACATGTTTGTGATTCGTTCAAATGTTTTAAAGACCTACAGGTGGAATATAAGATATTTGTAGCGTTTAATCTTGAAAAATGGAATCTAATTAACTTTATTAATACCCATTTAATCTTTCATCGCTGATCTGGCTTTCAATGCGGATGTGTTTTTCCGTAGTGCACCCCTACAATTTCCATATCGTACATCGAGTCTGGAACTTCTTTTGCCACTTTAAATATTAAATAATAGTCTACTTAAAATATCGAAATTATTTATTTGAAACTATTGTGTGTTATTTCAAAACGTCTACAGAGTTTTTAATTTTAAAAAAATGCAGTCATGTTTTTTTTTTTTTTTTTTTTTTTTTGTTTGTTTTTTTGTTGTTGTTATATGTTTTTTTTTTTTTTTTTAGTTTGTTTCGTTTTGTACACTGTATCTTTGTGTGTCGTCTGCCATCATCACTGCTGAAAGTGGCCAAATTCGCCGCTGGGGCTAAACGTGGAGTACCGAAAGTAGCGACGAGGAGTTTTATGGGCATTTCTCAGTACCGGCCACCGAGAACTTAAGAGTTAGTTAAGGTTGACAGCAATATTTTCAACAGAATGATTGACGATGAGTTATCAGAGAAGCTGGTGTTCAAAGTAACATCAAACATGACAGAGAGGGAGAGACAAAGTACTTTGCCGCTATGGTCTGGGCATTGAATACTTATATTGAAAGTTATATAATAAATACAATCCCAACACATAAAGAAAGACTCAGAGAGTCATGTCCAGTTCAAAGTCTGGTTAGAAATGTCCCGTCGTTCAGAGAAAATTAAATTATCAACATTACCCCCTTTGAATTAGACACTTAATCGGTGCCTACCTGGTCACTTTAATGAAACAGGACGATTCATACTATGAACCAGATACTCTTAATAGTTACTACAGAGCTATAGACAGATATTTAAGGGAAGATAATAGGTGACATCATTTTGTCTTCAACTGAGTTGCTGAATTCTTGGCGCAAAGACCGTAAACAAAAAGATTCAGGAAATCGAAGAACAGAAACACATGCTTAAACTTCTGAACGTTACACCTGTCAATTCCAATTCCAGCTGCAGCAATGATAACTCACAAAGAAGAGACATTCCACATTGTAAATCATCTAAATTTCCAGCTCCTACCAGAAAACCATTTCAACTCACATGCACTTGTTTCTATCAGTAAATAGGGGGAAACTATTGATAACACCCTCCTATTTTCCAAATTAACACAAGGTAACTAACTTAAAAAAATATGTAAATTTAAATTCCAATTAAGTTTATTTTCTTTCAGGAGCATTTGGAAAATAAAATTTCTTACATCTTTTCAACTAATCTGTTACATTTATACGTAGAGGTCATGACCCTTAAGTCACTTGCATAGAAGAAGATATATCAATGAAGCAAGCACGATCTAGTACTTAAATCGTACATGGAGGAAAGGTTTTGAATGTCTTTTTTGCGGTGGTGTAAGTTATGAGTGACTAAATGAGCAGGCAGTAAAAGAAAATTAGCACGAAGTCATCGAGGGGTCAGATTTCGAACCGCGAGAGGTAGTTACGTTTTGTTAATTGGGAATAGAGGAGGGTGTTATCATTAGTTTTCCCCTTTTTACTGATAGAAACAAGTGCCTGTGTTTCAACATAAGACTTTCAAAATATCTCCTCTGATATTTTTATGGAGCAAGCATAAGTGGAGGAACTTTCGTTTTGTATATATATATATATATATATATATATATATATATATATATATATATTACTGAGGATTCAAATTCGTTGAGTAAATCCGAGGATAAAATTTATTAACATTTTCAACATATATATGTAGGGGTATCATAGAGAGGTGCAGCTCCATTGACTCTAGTAGTATCATTTGTCTTTTTTTTTTTTTTTTTAAATATATTTTCCAACCGATTATCGTAAACGGCGTTAGAAACTCCCCACTTTTTTCCACTGGTTATTGTCCGGTGTTTTATATTTTCCATTGCAAGCACCACAAAAACCAAGGAAACACTCCCCTACTTTTTTCCATTGCAAACACCTTCAATCGAAACAGTCTTAGAACACGGCCGACTTTTTCCAACAAGTATTCGTTACTTTTTGCTGCACGCAAACGCACGCTAATACTATTGAATTAAATATTTAAAAATTTCCGTATGTATAAAATGTTTAATGCCATTTGGACGAAGTAGATGCAAAGGTGTTTGCCTTGGATAGAAGGAGCCGTGCAATAACACATGCCACTACGATTACTGTACATCACACGCGTTAACACTGCGTAAAGGACCTGGAGCACGACCCTGCCTGAAATGTGGAATTGGTGTAAAATCGCGGAATCAGCTTTGTAAGTGATGCGGATCTGCCACCAGAAGGCTTACAATGGAACAAAATAACAACACAAGGTTATAAAGTCTTTACTTTACTTTTCGACGGTTGATAATTAATTTACAACTAAATAATAAAAAGTTACAATATAATAAGAAATGCCAATCGCGAGAGAGCTTGAAGTTTTTGCGGATGAACCACAACGACGGCGTATAACAGCAGCTATCGCAACCCAGGCTGCCGCTAGAGCAAGACAAAGACATGCACTTGAGTTTGGCGTGCAGTGGTGTCAAGGACGTCAAGAGATTGTGTTGCAACGATTCCGGAAGATTACATACCAGCACGCGACCCAATAACATTGTTAAACAGGATGCGACCACAAATTATTCTTGTGGTAAAATAGGAGAATAAACCTGTACAAGTTAATGTGACGCTGGGGGAGGGATTAGTCATGCACGTTTATCGGTCCGATCACTTGGGTGGTATTTGAAAGGCTCAACCGTAGTCTTGCTTTAGACAATTTCTATTATGATAAGGGTTTAATACCAAAAAGATTATCCCCTTAACACAAATGCTGGAACCAAGCGGACGCAAATAGATAAACCTCTTATTATTATCTGAAACCGTACATGTAAACAAAGATTCAAACGCAAACGCAAAAATTGAGGTAAATAATTATTATGTTTGGATAAAAAATATTAATGGAATGGTGTACCGTCACAACATCCATCACGAGAAAAAATGTCCATGCCTGCGATGCATGCAAGTGTTTTCTTCACAGGAGGATTTCGACAAGCACATGTTTCATTGTACGGGAATTAGTGAAAAACCGCAACGAGTAGTCATGCCGGAACATGGTAAAACCATCCTCAAGTTTACAGATGTTCAACGAAACATGAAGGCTCCTTATATCATCTATGCGGATTTTTAATGCCTTAATAGTTCCATTAAACGCGGGCGAAACTCACCAAACCACGATCAAAGGTTGAATAACCTTAACCAAAGGTCACTTAACCACGACCAAAAGTCGTATGACCACGAACGAAGGTCGTCTGTATTCGATAATGATAGTGTCAATGATAGTGACAACGAAAACCGAAGACCCATCAGCAAAGACAGTTCAGGTTTCCGACCAGGTCCATTGCAGATATTGCTATATTGTTGTCCGATGCAACGTCGAGGCTACTGAATAATATATTTATCGTGGGGTTAACGCCGTAGAAGAATTCATAAAATCAATAACGACAACCGAAGAAGAAACAAAATTTAAAATAAATTTGGGTAAAAATTTGGTTATGAACAGCAAAGACATTGCTGATTTTGATTCGGATACAAATTGTCGGTTATGAGATGGCCCCTTTGAGACCGACGTTGATGAAACTAAAATTTATAAAGTTCGTGACCATTGTCAACAACCGGACGGTATCGCGGAACTGCACACGGCATATATAATCTACGGTTGAAAATCAACCCGTTTGGATACGGCTTCCAGTTGTGTTTCATAATCTTCGCTGATATGACAGCCACCTCATAATGAAAGGAATAGCCGCATCATCTAAATCGAATATAAGCGTATTTCCAAACACTATGGAAAAATATATGACGTTCCGACTTTGCCAGTTACAGTCCATTGACTCGCTGTAGTTCCTGAATTCAGGTCTGGATAAACTCGTAAACAACCTTGCGGCTGGCACGCATGATCTCGTCAAGAATAATAAACAGCATAATGAGAGGAAAAGCCGCATCATCTAAATCGAATATAAGCGTATTTCCAAACACTATGGAAAAATATATGACGTTCCGACTTTGCCAATTATAGTTCATAGACTCGCTGTAGTTCCTGAATTCAGGTCCGGATAAACTCGTAAACAGCCTTGCGGCTGGCTCGCATGATCTCGTCAAGATGAATAAACAGCATTGTAGTAATGATCCCGACAATTTAATGTTAACCAAGTTGCCACCAATAAAGTCATTCTATTCGTCACTAGCTCTGGAAAACATTTCCGACAACGACTATATCTGGTCAACGTTTCAATGCAAAAATATTGGATATTATCACGATCTTTACCTGCACACCGATGTGCTTCTTCGCACAGACTTATTTGAAGCGTGTCGTGATACAGCCATGTGTTAGTATAAGCTTGACCCCGGGGCATTGAATAGACTGGGACTCTTTATTATCAAAAACCCGAGTCGAACGTGAGTTTCGCACGGATATTGATGAATATATGTTAATAGAAAGGGGAATCCGTGGCGGTATATCAATGTCCAACGAGCTAACAACCCAAACGTCGAAGGTTATGACTCGTCTTTACCAAACAGTTACATTATGTATTTTAGTCCAACCAAATATATGACGGGGCAATGATACAGCAATGCCCGTAGGTGGATTCATATGGATTGATCCCGCGCAGTTGGATGTCCGCGCACACATGCACGAGTATGATAGCAACGGCGAATATAGTTCTTTAGAGTTGACCTGGAGTACCCGGACGACCTGCACCATACGCACAACGATTACTCACTTTCCCCGGAAGCGTTGTCGGTGCCTAACGATTGGCTATCCCCGTATCAAAATGGGATTATAGACAACTCCGGGCGAAAGTACACGGAGTGTACCAAACTGGTACTGACTAATCTAAATTATATTGTACATATTCGAAACCTGCAACTTTATCTGAGGTTAGACTTGCGTGTGTCACGTATCCACCTAGTGTTAGGGTTTCAACAGCGGGAATGGATGGCCGAATACATCAAAATGAACACCGACTTACTCACAGCGGCAATAAATGAGTTTGAGAAAGATTTCTTTAAACTGATGAGCAATTCCGTGTTCGGCAAAAAGATGGAACACCTTCGCAACCGAATACGAGTAGACGTAGTTCGCGAGACCGAGTGCGATAAGGTTAATCGACTTATTGCCGACCCGACGTTTATATCGAGAAAAATATTTGACGGCGGGCTCATAGCTATGCACAGCAAAAAATCATCGTTGACGCTAATAAAGCCTGTCTATGTTGGCGCGTCCGTGCTCGACTTATCAAAGCTGCTCATGATGTACGAATTTTACTATGATAAGATAAAGCTCTTTTGCCAGGATCCTGTCAAAATGCTTTACACAGACTCCGACTCTCTGCTTACGCATATCACAAGTGACGCCGTCTATGCTGATATCGCGTCAGAATCACTCGTCAACGAATTCGACACCAGTGGGTACCCGAAAGATCACCAGCTGCAAAACAATGCTAACAAAAAGGTTGTCGGTAAATGCAAAGACGAGTGTTCGGGCAAGACATCGAAGAGTATGTGGGAATGAGACCTAAAATGTGTTCGATCGTTGTGGCGCAGTTAAACCTATTCAACTACCATCTTTCCGTATTCAAAGTACACTGATAGTTAATGGTGAAAATAAAACATAAAGACTATGCAACATCTTTAGATCGTAAATTGGTATTGTTGACAAGTGTTATTAAAGTATCCGTAATAACAAAGTATATACCCGCGGGTAGTCTGCTGCTTGTTTTATACTAACTGGTACATCTAAAAATTCGGAAAATTTGCCTGCAGCATACTCAAAAAGCCATGTTGATTTAAGCTTTGATAGAACATAACCGGAATAAAGTTTGATTGGCTTTACTGTACACTTATTCAGTAATATATGTAGGCTGCGCGTGTACTGTAGCATGCTTGTCTCTTAAATCCACCGCGGGAGGATTAATCTTCGGCAATGATTCGTTCAAGATATATTCACCGTTATTGTCTGGACATTTTGCCGCCCGATAAGGTGAACATTATATGTGTCATTGTTTATATAATGTTTGTGAGAATTGCAAACAGTTATGAAAAATAATTCTTGAGACTTACAGAAATCCCATCAAAGACGTCAACGGAAGAGGGCAAAGCCCTCCCGCCAGGGATGCCTCTACCGAAAACATTACGAATAACGTCTGGCCCGCGATTGTCTGTGTTATGGCTGGCCTCGTACTCGTCCTCGTTTGCCACAATCGTACCACGCTCTGATTTGATGATTTTGTTGTGAAGATTCTCGATAACCTGATAACTACTCTTTGGCGATTTAAAGTTCCTTACAGTCAACTCACCAGCTTGGTTAAACATATGCCAAGTATTCGAAGACGTATCGATCTTCTGCTTTGTAAACTTCGGATCAGGCGCACGCAAAAACAGACCGTTGTTGTTGTTGAACAACTCGCGTTCCAAACGAGAGCTGCATTGTGCAATATAGATAACGTGATTGTCATAGATAACGTGTCGTCCCCAATTAAACGACTCTTTGATCAAGTTCTCGATGGCTTTTGATCGACCAGCAGAAGTGTACTAATCATCAGTTATAAACAGGCCGTTCTTTACCGCTGGAATGTTCAGCCCATTTTCTGAAAGCGGGCCATGGTAGAATTTGATGCCCGCGGATTCCGCCCACGTGCTAAACGCATTCGTAATCTTATTGTCCATATGCGGGAATACGTATACGATATACGCGTATGGCTTTATTACATGATAAGCCAAATTAAAGGCGAGTGATGTTTTGCATATAATAAGATAGTTTGCGGTATGCATGTAACCGGATCCCGAACGAGACCGTTTTAAAAGTGTGAGAAGTCCTTCCATAGGTTTTTTATATATGTTTGTATATATGTAAATATGCAATCATATTTGTAAATAATTAATTACCCCCAATTATTTACGTGCGAATCATTGAAGGTGGTAGAGGACAAAGCCCTTCACAAAGATAATTACAAACGAGGGTTCATTGCTTGATAAATAATCACAATCAAATATTTCATCACCGACAACGTCGCAGTTGAGAATTGCATAACCCACTTGCAAATTGAGTGAGTCTGGATCGGCTGCCGATGTTAAGTCGATTGCGTCGAACAGAAACTGATCTCGCCAGACGTTGTACAATAACCACGTGGATGTTATCGCGTGAAAGATTTCCGATTAATTTGAAATCAAATCGTGATACAACGACTTCAGCCCCGATTCAGTAGTCCAATTGAATGTGGAATTGTATACGGGATGCAACGGCATGTTAACACAACCAAACGACACCTACTGTTGCGCCATCAAAGAGGTTAATCCGTTTACGTCTATGGTGTCAACAAACGCATATGTGCCAGCGACCCCGGCGGCAGTGCTGTCGGTGTCCCGAAGCATCGTATGAAACAAGTAAATGGGCTTGCCTGGCGATGAGATATTCTGTGATACTGTGGCTGTTCCTATTGGGATTGAGAGCGGGTGAAAATATTCAACGCAAGTACAATCGTATCTTGATGTAGAATTGTATAACGTCCTTGGGCCGTTTCAAAACTTACGTCGTTGATTGTAGTTGTCCCCAACGGTTGTGCATTAGTAATATTGGATTGATGTGATTGTAAACAACGTTTGCCATCGCAATTTATATATTTTATTTAATAAATATATATGTGATAGAATAAATTAACAACGCCGAAGGTATTGCCGCATCTGGTGTAATCATAAATCATATTCAACCATACCAACAGTTCACATTAACGGCTGCAATACCCGCAAACCAACCTTCGGTGACGGTCGGATATTCAAGTACAAATTGCCCCCGAACGACTTTAACTTTATTAGTCGGGTACTAGTAATAGCGCATACTTCCTTTATTTATAATCTTACAGCGGTCAGTAGGGTTACTTTTGTTTATAATAAGCCATTTTCAATTATTATGCAATCAAATAAATCGTATTCGATGGATTGGTTTAAAACAAATCTAATGCTAACATACGACGTGGGCACCCATAAGCACTTGATTCCACCCAAGACTGTTATCGATTTTACCATGATTAAGGCGACCAAAAATGCACTCGGGTTTAGCACCTCTGAAACGGTAATTACTACGGGAGATAATCCGCGTGTTGCTGAGCAATCTCCAGAAGTATACGGGCATCGACCGGGTCTAATGCAGTATATTGCTGTAACACCTATAACGCCCAAAACTGGGTCGTATGTATCTGTCACTGGCGGGTGTTATACCATTGATACAATCACGGAAAGCGTACCCGTGAATATTAAGACTACAAACGAACATTCATTTCGATCGTGATCGTTTTTTGTCGATATTGATTTTACAAATGTGCCGTTAATCAAGAGTATGTTAGGATCTCAGAACGATAATATATCAGCCGGCGCTGTGTATCTGAGGAGGTTGCTAAATTTACTCGGGATTTTTATTCATTGTTCGTTACCTGTGATCTGATTGCAATGTTGTCGGTGTTGTCCCCGAATTATATCATATCAATATCAATCTATAACAAGGTTGGTGAGATACAAGTTAGGGATTCGGGCTGCCTTAATTTACCCATTGTCAAAAATTAAATAAACCAAGTAACTTAGTATATGTATAACAAACACGACCTTCCATGCAAGATTAATGCACCTGTAATCGTTTTTGTTGAGGTTTCATCGCAGCGCAAATGTTAACCCTGACTGATTTTTGCTTCGCAAAAATCGTTTGGTTGACGTTTTTGCTGGCCGCGAAAAATCTTTTGAAATTATTTTCTGCATTAATAATATTGTCGTCAAATACCGCGCATGTAACAAGCAGTGTGTTTACGTTGCAGCCAACACATTTATAACAATAATCTCAGAAGGGTCTCATGATATTATAAGCACTATCAATTTGCTCGAAGCTGCAAAACAATTATTACAATTACTTCTCCATTTCGGGACTCAATATTACATTATTCTGGTGAGTCGTTTTGGCTTCAGCGGGGATAAGTAAAGAAGTTGCTAGCAAACCCCAATTCATTAAAACATGATCTAATATACGATAATATATCAAGCGGATCACCGGTGTATGTGAAGTTTTCAGAACAAATCATCGATAATCGTAGTTTTTGTTTAAGCCATCCTTGTCTGACAATCTTAACACAATGATCAATGTTAGAATATCCGTATCGCAAGCTAACGAGGTTGAAAATATTTAACCATATGAGATCAAGCTAGTTATTGAATTTAATTACAATTGTTATCGCACAACATAATTTGCAAAGGAGTTTTGGAAGTGGTTACACATACGGCGGAGTTGTTCGGTATTATTCCGAGACTGTCCCCAGTAGTTGTTTTACAAAAGAGGTCATATGACTTGGTAAATCAAACTAATATACATCTGTTAGCATATTCTATTATTCCCGCCCAAGGATGAACACGCTTTACTATGAAACCTCGTTTGGGATTAATTACACCGTCCGTTACGAATGGTAATGCTCCTAACATTTGATGGTGCGGATTATGCATATGGTTTTTGTGCATCATTGGACAATACTACCAGGAATTATAAGGCCAAAAATCTGTTTAATTTGTCGTAGCAAACGTGGTCAACACTGGGTCAGTCTACTAATTATTGGGTTATGGCGATAATGAATCAAGCTGCAGTGTTAAGAGAATTTGATGTAGAGGTTCGATCCGCAAACCAAATTCCCCAAATATGGAAAATTCAAGGTTCAACTGATGGCGCTGCATAAGTAAATTTATTCACAACGACTGGTGATATGCGCGCAGTTTACACTAATTATAAGATTAATAATGAGACCGCGTATATCTATTATCGGTTCTTTGCTCCAAAAAAAAAAAACAGGAACCGGAGCAAACCCTGGGCTCAAAAAATGGCAATTATATACATACAGCATTGATGTTGTTTCATCTGGAATAATTAAATTAACCCCAATGAAAAATTAATTATGTATAACCATGTCATCAACAGAAATCCCATACGTGTATAATAATATCCAAAACACCCGACGATATGTTGGTGGCTGTCAACACATTTTCCATCGTTTATTATTTAAAAACTGCCTATATAATACGGATATTAACACTATCTGTGTATTCGATTGCGAGGGTTTTGCATGTGTTTCGTAAAGGCTCTGGTATACTTATACTTATTTCCTCCAGTTTCAAGAAAATTGCTAAGTTGTTTCCTATGGGATAATATTAAATTGATTTCAGATGGCAATGACTGGATTACTTTTTATAAAATTCATAATAAATGCCCTTGGGTTCCATTCATCAATGTTTCACAGATTCTCTGCGCACAATTCCTTTGAAAATATCATCAGATGTTGCTCCAAGCAACCCTCGTGTGACAATAGCTAAAGTGTCTGAAACAGAGGTAAGATATACTAATAACAGTGATGACAAAATCACGCTATTTATAAGGTTCTTTTACTACGCCGCGGTACATTCAAAGAACGCTAAAACCACATTCATATTTATTGATTCAAAATCGTTTGCTCCGATCGGAATATCAATTACATTAACAGGTTCGTTTGACCCAACTGACCCAATAATATTTGGAACAAAAAATGTATGGGTAATTGAAAATGTTTTACTTATATAACAATGGTGAATGCAACAAATCTTCCAAGTGCCGGTTTTTATACAGGCGGCATTGCATTTGGCCTACTATTGTCTCAGATTGCTTCAATGAGGGTAACTCATTTAGGAAAAGTAGCTACTACTGCAATTGGCTGGCCTGTTCCTGCCGCTATCACGCGATTGTTAAAACCTGTCCCGTCTGCATCGGAGAAGGCTGTGGCAGAACATGAGCGTAAATACAAGGAAATGCGTCGTAAACTTGATTATAAACGAGCGTTGGAACAAAAAGAAAACCCGTTGGATTAATCTGAGGTTGAACATGAACGTAAATAGAAGCAATTACGTCGATATCTTGATTATAAACGAGCATTACCTGAGCAAGCAATGGCTAATTTGAGGCTTCGAAATATGATGAAAGATCTTTCGAGTCCATCGGTAGAGGGTAAAGTCCAAGAAGGCAAAGGTTTTTACACTCGCTGGTAAATAAATTATTTCATTTCAGTAACATATTTATGGTTTTTATATACAATAAATGCCTCATGCCTGGTTTTTCCATAGTGATGAACCCATTAGTTCAATTGATGCCGGCTTTTTATCGATACCAGCGGCGGATCTTGCTGGTTTGCTGTTGACAAGTTATTCAGAGGACGAGCGCCAGGAACCCGAAGACGAAAACTTCGCATGCGTTTCGGTAAGGGTATTGTTGACCTGCCCGCTCATATCCTGCCTGACGTTCGGGACATGTTTGTGCGAATGATTAATGAGACGGGCTCATAGATTCCGAATGTGGTAGTGTTTTAGCAAGTGGTGAAATGGTGGTGATGTTTTTGCAAGTGGAATCAAACGTCAACAACATGGCGATGTGGTATTGAAAGTGTGATACGACGTGGTGGTGATGTTTTTGCTAGTGGTATTAAAGGTCGACGACGGGGGGGGGGGGGGTAATTCATGCATCTGTTCCTACTATTGCGGCAAACGGTAAAATTAAAAAAAAAAAGGGGGAAGGGAATGAAAATCGGATCTGGAATACAGTGGTCAACCCCTGGCTCCCCTGTAAAGAGATCATATTTCCAGTAAATGATTCAATGAATAATGCACAATTATACAATCACGCTCAAGGACGTGTAAATATGGCATCAGACGCGTACAAGAACCTTATTAATAGAGGAACCGAGACAGGTCAGACCATCTTGAATATTGACAACGAAGGTTCAGGCACGCATTGGACTCAAGTGAAACATCGCGGAGATGGAGCAATTGATTTTTTCGATAGTTAGGGCGTTCTGCCACCATGGTCGATTAAACATCACTTGGTTCGATTTACTCCGTGGAAGTATCAGGATGATGATGCGGTTGATTGTGGTAAATGGGATAATAATTGTTTTGACGTTAAACTAATCGCGTGCGTTTGCGTGCGGCAAAAGTACCGAATACTGTTTCGATTGTATGTGTTTGCAACGGAAAAAAGTATGGGGTTATTTATATGGCTTGTATGGTCCTTGCAATGGAAAATATAAAACACCGGACAAAAACCAGTAGAAAAAAGTCGGTGGTTTCTAAGGCCGTTTACGATAATCGGCTGGGAAATATAAAAGAACCCCATTGATACTGCTACTCTGATTTACATTGAGAAGAATTACATCTTGTTACAATGTTGTACAGACTTTACCATCATGGGATCACAAGCAGGGTGTTGTATGTTTGTTTACATTTTACTTTATTGAGACTTTTTAAGTAGAAAGAAAACAGAACAATATCGTTTAGAATTTTCTTATTTAAAAACAAAAAAACCCAACTGATTAATAAACATCTAGTCAGTATGTTAAACAGAGGGTTTTTTTCCATCATTTTATTATTTTTTAAAATACTTAAAGTACCACCTTCAAGTTCAATGCATCAATCATTTCTTGTAATGAAAACAGTAAACAAAATACAGAGTTTGAAAGTATTGTAAATTAATGAGCATTCTGTATAATTAAATGTATTTAATTACTGTTGGTCTATTTAATTTGCCCTGTATTCAGTGTATTCAGTAAGTAGGATAAAGACAAGGATCCACTGTCACTTCCAAAACCTATGTTCCATTTGAGAAATAAAGAAAAATCCACGCTCCTGTGACTGCAGTCTAAATTCACACATATGTCCCTCAAACAAAATTGTAAAAATGAAAAGCTGAAAAGTAAATTGCCATTTCAGTGATGCAAACAGACAGATGACGTGAATGTACATTATCTATTTATGCCTAGCCCCGGTTATATACGTCTCATGGGGGGTTTTCAGTGGGTTGTACATTATCTTTCATAAACTCCCAAATGCCTTAATTAATTTTTTGTTTAAAGGATACATTACAAAATGTGATGAAAAAATATTGGTGTGAATAAAAAGGGGATATGTAATAAATACAACGCTGTATAAGTGCTTTGTTCCAAGTAGGGGGAAAGGATTCGTTGGAACGGCGTAGGAATAAAAGTCTCGGCTTGAAGGCCTCAACGTATTCCTACGCCTTATCAAACTCGCTATTTCCGCCGACTCGCAACAAAACACTTGCGTAGTGTTGCCTATATATTGCATAATAAATCTTGTTTTTTATGACATTTTCAGCAATATATTTCTTGAATATTATATTTTGTTTCAGATAGCATAGCATGTTATGGTTGATCATATCATGGTAAATTTCATTTCATACACCTCACAGCAGGTTATCTTTCTTACATATTAGATAATGCCACTACCACTACAAGTTCAATTCTGCTAGACACTTGCAGAAGGTTTTTTTCTCGATTGGAACTTGCTTTCGAAAGAATTTGACAAAATTAACGGAAAATCGAAACGTTTGCAGATTAGCACTGTCGAGGTACATTCATCGCTCTTTTCATCAAAATAGTATCAATACAACAACATAAATGACATTTACAATGGAGACTGACCCTTGAGTCCAACGGTTGGTGTAGGTTGTGACGTTGTTTATGACGTCATATGGAGGACAATTTGTCTCAAGTGTATGAATATCATCCATCTAAGATGTGCAAAGATCACAACATTTAACGAATCTTTGATGAAAAAAACAACAACTTCT
Source organism: Margaritifera margaritifera (assembly GCA_029931535.1). Classification (NCBI taxonomy): domain Eukaryota; kingdom Metazoa; phylum Mollusca; class Bivalvia; order Unionida; family Margaritiferidae; genus Margaritifera; species Margaritifera margaritifera. The sequence goes on along the minus strand of JAQPZY010001530.1, from coordinate 1,763,838 downwards.
GTTATCATTATAGTCTCAAGGAGACACAAAGAAAACATCAGATAAACGTGCTAGTAGTGTTTTGTGTTTATTGTGTTTCTTTCTTTGTTGGTTTGTTCTTGAAACATGTACAGGATACTAATATTAAACTTTTATTCTTTTTTGCAAATGATTCTCTGCAATGCTGTAATTTAGTTAATCTAGCATATTCTTTATCTTTTACATATTGCTATTGACAACAGTGAATCCTTTGCTGTTGCATATTTACATATAATGAACATCAATTAAGACTCATAAATGAGTTAGTATTGTGCATGGTGTAATATTTTCTCACTAACATAGTTAACAGGAATGGAAAGTAATTATCTTGGAGAGATTACTGATCAAAATTGCATGAAATGTCGTTCAATTATTTAAGTGGTCAGAACAATTTACAAAACAGATTGAATGTTCTAAGAGTACTCAACTCTCTCTAACTACGCTTTGTACTTGCTATGTTATTAAACAGCCGTGAATATGTTCCTCTTCTGTCACGTGATACACTTTTTGATTAATCATGATGAACACGAAAAGGAAGAGTAAAACAAGATATATGGCACACATCCCATGGCTGTCAGCCTTTATCTAACTATCTTACAAATTTCATCGGTTGCAATTCAGCATACTTTTTAACAAATTTGGCAAATCGATATCAGGTTTTATGTTCATCCGCCAAACATTTAGAGAAACGCTTTGCGTTATTGTCGCTTGAGGAAATGTACCCATTGGCTTCTGGAGACATCTAATCTGATCCTCTTATCAGACAACTTTCTTCTTCAGGGACAGGTTTTAATCGTGGGTAATGATATATAATTTAGATGTCACGGTATAACAATGGAAGGAATGCATGTCGCATTAGCTTAGCAAAGATAATCGTTGCTGAACATTTAACTGCATCCAATTATCTTCCAGTTTACTATATCAGTTGGCTCAGATGACAATATTTTAACTCTGTAATCATGAAGATGGAAGATTTACTGGAAGCGATTGCTCGGTTGTCCAAAATAATTATGATTAGACCGCTAGTTCAATCCAAACAGGTTAAAATTAACATTTTAGGCAACATAAGTGGTAATATGTGTCTTTTTCGCTACAGTCAACAAGATTAAAAATGCCTTTGATCATCAAATAATAGTTCTGACAGTGCAGGTATATAATATTAAATACATTAAAGCTGATGTAAAAAGCATAATCAACGTAGGTCTTGCAAGTCAGTGCTTGTAAAATATGTTCCATTGAATCCAATTTAAACAACTTTAAATTTTTTACATAATCATAGGTGTCTTATATTTTATATTAGCATAAAAGTAATGTTCGTACTATTATTCTTGTTTCAATCAAGTAAAACCAAAAATATCAGTTCCTCAAAAAACTTTGCTTATGGAAGTTCTTTGTAGAAATTTTGATGATTGGTCATATCTTATTGCATTCTTCAAGCACTTAAAGACAGGTACCATTCTGTAATTGACCATCGATAAATATAAATTTATAGTATATTGTTAATGCTGCATGATTTGTCTTATTGATTAAATGTTCAGTCAAGAAATTGCATCATCACAATCGAAAATTTCGCAAAATCCCATCAACCGTTTTCAACTAGACCTCCAAATGTCACATGTACTTACAATTCAGTTGTAATAACACTAATTAACACACGTGTATTTGATTCGGTACATTTCCCCGAAACAAGTTGCATTTTCTGAAAATAATAATGTGTGCCATTTACATTGGGTCGACTTGCACAAAAAACAGCACAAAACAAACAAAAAAGAACCATTAGCGTTTAGTTGACCCCGTTGCCGACAACAACGACATGAGCATTAATATGTCTCCTATTGCTCACCGACAAAGTTGAGGCAAATTCTCCTTAGAAGTGAGATAATTTGTGTATGAATATGTATATGGTGGTTGAAATATGATTGCGAAGGAATACTGATACATGTATGTATGAAAAGTTAACACCTTAAATCAAACTCAACTAGGTATTTCATCAGAATCCAAACTTATTATACAGATATAAAAACTGATGTCTAACATACAGCTACGGGTTTATTTTCTTAATAGAATTTGAGATAAGGGACATTTACAAAGCAAATTTAACATCATCATCTTTGGCTCTCTGAAATCCAACTGATATCGGAGCGAAAATGATCCAGGGGAAAATGAAGCAATAACAAACTCACAAATTACAATTTACTTCTATCGGATATGAAGTAATACACTTATAAAACGGCAAACAAATTAAACAGGGATAGGTCGCAAGTAAATATAATAGAGTAGTATTTTAAAACCTTTAAAAAATCTATGTCTTATTCGGTAAAAAAAGTCATAGGGGTTTGTTTCAAAATTTGTATCTATCTCTAAATGAAAAAATCGCTTTTCACAACTAAAGATAATTTCTCTCAAAGAATGATATATTTTTGGTTCTATGATTAACGGTCATAGGTCAATTGGTCATAGTACGTATGGTCATAGTTATATGGTCAAAAGGACTATTGGTCATATCTATCAGTCATATGTAATAATAAATAAGTATGTCGGCTCTTTATTTAACCGACTGACAACTGTCAGATGCAAACATTTAACAATCCTAATAGAAGAAGTAACTTTTATTTACTGTAAACAATATCAAGCATAATAATTCTGAAACTATAAATTATAATAATAAAGAATTACTAGGATATGTGTGTAGCTATTATAGTCAATTTTATGCATTATATTTTCTACCGAGAATTTGTGCTAAGTTACTCGTCCTAAGTATGCGACAAATAAGCGATTGCACGCAAGTATGTTATGACATCCATTTGGCTGTACATCGCGACGGTTCTGATGACTATCTCTCTCTCAGGAGGCGATAACGCTTCAGCGCAGGTTGTTCGACTCTGGAAACCCCTTGCTGGAAAGCGGTCTTCTGCTTGATACAGTCGTTTCTCAGCCATTTTAGAAATCTCCACATAGGTGGGTGACTACACTGAAACAATACTTGTTAATCCATAATGCTAACCTTCTACCGAATTTGTTGTTCGTGCTAGCCCTTCTGCTGCAGAGTCTCGTTGATTCCAGACGTTGACAGGAAATAGCGCCGGACCATATCGGCATTTGGAATTAACCGTTTCACTTCTTCCAGTACACGGTTGTGCAGAACACTGCAGCAGGGTTGACACAGGTAACAAACTGAAAGTGAATACTGTAAAGCTGAAGAAGAGGCCAGGTACAACCATGAACGTCCCGTCAGCCATCCATATCGGAGCTCTAGCCAAAGCGTCCAACAGTTCTCGATATCCTAGAAGTATAATTCGATCACCACCTTTTCCTGTGTCATGAAGTACGAGGTCTTTGAATCGGGGCGGAATGTCAAATTTCAAATCTGAAGGACATGGAGGAATTGCTGTCTCACCATCAACAGATTCTACAAACTTCTGTTTATGACGGCACAACTGTCGATTCAACGAAGAACGCTTTCGTAGCTTCATGAGAACATGTGGAGCAAGCGTTGTGGATCAGATTCTTGTATTGCACTCGGTCCAGCAAACGATTCTGTAATCTTCTACTTCATCTGACCAACAGCTTTTCGAGCAAGCACTCTTGCAAAGTTGCCTTCATGACTGTGATGTTTGATATCTTGTCGAGCAATCTTCAATCCATCAGAAACTACATTAGCTCTACATTTAGGTATTCGTAGAAGTTCCATATATACCTTGTACTTCCATTTTCAAAACTAATCACATCTGCGCAAAATTCATTTCTTTTATACATGATCCAAAATGTCGATATTTTACCGCGGTTTAGACAGAAACCCAGTCAAACGAAACCAACATTTGCTTTTAATTAACTCAAGCAGAGTCAGGTATTACAGTGACTTTGAACTAAAACGAAGCCAATACTTATTTTGAATGATCTTGGAGAAAATCAGTCACACGAAACCAAAATAATAATAGTTTCACAGTGATTAAGACAGAAACCAGTAAAACAAAACCATCACTTGTTTTTAATTAGCATGGGCATTATTTTATAGTGATTTAGACAGAAAACGAAACCAATACTTGTTTTTAATTGTCTTGCAGAAAATCAGTTGCAGAAAACCTATATAATAATAGTTTTTGTATTTGGGATCCTATGACCGACAGTACTATGACCAATAGTCCTTATGACCAAAATTCCTTATGACCAAAAGTTCTTATGACCAAAAGTCCATATGACCATATAGCTATGACCATACGTCCTATAACCAACTGCCCTGTGACCATTAGTCCCATCACCCTTTTTGTATGTCAAAACCCTATTTGCTTCGCATACTCATGCCAAACACTGGTATCAAGAACTGGGTACCAATAGAAGGTATTCTGTGTTGTCTCAAGCATGTGCATCAGTCCTAAAACTGTATATCGCTTATGGAGAAAAAAAGATACGTAAACGGTTATCTGTTTTTTTTTTTTTTTTGGGGGGGGGGGGGGGAAGGGGGGTTTATTAACGAGCAATGCCATCTTCACCGTGTACTTGCAAAGGTCGAGTATATGTTGTTCGTCCTTCGAGTTCGAAGACGACCATGACATCATAAACACTGCCATTATTTGAAGGGGAAAAAATGTTTCTTTGATATGCTCCTACCAGCTTTTGAATGTAGATAGTTAGTTAGGTCATTTTGTGAGTGGTTGAGAATTGGTTATAAGAGAAACAAACTCAGAGCAACATTAAAGATATGTTTTCCATAAAACGGGCCAAATTCTAATTATTTTCGGAAACAAAGGCGGCGCTGCATGCAGCTGGATATTCTGAACTCTTATGTTCAATAACTATTATCACAAAATAATGATCAGTTTTAAAGTCAAAATTAATTTTCAGCAAAAAATATAAACTCTGTGAGAATAATTTTGAGTCATCTTTTGATACTACCAACAGATAAATACTGTTCAAATAGTTCAAAGTTTTAGGTGTTGCTTTAACTTCGTTTGAAGCCACCATGAAACGCTTGGGACATTAAAGCTTACTATGAGACTATGTTCCAGATGTTTGTTTTTTATAGCACCCATTCATTTATTGACATTAATGAATATCTGTTAGTGTTTATACATTTTAATTGGTGATTTTGAGATATTGTTAATATCATTCAGATCATAATTGTTCATATCAAAATATATTTGTTTATATTAATAGCCAAACGTATTAATTAAAAAAGTCGATATTTAGAAATTATTTGTTAAAATTAAGGACTGTTCATAAGTATTAAAATGTAGTTTAATATTATCAAATAATCAGGAATGATCCAAAAGGCCCCGCCGAACTGAAACTTGCTAAAGTGGAGGATGACACGATAAATGTGTATTAGCAAGGACTATTTATTAACATAGCAGTATCAGTATCAAGAATACTAGGGATTGCATTTGTATAACTAGATGATATATTAAAATCATCATCGTTGTCATCTACAAATTTTCAGCAGATTCGTGATTTATAACTTACTTTTAGTTAACACGCCAATAACGAATGAAATGTTGATTAGAAAACAAGTTTCAGAAGAAATTCGATCTAAGTTACATGTGATATGGAGCATTCGTCTCCCTTTTTGCCAACAATTATACCAACCAACGTACACATGTATATTTTGACAACTATATATACTAAAAACTTCTGACAACTATATATACTAAAAATTTCTGACAACTTCGTTTAATGGATTGATTACGTTTGTTATATGCTGGAAATTAATAATATTCATGTGGTAAACAAGGTAATAAGCGTAGAAAAATGACCTCCAATGGGTTCTAAATTCTAAGAGTTGGGTCATTTTTCAACGAGTAGGAGGTTATTATACTCCCTAGAAAAGTGACCCCCGAGTGAGTTTTCTACTGGGGACAATATTCTGTTTTACACTGGATCTGCGGAACGCACGGCAGGATAATGTCCTACTCGATGAAAACATGAAAACATCGATGCTAATTTTCTTCCTCAAAGAAGAAAACAAGAGCGGCCAAACTCTGAGTGAAATAACACATGCAACCGTCCACCTTTGTAGAGTGACAAGATAATGCCAGTGATAGCATGGCGATTGTGAAAGACTATCGCGCCAGTGTACCGAAAAATCACAGGCTCGAAGTCTTAATTCTATGGCGCCTAGTACACAAGCTGCCCTTGGCAAGGAATTGAAGATACTAGATGGCCTGAAATTGAGCCTCGTATTGACGGCACAGCTGGGAAAAGCTGACATAACGCGAACACCGCTGTACTGCACATTGATGAGATCGAGCAGCTGAATGCCCATGTTAATGCCAATATACTAAGTTAGATTGAAGAATACATGTGAGATGGGTCTGGATTGGTATTTGACTGCTCTCAAGTACTTGATCTTGGCGTATTTCAGTACCGCCTGTTTGGTGGCAGGAGCTACATTATAACACCAAAGTGCATACCAATCACCTAGATGCGTTATCAGTCTGATGAACAACGACAACTGCTGCTTTGAGTGCGCGGTTCTTTCTCCGATGTACCTGGCTCACAATCACTTTGATTGGACAGGCATGTACCTGTAGCACCTGGGCTAGCGCAACATTGCTGGCATCGACTATCGCAGCTAGTGTCTTCGGCTAGAAGAATGGCATCTACCCGCTAGACATTAACGAGGACGTCAGGCAACAAATGATAGACCTCATGCATTTCACCGACAGCGCAGCAAAAACAATGAGAAGAATTGCGTCTGCCACCTGTGTTTCCTCGTCTTTAGCCGAGCCGACCTATTGGAAGCCCACACTAAACACTGCCGCTGTGTGTATCGCTACTACAGCGTGTGTCATTACCACCACCGCCAGATGCGCGTTCCGTACATCATCTATGCGGATTTTGAGAAACTGAACGTGTCAGTGGTTGCCCTGACGCGCAAATCCGGATAAAACCACACACCAAATTGTGCCCACTAAATCCCGTGTAGCTTCTGCTACATAATATTCCGGTGCGACGACGTCTCCAGGAAGCCGGTGTTATACCGTGCCAAGGAGGCTGTTGCCACTTTCATTCGGAGCCTCGAACGTGAGCTGGAGGAGATCCGTGAGGTGTTTCAAGATCCGGCAGAGTTTAAAATGGATGGAGACGACCGCAAGGCTTTACAGGAAGCCGCAGACTGTTACATCTGTGGCAAAGCACTAGGCAACGATAGTGTGCGATACCACTGCAATATTACAGGCAAGTACCGTGGCGCAGCCCACAAAGCATGTAATCTCAAGTATTCTGAGAAAAGTAAGGTGCCAGTTGTGCTACATAACATGCGGGGCTACGATTTGTACCTTGTCATGGAGACTACTGGAACAGCCTCATCGGGAAAAATAAGCGCCATCCCAAACAGCATGGAGAAGTACATGATGTTCTCACTAGGGAAGTTACAGTCTATTGACAGTTTCCAGTTATGAACAACAGCCTGGAAAAGCTGGAAGTTAACCTAAGTCGGTTGACCCCGAGCTCGAAGCCATCGCAGGAGACACACGCAAGGGTTACATGAAGTCGACATTAAATATATCGAGAAGAGCTTCATGACGCACACAGAGACTATCCAGTGATGAGCAACTCTTTCTTCGGGATTATTATTGCGAACTTAGGTAGAGTATTCAAGTGAATCTTATGCGACATGAGAGCTAGGAGGACAAGCACTCGTCACCTGATTGCCAAAGCAGCGGAAGATCTTTGGCGGTAGTCTTATTACTGTACATTCCAAAAAGGCCAGTCTGAAGCTCAGCCGCCCTATCTATACGTGACATGCGATTCTTGACCCGAGCAAACACCTGATGTACAATTTCTAATACAGTCAGATCAAAGGGTGCTACGACTTTGAACACAGACACTGACATTCTGCTGCTGAGCATCGAGACCACAATGTCTGCCGAAATATGGCTGAAGATGTTCGCCTTTACGACATGAGCGACTACCCTAAAGACCATCCACTCTACAGCACAGTCAGAGTGATGAAGAAAAAGGTCGTAGGCAAGTTCAAGGATGCGTTGTTCAGAAAACCCATCGCCAAGTTCTTCGGCATCCGCCCCAAGATGTACTCCATACTGAAAGGGGACAGCATAAAGGTACGTAAGACCAAAAGCATCTCGAAGACAGTCATAAAGGTCGACCAGAGTCACCATCGAGTGCCTCCAAGATAAAAATGAGTTTCGACATTCAATGATTGATATGACCACCACAAAATGGGGGTCTACTGCATCAACAAGACAAGTCTTAGTGGTGGTAGAGTACCTCAGCTACCTCCAGACAGGAGAAGAATGGCTTCAGGTGATAGACGAGTGCCTTCAGACGTAATCTGTAATTCATCGCAAACGAAGCATCTACGCGGCGAACCACTACCCTTGGATATAAAATCTGTCAGCCAGGTTGAACACCTTGAGCAACCACACAGGGTTGGTGGCTCTGCGTTACCTACCTTCCAGCTCTCCATGCGCATATATGTCTCGCAAAAGTGTATTTGAGGGCAGGCATTGCTCTTCCAGACCTAGCTTTCGAGTATGCCGCGTCACAGACGCTGCATACATCTGTTGTCCCGACCGTGCAGACGTAGCATGAATGGCATCAACAGGTCTCTTACATGTGAACTTCGTTACCACGCTGTTTTGGGCCGCCGCAACTGCCGGCAGCCGCCGAACATACTCAGTAAAGTCTCGCTCTCGAGTTAGACATTGGAAAGCAACATCTCATTTGCATACTGGTGCTCATAGGGCGCCCGTCTAGAGTACAGTTGAATTACTCCACAATGCCCTGCACACGGTGATTGAAGGCTTCAACCCCGTCTCACATGCGTTTCCTTGTTTTGTGGTTCCAGTAATTTGCCGTGATGTCAACTCTTGAGCTACAAACGAGCTCCAGCTGACACATTCCAAGCCAACCATGGCCACAAACAACATCAGAAAAATGGCGGTACGGGGGGGGGGGGGGGCAGTCCCGATCTCCGCCAATCATTTTGGGTAGCAGGTACTACTGACACATCACGGTATATCAGCTTCTTATTAGGGTAATTAACATGTTCAGTGTTCTTGCTGGAGTACTCGGCCTGCTCAGCTTTGAGTTTTCTAGCGCCTTGTCGTGGTTGGTGGGTTCAGTGTCGGTATCTTTTGCGTTCAACATAGACAATATGTAGCAACAGAGACCATTATGTTTTTCTTACTTGAAGCTATTAGCAGGAATGATTCCTTGTTTAATTAGCATGTCTTGCGTCCAGAGGCTGAGGTCTACGGTGCCAATGACCTTTGCACCGTCTTCGAGGTCAAGTCGTCCCATGTCGGCTGGTTGTATCTTGATTACTGTTTTAGCAATCATCGAATACCTCATAGTGAGGCCGCCAAGTACGGCTCAGTGTTACGTGGGGTTTCTGATGTCCTTGGTGTCCAGTGGTATAGACATGTTGCACAGTTTTTAGCACATTTATGTTTGCACACACTACTATTTCATATAAAAGGTTTCGTGCGTGTGTCTACTAGATGCTGCAGGCACCTGCTCTCCCATGAAGTTGCATTTTTGTGCTGCTCATGCCATCACACTTATGCTGCTGCTGCCTGCGCGACGGATGAGGTGTAAAGATGGCCAGCTACCACAACCAGGCCGCCCCAGAGAACATAAGATGGTGTCGACTTCTGCTGCTCTGCCGGAGCGGCATGTATGTCAACATTCTCCGCTTTTTTATCGGCGTTGTTTCATAATTTCAGCAAGTCTTATACCAGGAGCAACTTTACCTGGGTGTTTAGCCTCGGTGACCTGTGTAACTTCCTGAACGGGTGGCGCAGTCGGTTGTGCTGGCGCAATTATTGTCGATTGCGCTTGTACATCGATCATCGGTTGTGTTTTGTAATTTCTTGTTCTTTTTTTCTCCAAATTTGACATGTCTGTAGGTAAGCATTCCAGCTGCAAAGGGTGCTATTACCGCAGCGTACCTTAAGTAAAGGTGGCTTTTGATGTTCGCCAAAGAGGTCTGAATGATTGGATCCTTTCCAACCAAGTCACTATAGGCAGAAAGTAGCTTACAACTGCCCTGTACAGTCCGAGCAGAGACAATTCTAGTGGAGCTGTCATCCTAGCCCCAAGTTTAGCCTCATTTATTGCATAGGTCTTTCAGACTCTTCCTCGCTCTTCCTAATAAAGCCTGCAAAGGTAAGAGATCGGCATGTGTTTTCTTTAGCTCCGCCAGAAACCGGCAACTAGGACAGGCGGTCACCACATTGCACTGTCGGGACGTGAACCAACTGGTAAGACACTGGTGGGTCTGTGAGCATGGGTAGCATGCCAAAGCCCTCCTTTAATAGAACCTCATAGGCTTCTGCTCAAGTCTTGACGCTCAACGTGATTGATATTATTATCTCTTAGTGTGTCCTTAAATAAATCTTCGACTTTACAGTACAAGAGGGCTACCCACGAGGTCTGCTCACGGAAGTCACTGGCAACGGTGTTGTACTTTTTGTATAACCTACACGCTTATGCCGGTGTGGCGGCTGAAATAGGCGAGCTTACTAAGGGCCGTGTCCTTATGCCAGACGCCAGAAAGGCTCAATCGTCGAGTAGAAAAAGCGTCGAAGTTTCCTCGAAGATTTTTGCTAGTCCATAAAGCAGATCATCATGATCATAACCCTAATGTTTGACCAAAAATACTCGAGCGTCTTTTTTGCCTCGGGCACACGGCCTGTTGTATGGCTTGTTCAGGCGTATAGTAGGGCAGGTGAGGACTATGCAATAAAAATGACCATTAAATACAGATTCGCAGGCAAACACGCTCTTGCTGCAGTCGCAGAGGCCAACGATCATGGCGCAGTGTGACTGTGTGTTATCAAAAATCGAGTTACACTTGAGCAGGCTAGTAGGATTCTGACACGAATTCAGTGGACTGAGCTGCGCGTCCATGTACACGTTCAACACGACTGCCATGTTTGTGATATTTCTTCCCGACCCGTGGAGCATGTGCTCTTCCGTCGACCTAATGTAGAAGACAAGGGCAAATCGGTTTTGGTAGACGATGCCAACGTCAGGCGATGGCAGCGTCATGTCCTTGATTGACTCTCTCGCCATTATCCTTATGGCCTCTTCCCACTTCAGGTACCTCAGCTGCTGCTGGGCATAGACCTGGTACGGGACGCCCTTGAACACCTTGAGCAACCACACAGGGTTGAAGGGCTGCAGAAATTCTCCATGTCAAGCGCACACGCAGAAATAATATTCGCGTCCTCGACGAGCAAAACAATCGCCTTCATGCTTTATGTTGGAATGTTTAAGTTGATGTTCTACACAGGGTATTTTTTTTTTGCACAGCACGATCTTGCAATGGCGCTGAGCTCGTCTGTACAAGATAGTCACTTTTCCCATGTACTTCTGCCTGCTCATGCGTGCGAGGTCTGCGTAGGTCACAACGTCGTACTCCAGAGACATACCGTTGATGGTGTAGCTTGGCCCCACATACGTAGTCATTAAATATCAGTTCGAAGCAGACGCGGTTCAAAAGGCCAGACTGGTAGTATGGCCTGTGCTCATTGAGCATCTTGAAGTCGAGTGGCATGTAGAAGCAGTTGGTTCCTAAATGCGGCAGCGACAGACGCATCGAGCTGGTTTCAGCGACGGCATTGCCAACGCCAAGACGAATGGCACCAGTGTTCGTGTTTTGCATACCCTGATAGGCTGTGTTTTTCCGCTCTTTGTCCGTCCAACAGAGATCTTTGTAGTCACCCAAAACATCATCATCATCAATGCAAATCACTTCGTTCCCCTCAAGCTTTACACTGATGCCTCTGACTCCCTTCACCCCGATCGCACGACGTAGAGTGCGAAATGATTGCTTTACAAAGTTAGTACTTTTGGAGTTCACGTTTCTTTCATTTAATATGCTACGACTTGTTGAGACTTGTCGTTGTACTGCCCTCTCTTGAGCAGTCAAATCATGGATGAAGACTTTTAAAAAACCGTGTTTGGTGGTTGTGAAGACAATGCTCTGCCCGAGGAAGATGCAATCGCAATCTCCACTGAAGCCAAGGAAGCATAAGATCTACCGACGGAAACTCCTTCTTGGACTGACTGCGACCAGGTGCCAATTGCGTGGAAGTAAGAAGATATATCCAAAGTAAGGGTACAAAAGCAATACATAGTTCGATGTCTACCACAAAATAAAGGGCTTTAGTGAAGAACGCACCAGCAGGCTCAATTTTGAATCGAATCACTTCGACGCCATCGCAGTAAAGTGGGGGTAAAACTGGATCCCGCTAACGTATAAAAACAACCGTAATAAATTCTTGGCCCCATCCAGACTCGAGCGCATGGGTGTTCAGTTTCTACGAGTGTTAATGCTAAAAAAAAAACGCTACCGGTCGAAAAACCAAGGCGGCCCGCTACAGTTCGAAAAGAGATTGCGGCCGACACAAGCGGGCTAGAAGATATCGAGTTCATCACTTTAACGGGATCCGTGTATACGGAGCTTAAAAAAGCGGCAACAAAGGTATCTGACACCGACAGCCTCTGGTTGCGGCAGACTCTGGCCTCGACCAGGCACTAAAAACGTACCGTGGCGAGCTTAAAAACAACCTTGGAAAGCTTACAGTACTCAATGAGCAAATCAGTCTAGAAAAGATAAAGCTAGATGAAACGAAAAATGGATACAACACTATCACAAATTGAAAAAGAGACGCTGAAAAAGGAGATACAAGATCGCATTGTAGAACTAGAGTTTAAACGGAAAGAATTGTTGGAGGCTCTCAGCAAAAACCGGGTAGTCCTCCACGGCCAAGTTTCTCGGATTCGGAAGACCATCAACAAATTCTCCACGAGGATACAACACTCGCTTAGTAACTGCGAACTCTCTTCGGAAAAGAGTACCACCACAGCTTCGATTTACACGGCTCTGGGGTTTATTATAAGTGCAATTATGTTCGCGATGACAGACAGGCACGCAGGTGCACCGACGACAACTTCCGTCGTCCCAACACCTAAACCTGACCCCAAGAGCGCAAAATATGGGTAAAAAAGCAGCTACAGCGGCTGGCCGGGTATGGTAAAAACGCTTGCAGAAAAAGATTTGGCTGCGCTGCCCGGCATTATGTCATTCCTATTGAGAACCGCCGGCAGTGTAGTTGGCTGGCTGACCCGAGCATCTGTTACCGCTCGTCCTCGCGATTGTTATCGCGATCTTTGCCGCTCACCACTCAATGTAGCACACACAGATAAGAGTTCGAGCGCGATGACAGTGCGTTACAGGCTGTTCGTCGTTCAAGAGCGGAGAAACTAGTTAGCAAAGCCATGAGGGAGCAACCAGACATAGACAAGAAACATGAATCATTGATGCCGCCGACCGATCCTACGATCGACGGAGAAGGCAGATTATTGGTCCTGCTCGCACAACAAGTGCATGATATCGACAAGGAATACACACCACCTGTGTAAGAGTATCTGATCCTCCTTGGTGTTGACACGTAATGGTTTAGATTAGGGTGGAACTAGGATAAGAATCAGGTAATATATATCGAGTACTGGGCAACCCAGAATACCCCAAGCCAACCCGGTAGCAGCTAGGATTAATTGCGCTATTGCTGTCAGAAAAGCAACCAAAAGTACTAACATCGGGGCGTCACTGGCACGATAGCTACTACAATGACAACGTGGTATTTGGTGCAACGTTCTCGTCAACAACATTTCCGTCTCATCGGCAGAAAAAGAAAGAAACAACAGAGTTATATTTAAAAAAGACGCGTTCTGTCTCATCATAGTAAAAACAAATAGTCGCTGCATCTGCAGACATTAAGCATGGTAAATGTGACTCTTGGCCAGCATGTTGGCTGGTGTGTTAAAGACCTCGTAATTTCCAGATATAATGATATTAAGCAAACTGGCATATCCACAGAGGAGCAAGCCCATCCCCCCCCCCATGCATCTCCAGATCAATTAAAATTTTCATATCACGATGCCTATAGAGGAATTATAATGACGCTATATACCTGTGACAGCAAGTGTAATACATAAGTTTGACTAGATTTTAGCAACCGGAAACTTTGATTATGCTGTAATTCATGCCTGACATGGTTTCATAACTTTTTAAAGTGAACAGCGAATTCCATGTAAGCATATGAGCACATATATGTCGAAATAATAAAAATTCCCTCGAAATACATTAAGAAGCTGGTAAATGTCATCAATGTATGTTAGTTATAAAATATCCCGAATTATTACACGTAATTTATTCTACTAAAATTTATTTTCAGAAATATAAGCTTTTTCCTACAGCGATTGTCAAGAAATTGTTGAAAAAGATATATCTTTACTTTGAAAGTTTTTAGAAAATACTGAAATTACTTTTCAAGCACAGACGAAACGCCTATAAGTTGCACTCTGTGATATTTCTTTCAATATGGAATTACTATTTTTATTATCACAAGATTATTTTATAAATGCAGATATTACACATTTGGTTTATCTCTAGCATTAATGTACTAAGCATGAGAACTTTAAAAATGCAAAAGACTCTATTTTCAGAAATCACCAGAATCTCTTCAGAGTAAAAACCTTTTAAAAAGAAACATCTTTTGTGAGACAATGCAGACATAACATCGAATCAAAATTGTTATTTGCACTGTATAGTTCAAACATTTATGAAAGATTTCAAAAGACTTCAGCTCACAAAAAATCACCAGCACCACCAGGACCAAAAAACATGTCCCATTCATAATGTATATTTTACACACCGATAGCCCCCCACCCCACCCCAAAAATTTGCCATCACATATTGTATTTAGTATTTTATGTTTATAGGAAAGGCCAGAAACAAGAATAAGTAGGAAGAACTAATTGACAAAACCCTCTGTCATGTTGGATTTTCGTTTTACCTATCCTCAAATTCTACCTATTAACCAGCTGTCAGTCAATTGTTGTTTAATAGTAATTCCAAAAGGCCACTAGCCAATCTTATCCGTGGCAAGGTGTACAGCATTATGTACTGATAACTCCTGTGCGGATTTCGTCTAAGATCGCGTGAGTTATCCTCATGGTTAGACAGCAGCATCGTGTACAATAACTAGCAATTTTAGACAACTTTTTATTTTAAAAAAAAATAAAAAAATATCATGGTTATTTTCAACCACTATACGTGAAAGTGTCACTATAAAACCAAGAATTCTCTATTGTAAAGTTGTTTGATTATCAACATAAAATCGCATATTTTGCGGGAAATACGTTATTAATGAATAGGCATGTGTATCTCCGTTCTGTCGATTCGTTAATTGTACAGGAAAATTTGTACCTATTATGTCCTCCTGTCTGTTCTGAATCATCGACTGGATTTAAACTGCAGCTTCATGAAAGATTAAATTAGAGTCTCAAACAAAATATTTTTTCGCAGTGAATTGTGTAATGGTTTTTAACAGATGAGTGTAATTGTGTAATGGTTTTTAACAGATGAGTGTAATTGTGTAATGGTTTTTAACAGATGAGTGTAATTGTGTAATGGTTTTTAACAGATGAGTGTAATTGTGTAATGGTTTTTAACAGATGAGTGTAATTGTGTAATGGTTTTTAACAGATGAGTGTAATTGTGTAATGATTTATAACAGATGAGTGTAATTGTGTAATGATTTATAACAGATGAGTGTACCGTCCATGTACATTAGTTAACTCATAATAAGCGAAGGGTCTGCCTTATAAGTGTGATTAAAAGTGGGTGTGGCTTTTTCTGAAAAAGGATTTCTTTCGGAATAAAGCCTTAACTTTTCAAAAATTGGACATGGCTTTATCACGGAGAGAAATTATATTTACAAACCGCAGTTTCATAATCAACTATCTAGTAAAACTATTGAAACATTTTTTCTTCCTAACAACACAAATAATTGATATGTTTAACACAACTTTACGTCTGATTTGAGACATACATCATAGCATTTATATCTCTACATTAATATGTATTTATATAGACACCATACATGTATATACCTTAAGTTTTGTCAATTGTATGCGATAAAGATATGTATATTTTACTGGTATCTTCTAGAGGAAAAAGGGCAGAACATTTTTTCATTGATAGGATAAACATATTTACCTTTGGAAAAAGATATTACGGGTTACGTTTTCTTGAAACGTAAGAAAATAATAAAGCATTTTTTCAATTCTCGTTTTTAGTGTGATAAATTCAATTAAGATCATATCAGACTTTTATTTTTGGACATGTTCAAAGGTTATGACTTTATTACGCGTTCTTTGAGGAAATAGTTAAACCAAAAACATCTTCGGATGATACACCTCGAGCTTGCGTGATATTTTGTATGTTTTCATTGCTGCGCTTGCCACATGATTCGATTAAACGTGATCGGAACCTCAAATAATCGTGTAAAATAGAGCATGTGACAGTAAAAACATCTTCGTATTCGTGTTTCAATAACGTTAATTCAGTGTGACTTGACATATACACGGAATTATAATTAGTTCCGCCATAAAGGGAAGCAACTGCTGCGTCCATATCGTAAAAATTAGTCAAAACTTTCAGGGCAAGTTTTCAGCAGATGGTAAACATTTTTTAAATATTGTTCTCAAAAATAATTACCTTATATTTTTAAAAAAATTGAAAAGAGGTATATGTTTCAATCAATAAAAGCGTGTCTTCGATGATGCAATTTTCAACAGTCCCTTAGTGCACCAGTTATGGCGTGTTAGGTCGACTCTTAAAGAGCGTTGCTGTTGGTGACGCGCGCGTCTCAATTATGAAATAGAAATACTTCTTTGTATTATCTACTTGAGTGTGAAATGCAAGAACTTATTGGCGAAATAATTTTCATATTTTTTCATTCTTATATTTTCACGTGTGAAAAATATATCCTTATATTTTCACATGTGTAAAATATATCCTTATATTTTCACATATGAAAATATAAGATATCCCATCATGCCATGCGACACTTGATTGTGTGTGCCAACAGGAGTTATACCTGCAGCACCAAAAATGAGCACTTTGTTAACTAGAACAAATAAATAGAAACTGCATTACATTTTTGGACATGCATTCCTAATTATGCATACTTTCCGGTAGTCTCCGTAAGCAATCGGAACACGACCCACGTGTGACGTCAGATAATTCACTCATTCACTCATTCACAATCTTTCGCCATTGTTTGGTCACGTTTTAACAAGTACTGTTTGCTAAAAAATACCATTAATGGTATTTTATTAAACACATCCACCTGATCATTTGGTTTGGTAGAAGAAAAATTATAGTAGTTGAATTATGTATGTAAATAGCGACTGCCTATCCCGCGAGGAAGACGCAGCTGGTTTCAGTAAAGACTATGAATTTCAACTGCTTATCTCAACCGGTAGTAATGTTTCTTAATGTCAGCTTACTTTCAGGACATCAGATGTAAATAGAAGACAACAATTTAACATTCTTTCAAATCTGGGTACTCATTTTGTCCTTACCTTTAACTCCTTTTAAAACTTTTTTTTAAACATATTCTTTCAAAACGACAGATTGATAAATTGTTCATTCCGTTAAACACACACACACACACACACACACATACACACACACACACACACACACACACACACATATATATATATATATATATATATATATATATATATATATATATATATATATATATATATATATATACATATATGAATGAAAGATCAACTGGCAAACAAGAGTGCCAAGCTGGTGTGAAACTAGCTCAATCGCTTTCGGAATCTACCCATTAATTCATTTTGCAAGGGCGCAAAGCCACAAAAGACGATTACACAAACGAAAGAACAAAACATGATGTTTGCTGCAGATATTTACATAAACAATACAATGAAATAATAAATAAAACTAGTAAGGTAACGAGGCTGAACGAAATGACTTGAGCAAAGGACTCCAATTGATGATACTCTTTATAACATCAATTATTTCGAAGAAAGAAAGGAAAGACAGAATTGACCCACCAGATCATTCATAGCAGCAATATAAAGTCAAACTTATGTACTTATAAAACAAATAATGAAAAAAAGCAAATATCTCTGATGATGCACACTACAACGCACTAAGACAAGAAGAATCTCCTGAGAACGAGTGTAAAGATGTTACAATTCTTATGAAGTATTTATTAGATGATTGTTACATGTAGTTGATTGCACCGCCCAACTAATCTTAAACACTTATTTAAAAACATATCCTAAATGAGAGACTGTCTTGAAACCGACGAAGGGCTTATTTGCAGCGTGCGGACGTTGTGACACTTCAAGCACATCCTTAATTTTGAAGAAGTCAGGAAAGTTGGTGTCGAAGATAAAGAGTATGGCACTGTCATTGATAATCTCCAAGACGGATATATAACAGGACATACAGAAGGGATATTTAGTCATCTCTCTTCTTCAACGGTAATACGATCTGGACCATCGGACTGGTAATATTCTCTCTCTCTCTCTCTCTCTCTCTCTCTCTCTCTCTCTCTCTCTCTCTCTCTCTCTCTCTCTCTCTCTCTCTCTCTCTCTCTCACTCAGCCTAATAGATATTTTACAAATTGAAGCTTACATCGATATAAAAATACTAATTTTCTTTGAGCCACTTTGTAACTGTTATTAAAGGTTAATACATTAATAAACTCAAATAAATTTAAACCAATTTAGAAACGATGACAATATAAGCAGCTTTAATTAGTATAGAGATTCCTTGAATTAACATATATTGAAACCCGATGCCTTATTTGCAAACATATGCCCGAGACCAAATCGTTCCGAAGTTCGACGACAGGAGTTAGCTACACTACACTTAGCTACACTATCAGTCAGAAGTTAGGATGCCGAACCAAAAATGTAATCTATCTTCTAACATGCAAGATCTGTGACACTAAATATGTTGGCGAAACCGTTGATTTCAGAAAACGAATGAATAACCACAAAAGCCACATTCGCAACAAAATCAACGAGAAACTCGCCAACCACTACAACTCGACTTGGCATTCAGTCGATTCCCTCGAAATGCTACCGATTCATTCTAACCTGGGGTACACCGATATAGAACGTACACGTAAGGAACGATAATGGATACTTCAGTTGAAAACTCATGGGAAGTTCGGCCTAAATGAAAAAGTCTAACCTTCCTATTACAATCTTATAAAAAATACAGCCAGGCATCATTTATCAGACGTACGCATTTTTTTGCGATAATATTTACCCAAGTAATTATGTAAAAACACTTTTGTTCACTGCGTGATACGCGCGATAAACACTTCTTTGAATCTTTCTTACCCAACTTATAGCAGCAGAAATAGATATGTAGTTTACCCATTTTAGACCGTTTTAAATGTTGTCTTCTTTTTTTCTTCTATTGTTTATCCTTTGTTTGTTTATTTCGCCGTCATTGAAACATATTGGAGTCAAGAGTTCTTCTTGGCTTTTGCGATTAGTGTTTGTTTCGTGGATTTAAATTGTTTCTTCCCCTGACGAAGAGCTTGTTTAGCTCGAAACATTGGGAAACTGTTTTGTATTTGCGCCGTTATCAATTTTGGTGTCATTATATATATATATATATATATATATATATATATATATATATAGATATATATATATATATATAGAGAGAGAGAGAGAGAGAGAGAGAGAGAGAGAGAGAGAGAGAGAGATTCTTTGTAAAGGTGAGAAGCATGAGATTTAGACAATGAATTAATGAACGAAGATATATATATATATATATATATATATATATATATATATATATATATATTCTTATTTTGTACTCTCACACTCTGTTCCTGCTTCTGTTTATTCGTTCAGTTGTTTGTGAATTCCTGTTCTAAATTCACATTAATTTAAATGATGACTGGTAAAATCACGGATATAAGTAATTGCATCATTAATGGCAATCTAAGTTCTAATAATTCAGAATAAAACAATGTCAGTTAGATCTTAACGTATACAGCGATAACTAAACTGATACTTTTCCTCTCTCTCTCTCTCTCTCTCTCTCTCTCTCTCTCTCTCTCTCTCTCTCTCTCTCTCTCTCTCCAGTAAACAATGTTTTTGTCCTGACCCACCATGTCTTATTTGCCATTGAGAAAACGACATAGAAGGTTATCTCAATTATTTTCTCTTTCACAATCGCTCTCCACAACTAAAGATTTATCGCTAAGAATTATACCTTTTCAGGAGGTAGTCAAGAACTTGTAGAAGGCAAGAAAGCGGATTGACAAATTAGGTTAATTCAGTAGTATATACTGGAGCATTCCAGTTCTGTGTCAACATTTCACTTGGTCATGTCATACTAGTGGCTGGACCTAATATAGCTGAATCTTATTTGGGTCACAATAATTCACCATGATATTGAGTGATTGCTCAGATCGACAAAAATATTCGTAATATATCCGCTCGTCTTTGTTTTCTGCAAAGTGTCTCCTCTTGTCACGAGGTCAGCCTTGCTAATCAATTTCCGTGACCAGCTGCGGATCCCTTCACTCTAAGTGAAATATATCAGTGTGCTTCTACCTTGAAACAAAAAAGTATACATTTTCTGGAAGTAAACGTATTTTTCTTTTGGATTATGGCCTAAAATAACGGAAAAAAATCCCCAACTGTTTCGCAAATCCTTTAATTGCTATTGAAGTATAATGTCGACATTTAAATTACGTCGACTTATTTTTGAACATTATGTCGACTAATTTGGGTAATGCAGGTGGTTGAGACGGATGGCATAAGTAGGCATGAACATGACTTTTGGTCGAGTTATCCTGTCATTAGTTCGATATAAAAATATGGTTATGTTGCTTTTTTTAAAGTGTCGACTTATATCTCGTCTTAAGACAATCATTCTGTATTTATGTCGATATATTTCAATGAATAAGTTGGCTTATGTAAGAGGATAACTGGCAAGTGTATGACAGAAATATGCCATCATAGTACTGAATTGGCATGTAATGCGTAACATTGAATAACAAACTTGAATCTGTAACGTATATTATGGATTTTAATTACATCTGAGGAGAAAGAATGTCTCGTTGCAAAAATACTAAATCAGTAGCTTGACAATAGCGATATAGATGAAGATATTGAACCTCTGAAAAGTATTAGATCGAGCAAAACAAACAAACAAACAAACACATCTTGGATATTCATTTGTATGATTAATGTTTGAATAAGATCAACAGGGTACATTCCATTGCAAAGTGTTAAATTGTGAGGCAAAGGACATATCACGAATTCATGTCATGTGCTGTTTGTAAATACTCGCCTTCAATTATTATACGCACGTCCGTCCGTTAACAATAACGATAATTTAAGTTCTGCTATATACTTTCCCTAAAACTTGCAGGGTAAGTTGCCTTTTGTACTACAAAGAATCCTATTGATTTGGAGGTCGAAGTTAGAAGGTCAATGTCACTATGACAGATACGAGAAAACTAGTTCCATTGTTGTGTTATGCTTCCAATGCCGTCACCGAGTCTTTCAGCTGGGTTACCCTTTTAAAACACAAAGAAGCCGGTTCATCTCGGCTTCATGATTTAAATGTAAACCTCAAGGTCATTGTGATCCACAACAATCCAGAAGGCGGGTGTTTTATGTTCCGTTATGGTTCTCGTGTACATTGATTGTTCCTCAATTCTCTTGAAATGTAGAACAACAAAAAACGGGAAAGCATGACAATGTTGTTGTTTAGGTGATTCTTGGATATTGTGCTAATAGAATATTGCAAATAAAGGTCTCAAATTACTAATAAACATATTGCTATTTCCGACCATTCTCGTCATTTACACGTATCAATTTATCTGCCTATCCAGGGACATATAGATGAAGGCTGAAAAAGAGAAAAAGATGAAAGAAGCAAGTTGTGCGTGCAAGCTTTGGGAAACTAAATTTCGTGCAAGTAATGTATGGTGTGTGTGTCCCTTTGCTGTTTCGTCATGTTGTGTCTCGAAGCACTAAATATTATCGGGCAAGGTCCACGTGACTGCTTGCACTATGTCGGACGAAAATCCACCCGCTGCAATCGCCAGTGAATATCAACAAAAAAAAAACATCGTGGAAATGACAATAGTAAAGGCTTATTAAGCCAGACCCAAATATGTAAAAATACAATGGAAAAGTGGAATATGAAATGATCGTTTTTCCTCCAAATTGCTTACTTTTTGAATAGCCAAATAGGTACACATCAGAGCTGCTCCTAGTTAGACAGCTATTCATAATAAATGTAAACTTGAACTTGATCTCTCAAACCCAACTGAGACAAAGTGTTCCTGCATGAAAATGATGTTCAACAGGGCCTAAAAAAGACGAAAATATATTTATGAACTTTTGTAAATAATGATGGGGATACTGTTGGATAACTTATTCATACCCATTGTGTTCAAAATTTACCCAATGTCCAATCATATGAAACTATTGAGTGCTAACTATGCCTATTTGTGTCAAATCTTCAGTCACGGACTTTAACTAATTCCAAATATTAACAGTGGTATATGAACGGTTCACGGTTAATATGCCTGAATTGTTGTGTCAGATTCAAACAATCCTAAATAGTTTTTTCTTTTCGTCTCTGTTTTTATAGTCTAATCCTAAACACTTTATGGAGTTTCTGTTTACGAAAAAATGAATCATGCTGTACCATCCTGTCAGTTTTGGGGGATCGATTGCCAAGAATGGCAGTTAGAACTACGAATATCATCGTTATCATTCTCGTAAATATTGGTTTTCGGATGAAAGCCATATTTTTAAATGAAGAGACCTATAATTTTAGCACTTCATATAATCGTCTTTTTATCTACTCAAACTGTACTTTTTTGTGCTTTGACATTGATTTGAACGTACTAAAACGTCATACAATTCGGTGGATTTTTCATAAATTCTGCGACAAGAGTCGACATCAGGGTCCTTTTGTATTCGTTAAGAGAACGCCGCAGGGGATTAGTGGCTAGTGTGTTGGACACGCGATCAGAAGGGTGCGGGTTCAAATCCTACAATTGGATCAACTATGGTCGGATTCCGTAGTATGTCCTTGGACAAGGGACTTTACTCAGATTGCCTTGCCACTATATAACCCACATGCTGTGCCGTAAAACACCAAACATGACCAAATGATATTCGTTAGACTTGTAAATGCGTTTGGGTTATCAGGCAGAGAGTAGTAATTTCTGTCTTATTGATTATACTATTTAATGATAAAACAGGAAATCTGACTACACCATTTTCCTATATATGGCATGTAGGGGAAGAAGGGTTATTTGAAAGTACAATATAATTCCGTTCTGTATATGATATCCACAGCACCGCATAAACTAGGATGTGTAAACTAATCATGTAAATATAAAACAAATAGTTTGAACACCTGTACTTTGATAGGAGATCCACATGTAGTGATTTAGACTTAACTTGGGCATATTACTGCGTAAAGTGTTATTTTTTTGTTGTTTTTTTTTTAATTTTAATTTTTCTTTTTTTGTTTTCTATCTCAATATTTAATATCTAAAAACAGAAAGAAGATTAACAAAAGTGATCTTCAATAACTTCGTTTCTGAGTGAGGTTTAAAACATTAAAATTATCAGGTTATCTTCGTTTACGTATTTCTACAACCATTTCAAATTTTTAAAGGACATGGAATTTTCTGCTGGAAATACACAAAATGGAAATTAATAATTGACACAATACTATCCAATTGCTTATATACTTTAGTGCAATGATTAATTGATATATACATGCCAATTTCAGAAGTCTGGTCCTGTAACTAAAAAAGAAGAATCACTTGTCGATGCCATGATATACTTTTCAAATAATAATTTTCGGCGGTGAAAGATGCTGTAGCTATACGATTTAAAATAGCATTTTGACTTTTTGTCAATCGAATTACTCAAAAACGGTAGTTTATACATATTTTATCTCGATAGAAAGAGTCTAATCAAGTACCGTCAGTACTCGCCTGTAAGTCGATAACAACTGCAAACTGCATAGACCCAGATATGCCGTCGCATAATGCGGCGGCAGATCTGGGTCTATGCAGTTTGTAAGGACTAATCAATAGAACAAACAACATAAACAATGATCTGCCGGCACCTTATGCGACAGTAGATCAGGGTCTATGTTGTTTGCATTTGGACCTAAATTATACGCGAGTATAACCGGTATAGTTACCGTATAATTTAACGATGCTCCGCACTACTGAACACGGTGGATATTATCCCCCCCCCCCAAAAAAAAAAAAAAAAAAGTAACAGCCTGCCCAGAAGGCTATGATGTTTTACTTTTTCTAGAGGTAACTAATAAATACACCTAAATTTTGGACGAAGTGAAAACAAGAAAAGAATACTTACTTCGAATCGCAAAGGAACTAGTGTCTCGATAAAGAGACAAACGTTAGGATGACGCGATTCCTCGAGCGTGAGTTTTTACGAAATTTATGAGTTGCTATTATCAGGTTTCTAATGCACAACATCATGTATCACTGTATAGCATTAGCAGTCTATGTAAGACCATGACAAAGATTTAATTGGTCTTAATTTTAAATATTACATAACTTTACTTGTATAAAACGAATATATCTTCAACAATAAAGCTGCTTTTCGCATTTCCTTCTTTGGAAATGAATACTTGTTATGCTTGACTGAGAGAGCATTCTGCGACAATATAAAGCCATTTATTATGTAGGTAACTCTGAACGTATAGCAAGCCAGTTTATAGTCCAGGTAACTATGACTGGGTATAAACATCTCTCTATGTTAGCTTGATATAGCAACTTAATATTGATTTTCTAACTTAAAAATAGACTTCGATTATACGAAAAATATTGCAAGCTTATAAATGCATAAAACTGTTGTCCTAATTAAGCTTTTACCAGACACTAACATAAACTAAATCAAATCTGAAAACGTCGTCTACATAACGTAAATGCCCGTGTGTGTGTGTGTGTGTGTGTGTGTGTGTGTGTGTGTGTGTGTGTGTGTGTGTGTGTAAGTATTACTGGACGGCACTTGAGCGACAAGATGGGCAATGCTAAATTTGGGTTTTCCCCAAATCCAATGTTAAATTTGGGGTTTTTTCGCGATCTTGTGGGTGTATAGCGTCAAGATGGGAAGTGCTATGTTAAAAATGTGTCTATGGGTTTCACATGAGGGGTCTGTTGGGCGGGAAATGTAAATTGCAACATGATGCGTCTGTCGGGCGGAAAATGCACGTGAAACGATATTTCAGGGTTCCAATACTCTTTCCGAATTTGCCCACTAGATTTTAGACCTCATCAACGATACTTGGAGCGAAGAGGGCGTTCATTGTTAGCGGAACTGTCAGCAATATGCTACAGTGATCGCCCACAACTGCTCAGGCTATGACGGACAATTGCTTTTGTCGAATTTGAAATCAAAGGAAAAAACAAAGATTCCATTAATCTGAATGTCAGTTACTTGTACCTTAAGGACAAAACTCTCAAAACAGTCAACACCAATCAAGGTGCCGATGCCCGAGTAGCTTCCGTAAACAATTTCTTGTATTAATTGTTCAGCAAAGTGGATTTGTACTTGAACAACAAACTGGTGAGCAGCAGCATGGACACGTACCCTTATCGAGCGTTCCTGGAAAATCTCTCGACGTACTAAGAGAGGCCAAGAACACACATCTGGATGCCTCTCTGGTGTGGAAACCTAACATTTTGGATGCCTTCAAAGACACAAAGTTGACACAAGATAATGATCTTCGCAATGTTGGATTTAACGGACTCCAAAAAGAAAATCATAAAGGACGTAGCTTAGAAATGACGGATTGATTGCATTTGGACATGTATTTGCAAGACAAGGAAATGACGTATTGATTGCATTTGGACATGTGGTTGCAAGACAAGGAAATGACGGATTGATTGCATTTGGACATGTGGTTGCAAGACAAGGAAATGACGGATTGATTGCATTTGGACATGTGGTTGCAAGACAAGGAAATGACGGATTGATTGCATTTGGACATGTATTTGCAAGACAAGTATTTGTTAAATGGTGGATCGAAGTTGATAGCTGATGCCAACGAGTACAAAACAAACATCGGTGAAGTCAACCTCTACGTGCGACGTGTGGGAGTCTTTCCTAAAGTGGGAAACGAGATCCGTCATACTCTGGCCAGAACGACAACCAGGCGTCCTCTACGACGAGGTTGAAGTCCAAACCTTTACCATTGCCTCTGAACTCCGATCCAAGATCAAAGAACATGTTTTCCAAGGTAAACTGCCAAAACACTTGCATACTGGCATCGTCAGCAATGCAGCCCTTTAAAGGAGCTGTCGATCAAAATCCTTTCGAGTTCCACAACTTTAACGTGTTCAAAATAGAAGTCACTCGAGATGGCCAGACGTTGTGTACCAGACCCTTTGAACCTAACTTTCATAAGACGAATTACTTCAGATGTTACTTCACACGGTTTGAAGCAAAAGGACAATTAGGAACCAACATTAGCAATGACATTTCTTAACGACCATTATGCAGGATGATATGCTTTCTGGGGATTAGATTTCACTCCAGACCAAGATATCGACGAAGGACATTTCCACCTTATAACATCAGACCAACTCCGTTTGCATTGTCTCTCGTGAACACAGCGAACGTCATCTGTTTGCATAATTCGACATTACTCTGGAAATCAACAGTTTGAGAGAAGTGATCCTAGACTATTAAAAGATGGAACAGGAAGCTATGGAGATAAGAGAAGAGGATCGTTTCCATCCTGAACAACACTTAAGTGGAAAAGAAGAAGAAGAAAGAAAGATATGGAACACGAAGTCATGGACATAGCCAAGGTGGATGATTTTTTCATCCAGAACAACAGTCACAGACCTTAAGTGGTAAAGAAGAAGATGAAGAAAAGAAAAATATGGAATACGAAACCGTGGACATAGATAAAGGGGATGATGTTTCCCATCCAGAACAATAACCACTGACCTTACGTGGAAAATAAGAAAAAGATATAGTCATGATGTCACGATGGCCAGAACAAAATCAATATTTAGTCTCCTGTTTTGCTCGCCCTTTGGTTGAAAATATCAAAAACAACGGACCACAGAACATTGTTATGGCTGTCAAATCGATCATCTTTGTCAAAGGCAACACGACATTTGTTTAATGATGAGTCAAGAAGAAAAGTTGGAAGAGTATGTGAAAGACGCATGGATAATCATCTAAGCAGATAAAAAGAGTACTATGAAGACTTAAGGGAATATACCCTACCTTCATAGACATCACTGGAAAAGAAACGCATCAGAGCTCTCTTGCAACAGAGTAACGAAACTTCCCGTTCATCTACTTACTTAACCGAACATATTAAGGAAAATTCAAGTGTAAATTCGTGACTGATCTTCACATGAGAAAAAGAATATCTGGGAACTTCATTCCCTTCTGACTCTCAGTTTGTATACAATTTCTTGAAATCCAGTGATGTGTGCTACAGATGAACTTCCTTATCGAAAACCTAAAGACGTTCGAACCTATGTCATCAACACAGACGGCAGTCATCGTCCAGGAACCTATTGGATAGCCGTCTACATTTCCAACGACTACAGAGTGGAATATTTTAATTCTTATGGATCACCTTTTTTGAAAGACAACATCATCGACTTTTTGAGAAGAAATGCAGTATCCACTCAATTCAATTATTTGCGATTATAAATATTGGATTGAATGGTGTCTGGACAATATTTTGTATATTTTCGTCACCAACACAATCTTTGATTCCCCTTAAAACATGTGCTGGCTTGTTTTGGACGTGATTTATCTAGAAACGATAAAAATAGATATATTGGTTTTGTGAACATTATGGCTATCTATTTTATTTTGCACATCAACGTACTGTCCATCAATTTGAAGATGACACTGTATTAGATCATTGGAAGTCTTGTTTTACTCCAGAACGTTCTTAACCTTGTAAATACGTTCATGTTTAATAGTTGGTACTTGTGCATGAAATGAAGTGGAAGGGACTAGCCCTAATCTTCCCTCTTCATTTATTGATGTTTAAGTGAGATGGGTTTATTAAAACAATGTTGATTTTAAAGAAAAACAAAAGTGTTCTCTGGCTTTTTTAAGAAAAAATATTGACTCTCTTTTTTACTACCTCTCTCTCTCTCTCTCTCTCTCTCTCTCTCTCTCTCTCTCTCTCTCTCAATTTTTGGATTTGGCCTAAAATTATGTCCAAAGTGTATGATGCACAACTTCGATGTCCTTTTGGTTTGGCTTTGTTTCACATTTGAACAAGGTCCCTCTGCATTTTACAGCCAGATAGAAGCAAAAAATCAAAAAGCTAATACAGTACACTCAGTGACCTTTTTAAAAGTGCGATGTTTTTCTTTTTTCTTTTTTTTTTCTTTGTCTTCAGAACCCCAAGCAGACATTTACTCTCTCTCTCTCTCTCTCTCTCTCTCTCTCTCTCTCTCTCTCTCTCTCTCTCTCATCTTTGGCTTGCCAAAAAGTGTCGAATGTGTCACTAAATGAACTGGAATTAAGTATGCCGTTTTCAAAACTAGCACAGAAAAATCTTGCAGCCGGATAAGAAAACTTCAGAACGCTAAATTCCATCAAATTCTGCCTTAAGTTTAACATTGTAAACAAATAACTTTGGTATCAGCAGTACTATTTTGAACTCCTTGACGTTAGTCTCTTCACTCTCTTTGGCACTACATTCTATCCAAAGTGTACGATGGAAAACTTCGATGCGACTTTATTTATTTATTATTTTTTGTTGCAATTTTTTAACGTGAACCCCAAAAAATAAATAAATAAATAAAATGGTACAACCTTACATTTTTCAAACTCGAACCGAATTTTTTTGGTTTTTCTCTCTCTCTCAAATCTTTGGCTAGACAATGTTTTTTTTTATCCAATGTGTCACAAAATGAACCATTGAGTCTGCCGGTTTAAAAACTAGTACATACACATTTTATAACCTGGCAAAAAATGTAAACTACCGCACGCTAAATTCAGCAAGATTCGTTATTTTGACAATGTAACAAAATAACTTGGGTATCGGCAGTAATACTTTGCACACCGTTGTCTTCAATCTAGACCAAAAGACGATTTGTGGGAACAAATCTGGGGTCAAGTCAGTGCATACCAGCCTAATGCTAAACTCTGTAACAAAATACTTAAAAACAAAATGTGATTCACCCAAAATTCTACCTGAATTGTCACTGAATCTTTTATTGCAAAAACAACTGGCTGCCAGTAACATAAGTAGCGGATTTAGTAAACACGCAATTCAGTCATGTGCGATTACAAAGATCGGATTTGTATATTGTGTGTAGCTGATATTGTGTGTTAAAGACATTCAGGAAAGAAAGACAGTAAAATGGACTTTTGTGATGTGTTTTGAAATTATCTTATGAGAATATAAAAAAGTGTATCGCTGTTTTGATATGTGTTTTTGTTTTTTATTATTGTTTTTTTACGTATGAATAAGATATTCACACACACACACACTCATCAAAAATTTTATAATTTCTCTCTCTCTCTCTCTCTCTCTCTCTCTCTCTCTGGAACACTATGTAAACCAGGGCTATGTTTGTGCTAATTACAACGTCTCTCTCTCTCTCTCTCTCTCTCTCTCTCTCTCTCTCTCTCTCTCTCTCTCTCTCTCTCTCTCTCTCTCTGTAACATTAGGTAAAAACGGCTATGTTTGTGTATGTTATAATGACTCTATCTCTGTTTCTGTCTCTGTCTCTCTCTCTCTCTCTGTAACATTAGGTAAACTGATGCAATCTTTGTGTATCAATTGTAGGATACCAAAAATTTCGCTTCATGCCAAATTCTGCTTTCGTTTAATAATGTGCCAATTGTAACTCATTCAAAGTACGATAACTCTGTAAACAAGTACTCTGGCCCTGGGGTAAGGGTCGGTCAGTGCGTTCGTCAAGCTACCGTATTGATGAATGAAACTTTGTGCCTCACATTGTATTCATTTTTGCAAAACCACAACGGGATGATAGTAAAGCTGGCAATGGTGTTACCCCAACTGAAAAATTCTAATTTGACTGACTTGAGAGTGACTGTTTTTTTTGTGTTTTTGTGTGTGTGTGTGTGTTTTTTTTTTTAATGAGAATCTTAAATTTCCATTAGAGTCCAGACAGACCCAGCATGTTACATTTCCCGCCTAACAGAGCCATAATGTTATAGTGTTATATTTCCCGCCAGACAGACCTATCGTGTCGCTATGTTACATTTACCGCCCAATAGAATCCACACGTGAAACCTATAGACAAATATTTAGCGGAAAAACCCCAAACTGAAAATAGGTTTTGGGGGAAAACCCAAATTTAAAATAGGATCCCACATCTTGTAGCTCAAGTGCCGTCCTATACATATTTCAACATTTCAGATTTACCAGCTGGACGGAGGCAGTCAGCACATACATAGAAAATGGCATCCAGTGACAACGACAGTCAGCATTGCAACCACCATGAAGAAGATAAGCACATACTGCTCTCTATCACTGCTAAAGCCCTGTTTGGTATCGAATTTGCTATTAGTATTATACTCGCCGTAATCGGAAACCTTTTGACCATTATTGCTTACATCCGGGACAAGAGGTTTAACACAATTTATGATTTCTACATTTTCCACCTTGCTGTGACGGACATACTCATAGGAACAATAAGCATGCCGTTCTACGCTGTCTACACACTTTCAAATAAGACATGGCCATTTGGAAGGACCTTTTGCAAGATTTACTTTGTTGTCGATTATACTCTTTGCTTTCAATCGATCGTTAATATGCTCCTCTTAAGTCTTGATCGTATCCTGCTTTTTGCGTACGGCCCACTCTACACGGAAAAGGAGACCGTACGAAAGGCAAGGATAAGGGTCGGAATATCTTGGCTGATTTCATGCCTCATATTCGGACCAGAAATAATTATGTGGGATATTTTGACTGGTAGATCAGTTCTTGTGGAGAAGGAGTGCGATGTTGAATTTTACAGCAATTACGAGTTCACAACAATAATTGCCATCATTGAATTTGTCCTGCCGTTTTTCGTTCTGACTTCGATGAACACGATGATTTACTGGAAGATACGACAGTGTCCTAGAGTCACCAATTGTAATTTGGCTCTAACCAACATCTCGAATACAAGCGACTCTCCGTTAGACGTATCAACAGCATCTGGTCCGCCATCGACACAGGTTCCTCCTGAAATAAATCCTGAACAACAATTGGCGAAAGATCGAAATGTCAAGGCTGCCAGATTCCTGACCGTTCTGGTCATCGCATTCCTCATTTGTTGGTTTCCGTACACAAGTACAACAGTCATTAGATCCTTTTGTAGACCATGTGTTAAGGTAATTCTGAATGAAAGTTTCGTGTGACTCCTTTGGGCAAAAGTCATCGATAAATCCATTTTTGTATGCTTTCAACAGCGTCAGATACAGGCAGAATTTTCTAAAAGCATTCTCCCATATAACTCAAAGGGAAATAAGAGTGTGTCCGTCAAAAGCAGAGAGCGCATGTTTACACTATATATGTCTCTGCCACGCCGACGGAAACTACTACATACCTACATACCTACAGCAGCACCAATATATATTATGTTATTCTACAAACTAGTTGCAATAGTAAATTGTATTAAGATTTGACTATTATTACAAGAACAGTGTACAGTTCAAGAGCATTTTAGTAACAAATGCACTATGAGGCATATTGTATGTTCCAGTTACATGGTCCTTTGGTCGAGACAGGCAATATGGAAACGTGTATATTTTTTTTTTTTTTTTGATTTTTAACGAAAGGACGCATAACTTGCTCTGATAAGTGGTGGACATTTGATTCATGCTATGTCTGAAACGCGATTTACTCAAGTGGTCCGCGGCAATTACGTTCCAGCTGCATAGAGCAAGAGATGTAAAATATTAACAAAGCCTGTTGAACCACCTTCCTGGAGCTCCCACCGTATCATACAGAAAAGATGAGTTTAGTCACGTGACCATATGCGGCTTTAAAGTTGCTTAAGATAACATGCAGACTGTTGGCCAAGTTAAGGTCAAGGATGCAAGTTGAGGACAAGACAAACTGGTGTAATGTATGAGGTTTGCGACTTAATAATAGTCTTTAAAACAATTTACTTTACTCCTTAACGTGTCCGTCTATTTCATGCAGTTAATATTTTATCGTATTCTTTATAGGACGCAGAAGCGGCAAAATTGAATACTGTAGAAAACAAAAATGGATGACTGTTCAATTCTGCTAGTCAAACAGCCAGTCACGGAAAATTATTAAAACAATGTTTCTGAGCCAAGAACTAAATAGTGATTGTAAATCTTTTAATAGGTAACATTATTCGTAGCACACCTAACTTACCCCAACCCCTATTCCACCCTTATTTAAAGACAATGATTGAAGTCGACTTACATGAATTTAGGTTGGTTGACGGTGTTATTGACCCTTCCTATCACAATCACTATAAAACGACTTATTTATCAATTTGTTCCCAGTGTTGTGGACAAGTTATTACCTGGTTCTACATTAATCAACAATTATTTACAATTTACAGCAAGAAATAATGAAATAAAAGAATTACAAAATTATTTAAATAGACGCTGACAAAAAGGCTATTTTCTCCTCTTTCCATGATGTATGTTTTATTTTAAAAAATATTTCAACGTTTATACGCCCTTCATAAACCTAAGAAAAATCTGCCAGAGGTCTATATATATAGCTGCTGATGGCATAACAAACAAAATATCGATTATTTATTTGTACTGATCGTATAGCCTGAAAACCCACGTACTGTCTCAAACAAATATACTTCATTTGTTATGGGCACCACATTTGGAAAATATCATTATACAAATTATATCTATTTTTAAAAGATTTTCAATACAAGTTCAAAATCCGTTTCATATAACGTTTTATTTTTAAAAAAGAGTGGGCATTATGTTACGATGTGAATGAGATATGTGTCCACGTGATCGTTTGATTTAAACCTACTCTATTACCATTTCAAAGAAGTAATTGGATTTGGGCAACAAGTTCTGTAACTTACATACAACCGTTCCCCTACAGGGATTGGACTCATAATTCATTTCTCATAGAACTTAATGTTAATGTATTAAAAAATAAGTGTTGAATTAGATTGGCATACAAACCACACATGGTTTCAATCATCTGAGTTAGAGAAATCTTTTTCAGCTTTGAAAAACAGGTGATTCGTAGAATGTTTTTAAGCATCGTGTTGCTATACAGAGGGACGCCCTGGTCTGCACCTAATGACATAGCCAGCACCAAGAGTTTATATGCTATATTGTCAGTAGGAAATTAAATACAGGATATCAAAATAAAAGTAAATATTTTTATGTCAACTACAGTACATAGTTGGAAGTTTGTGAAATTAATAATTGGAAAAAAATGAACCCATTTATTAGCCAATGGACGCATCTAAAACGATTTAGTACTCTATTTTTGATATTCCCCAACAGTAGACTGGTTCCCTGACTAAAATAATTAGTGGTCTGATACCTATACCGAACATACATCTCTAGCATTTTGGTATTTTGGCAACCTTAGACACAAAGTATGACTATACTAATTTGGGCGATATTCTAAGAGCAGTAAATGATATACTAAATGATAATAATTAACACTTGTGTAATGGCTACAGATGATAAGAATGAATGTTACATTTCAGGAATGTTTACTATGTTCATACATTATAGATGTATATAACTGATTACATGCAGTAATGTTAATAGTTTGTGTCATGTTTTTCCTTTATTTTCTGTGTGTCTGCTATTTAGATGTGCACACATGAAATATCCACCTATAAGCATTATGCAATAAGAGGTATCAAATTACAAAACCACCTATTATCATCAATATCTGGTTTAAAGATCATTTGTTTGGTTCCCTAAAATATCCTTAATTGGATATTTTGTTTTCTTGAATCATATATTAGGAAGTGTCTTCTTTTTATCATATATGAAAATCTGTGTTCACTTAAATAGGAAATAGTGCCATCAACCCATCTGACTTTATGCTTCCCAAAGCCAGATTTGTTAGGTTTCCCAATCCAAATTGCACATCAATGCTTGTTTTCCACAATTCTTTGCTTTGTCACTAGTATCTGCTCTAAATGACTCCAGAAATGATCCATTTTACTATAATTACTCTTCAATCAACCAATGATACTGAAACGGATGCTGAGCTGCACGTGGTTGTCATGGATACACACACTACCCCCACCGCGGACCACTAATTAATTTCCCATAGAACTTAATGTTAGTATATTACACAATACAAATAAGTTATGAATTTGATTGGCATACAAAACACACATGGTTCCATTCATTAGAGTTAGATACATTTTTTAAGCCTTGAAAAACAGGTACTTAGATTGTTTTTGAGCCTCGTGCTGCTATACAGGGGACTCCCTGGTCTGCACCTAATAACAAAGCCTCGCACCGACGAAAGGCCATATGCTGTTTTGTCAGTAACAGATTAAATACTGTATGTCAGAATAAAAGTAATTTTTCTTTGTCAACTACAGTACATAAATTGAATTGAACCCATTTATTAGCCAATGGACGCGTCTCAAAATATTTAGTACTCTATTTTGTATTCTCCCATCTGTAGACTGGTTTCCTGGCGGTAACATAATTAGTGGTCCGATACTTATATGACCACTCATCATAATACGTGAAACATAAAGAAAGAAAGTGTCACGGAATTGTGTGTACTTTATATCAATGTATATGGGTGAACGAAAATGTTATCGGGTTTCGTTGCTGCGTACAGCTTTACCCGAGGGTGGTTTATTTTTCGGCTCTAGTTATTTCGAAATACTGAGTGCGAGCATGTGCAAATTGCCTGCCGTGAAAATCTAAGTACCCCGAGTTCTCTAGCTGCGCATATTCATCACAGCTAGGGTACTTACAGAGCGAATTCTCTATGTGTATTTACATTACGACGAGTTTTGTCAGGAAGCTAACCACTTTACGGAAGCATCTTCAGCTGTAGAGGTATGTGAAATTTAAAATTATATTCTTTATTACTATCCATTTTATATGACAGAATTGTTTTATATATTGGACGTTTTAGAATTTATTCTAAATTTTACAGAGAGTCAAGACCTAGGTCATATAACGCCATGCTCTCAGAAAGACTATAGTCTGGTTCAAGTTAGTCATTTGTTATAACTGAACAGACAGACTGAATTTAATTATTCGCTGCATGCTTTGAATGGTGAAATAATGTAATGTGTAACGAAACGAATTCATGTACGCGCATGCGTAACATATATCGTTGCATTTGTACTCAACCGTGCCATATGTACTACACTGCTAGGTTATTATACTTTTAGCTGTTTTGTGGTTTGGTGATGTGGAGTCGTAGAACTCTGCGGGGTTCCTTGTAACCTGTACCCTGCTGTCTGGTGATGTTGGCTCGGAAGAGAGTACTGGTGTTCTTGAAGTGAGGGACCAAGGCTTCGCGACCAGCGGGGTCTGTGTTGAATGAGGAGGCTCTCAATGGATCCTTCAACAGACTGGGAAGGGCGGGCCATGCGTGGTGGCTCCTTGACCATTGACTAGAGCTGTGGAACCGGAAATACATCTTGGTCATCAACTGGACGCCACGATATATATATATATATATATATATATATATATATATATATATATATATATATATATATATATATATGTTCCATGTTTTAATTGGTATATTTCACTATTGCTATCTGAGCATAAATTCATAATTCAATATCGCTAAATGAGTGATAAATTTATAATACACGAGTCCTACTTGTGAATAAATGATACATTATTCGTAGTTATGTGTAAGTCATATACTTTGGTCACCCTTGGTGCTGAATAATACATTGTTTGTATTTGAGTGTAAATCATATACTTTCATCACTCTTGGTGATAGAAACGAACAGTATTCATATTTGTTTATAAGTTTCATTCGTTGATTTTTATTTGATTTTCTCGTTGAAGTTGCATGTTCTGATTAGTTCCTAGTTAGGAACTATATCATTTCCTTATATCATTCTGTTACAATGGTGTCAGATTCATTCATCGTTCAATTGCATTATAAATAAACATCTCATTAACGCAATTGCTTTCGGTGTCTTCGCTAAGTCCAATCCTAACCCAGCCATAGTTCGCGCAGAATCCGCATAGGACCACGAATTGTCCTACCGTATAGCAACTCGAACGGCGAAAATCCCAAGCTATCGTGCGCTACCTAGCGATTCGCAAACAAAATCATACTCAAACAACGGTTTCATTTGTTTCAACGTACCGTTAAATTTCTCTACCAGTGCATTACACATGGGGTGACACGGTGTGGTGCGCAACTGCTTAATTGACAACAACCTACTAATTTCTGCCATAAGTTCTGAGGTAAAGTGGGCCCCACAATCTGTGAGAATCTCCTCAGGCACCCTACCCTGCTGAACATGTCAACAAGCGCCTCGGCTACACGTTCAGTTTCAATTGATGGTAAAGCTATGGCTTCTGGGTATCTAGTTACATAATCTACTAGAGTAAGGATATATCGGTTTTTCCGATCTGTAATTGGAAATATGGGTCCCACAATATCGACAGCTACCATTTTAAATGGAGATATCCATTAGAGACATTTGACCTAATGGTACTCATGTATTCCTTCCCTTCGACATCCTCTTATGGCAAACGTCGCACGATCGACAAAATCGTGCTACGTCGCTATTGACGCAAGGCCAATAAAAACACCGCTAATACTCTGTCGGTTGTTTTCTTCATGCTAGAAAAGAATAGAATAATATTTACAACGTTCTATACAACGCATCATAGGTTCCCCACTGAAACTGGAAAGAGGCATCATTTGAACATATCTAAAAGAAATTGTGAATTATGCCCCTCACAAGTTATAGATGATGATCTTCACTAATTATTTCAATGTCAACATTTTGCTGAAAAAAGAAAAGGATATATAAGTGAAATGTATTTCAAAAATGTTAATACGTACAAATTTTGTGAGTTGTCAAATAACACAAATGTTAACGTACTTTTTGGATTAAGTAAATTTTAGAAATAATATTTAAATCGTTCTGTTTACATGTGAACTCTAAATAGTTATATCTTTTATAACTTTGTCTTCCCATTTTGTTATGTATATCCCAAAATATTGATCAGAATATACCTCTTTCTACCTTTATCGTTTCTACCATTCACTATCCGCTACAACTCCGCCATTAATATATAATAATTTGTATTTGTACTTAATTTTATATGTCCGTTGTTAGACCTGAGTTAGCAGTAAAATTCTGTTCTGATTACAAACCCCAAGAAATAGCGGCGCACATATGTTTTTGCGCAAGAGTTTCAGCCAATTAAGCGATCTGCACTACCTAAGTGAAATGACTCGCTTTCTTTTCCCCATTTCGGTACGTCAAGGAATTTGATACACATACACACCTAATAAACAGTAGAAGGCATAATATCTCTTAGACCGAGTTTCCTATGACCCATCCCACCCCATTTCAGATATTTTAACATTTATATTGGGATGTGGGGTCTGAGCCCATAAATTCGAAAAATTCGAAAATATTAAATGAAAGTCACGTAATGTTTGTAACAAAAAAAAAAAAAACGAAAAGACACACAATTTTCAACATATTTATTCCGAGCTATCTATCAAATCGAAAGCTGCAAATTGAAATGCAGGTTGTTTTCAGTCGCTGTTCTGAAATTCAAAAAGGTGTTCCTCAGGGGTCAATCCTTAGACCTTTACTCTTTAATGCTTTTACCAATGATATGTTTTGTTTTATTAAATATGCCTCTTTGTATAGCTATGCTGATGATAACACTTTGTCCTTTTTCTCACCGGACTTTGACACTCTGATTCATACACTTGAAAAAGAGTCCAACATTCTTATAGACTGCTTCACTGCAAACAAAATGCATGCCCACCCTGAAATGTTTCAAGCACTAGCTGTGGGTAAAAATACATTCAGTGTAAAGCCTGTACTTAACATAAGCAGTGCTGTCAGAAACTTGATAAATTGTTAAAACTGCTAGGAACTGACATTGACTATCAAATGCAATTTAATTCACTTGTAAAACAATCTTTGTAGAAAAGTTACAAGGCAACTATCTGTCTTGAAACGTGTTGGTCAGAAGATAACTAGACTCAACAAACTGACAATCTTACATACATTTATCCTTTCCAATTTCAACTTCTGTCCCTTAGCCTGGCATTTCTGTTGTGACATGAACGTCACTAAACTGAAAAAATAAAAGAGCGTGCTCTGAG
Source organism: Margaritifera margaritifera (assembly GCA_029931535.1). Lineage (NCBI taxonomy): Eukaryota > Metazoa > Mollusca > Bivalvia > Unionida > Margaritiferidae > Margaritifera > Margaritifera margaritifera. Next base: position 1,725,617 of record JAQPZY010001530.1, on the reverse strand, counting down.
ATTTGTGTATCATGATTACACAAGAATTTTTATATAAACTCTTACTTAAAGCAAACATGTCGCCCTGAAGGTGCTCAGACTTCTAAATAAGTGTATTCCCAAATGATTGGATGATTTGATATGTTTTAAACACTATAAATACAATTTTCGGTAATCAAATAGTTTAGATGTCCCAAGAATCAAAACTTCCACATATGAAAAAATCTTTAAGATATGCAGCTGCCATTCTATGGAATGAGGTACCTAATCACTTCAGAGACCAATCAAATGTTAATTAATTTAGATCAAGAATTTTATCCTGAAATGGTAAAGACTAGTTATTAGTTGTCATCATGGCCCGAGAGTTGGGTATTGGGGTTGGGAGGGGATTATTTGCTGATATTACATTTTATGTGTTACCGTTTTGTTTTACTGCTCTTGTCATATGTGCCTTCCAAGGCCCTCCTGTTAGTTCCTTTCTTTTTAAGTAAGGCATAATATCCATCTCAGATTGCTTTTAGTCCTAAATTGGTGATTTTGCTTTTAATTTTACCTAAATTTAGATTTTAACATATAATTTTAAGTTACCTAGACTTTTTTTAAAAGTCACCTAGACTTTTGTTTTTGCATCCGTCAGATCCTAACCTGTGGTATTTTAGTTACCAAGGTACTAAATTCACTTTTAATTACTGCCTTTTTAAATTGATTTGGATCCGTATAATTTAAGTTATGCGCTATGAGTTTTGACCCGTTGTATTATGCTGTGTTTGTATGTCTTGCAAATCATGTTTGATATTATGCTTTTATTGTGTTTTGTCATGTCGTAAAGAGCTCATTGGAGCTTATGTTGACTTGTTGTTTCAAATCATGTCGACTATAAATAAATCTTATTTTTTTTATCTTATCTCAATTTCTGAGAAGATAAACCATCTTCCTATTGATTTCATGCAGTTAGGGCTCTATTTAAGGTCGCTTAAGTTCGCTAGGCCCGGTAGTAAGCGGCTACCCTATGCGGTGTCGGTGAATTCCAACTTTTCAATAGGCAATGGGCTTTGATCCCACACCTCAACATAAATGTCAAAATATTTAAATACCGTTGGAATGGTCAGATGAAACTCGGACTAACTCTGCTCTAACTTAAAATGTAAATGGAATCAAGCCGATTTTTACAATTATAGAAAATTTGGACAAATACAAAACATTATCATTAGGAAACTGAAGACCATGAAATAAATGAATCATATTTATCTAAAAAATCGCAAGTCCATTCTATTTACAGGTAAATATAATTTCATTGTTGTAATAATAATAGCAATAGTTGTAGTATTAGTAGTAGCATCTTCTCTAGCCAAGGGTCCACTTTGTTCCACGTCAGAAGTGGTTTGACAACCCTAGGCTAGCGAAGATGTAGTTGTTGTAGTAATGGGAATCGTAGTAGTAGTATTTGTTGCTGTTGATGATGATGTTCTGGTTGTTGTTTAAATACACCTTTACACGTAGACCAAAAGTTAGGTACGTTGTGGTTAGTGTAATTTAATTCCCGTCTATTAAGCACTTTATTTGCTTCCTTCATATAACAAAGAACCTTAGAGTTCTTCTAGTTTTTTTTTTGGTCTGTATATTTGATCTTCTTTCACGAAATCAGTGGGAGCTACAGTTGAGAGAGAGAGAGAGAGAGAGAGAGAGAGAGAGAGAGAGAGAGAGAGAGAGAGAGAGAGAGCAATTAAATTTTAGAGCTCGAAGAAATAGAAAAAATATTTTGAAAAGAACTCAGTGAATTTATTATTGTTATAGACGTTACAAAGCAAACAACAAGAACAACAACGCCGCCACCTCTATTCTACTATGACTACAAGTACAACTACAACTACTCAGCTGGTAGAGCGTCGGACTGGTAATCCAAGGGTCACGGGTTCGATACCCGCCCAGTCCAGCCCGGGTCGGTTGCCTCGGCGTGTTCTTCAGAAAGGCACTTCGCTCTCAATTCCTCGGCATGATAAAGCTTATAATGTGTTAAAAGTGCCGTTAACACCAACAAAACAAAAACAAAGGAAAAATTCATTTCTTGTTTTTTTTGGGGGAGTTTGTACTCGTTCATCTCTCGAATATAAATTAATGATGTATGCATTGTTGGTCCCAGTGGCTAACTCGCTGAAAGCATCGTATACAAAAATTATGATCGCTGGGCAACGTTGATAATTTTCCATAACGCCGTGTACATATATGTTAAACTGGCACCCGGCCGACCACTTCTCTCGCTCATTACTCGTTTATGGAGTGAGTGAGCACAGCAGACGGCAGGGTACAAGTTTACATGTTCCCCAGGTGGTGCTCATACTGTGCCGGGAACAGTTTTGAAAGTAACCAGCGATTTCATCTGTCAAATCGACTGAGATATTTGGGGCGGGATTTCGGGGACGCTGATAGCAGAGACGTATCCAAGGTACGAGGATTAAGCTGAGCTGAAATTGTATACCTTTTTGGTGCTTCGTACATTAACTAAAATTTCAGATATATAAACATTTAGGAATTATTCATTAATGCATTTTTTTTCTTCAAATTTTTAACACGGGGCGTTTTCAATTACCTATATTTTCGTATTTTCGTGTAGAGGAACGGTTATTGGTTTTTATAAGGTGGATCTTTTTTTTTCTTTCCTCTTTTTTCTGAACTGCTAAATGTCTTTTGCGATATTCTCATCCCAAATGTTTGAGGAAACATTCTATTTGTACACACAAAAGGCACACAAACATGAAATTAAATTTGTCTTCAAAAACATTAAAGAGCTTGCTCTTTCAAAACAAATTCACGTAAAATCGTCAGGTTTGCCCATCGAAAAGTTTTAATTTTTAAATGGTCGTTAATGTTATGACACTCTTAATTTTGTAAGTGAAGCTCTAAACTTTGAAACATTAATACTATCTAGGAATGTCTGGAAAGTGCAATATGCAATTTCTTTGTGTAATACAGGTCTAGATGAATATGTCAATCTTGAATTCTAGTTCTGAACAAAGTGATTAGTAGGTTTTTCTTTTAAAGCACAAAGGAAGGTGCTCTGGTCGCCTACACATTGATTAAACCTAGCAAATCGTATGATAATAGGAATTTTGTATTTTTTTTTTACTGACCTAAGTCAAAGCCTTCTACCCACCATGATTTTGTCCTCACATCACATGCGCACGCCCATGCGTGAAAGTTGCCAACAGGCGTCCATGCAAGAGATTAGTCATGTGATGTAGAATACTTCAACCTAGATCAGTAACCAACAAAACTCCTATTATCATACTACTTGGTTCCAAATCCTGAAACCATAAGTGCACTGGCAAACATGCAAACATTTAATATATTTTTACCGCTTGTAAATCGCTAGCACCCCAGTCTGTGCACGAAGTCACCGGTTGTTTTCCATTTCCGCCAACACAGCCTCGAATCTCGAACTCCGCCATGATAATTATTTTATCCTCAATAGCAATTCAGTACAGTTTATTAATTGTACTGAGACTGCTTTGTGCTGACGCAAGAAGTTCTGACTAGACACGTATTCGCAAATGCAGCCACAGCGAGATTATTTTACCAGCGCCGCCAGTGGCACCGGTTACTATCGATATAGCCCGACAACTCCAACTGGTGCGCGTATAATGGTTGCTGTGGTTATAATTCCAGCGATACCAAGCTCAACGGTGGTCGCGGCGGTGATTCCGCAAATAGCATCTACCACCCGATACATGCGTTTGTATTTTACAAGTAGCGCGGTTCTCTTTGTGATTTCATCTCGAAATTGTTGTTCCGCTTGGATTTTTTTTCTCACGCCGGTAACATTGAGGGTCTAGCATAGTTTTTCTATTAATATTGTCATCGTGGAGACTAATTGCTCAACAGGCTGACCTTGTTCAGGTGCAATATGCGCACTCACTTCCATCAAAGCACTTTTCTTCACTTGTACAACCGTCATGCAATCGTAGAAAATATCTTCCGGGGGAATATTTAAGTGTCCGGCGATAGAGCGTTGCTGGGGTTTGGCACCATGTTCATTTAGAAACACACCGATTACACCTCTTCTTCGTGCCTCTAAAGATCGTTTTCGTCCAAGAAGTGTTACGCGGACAAGTACGTTCCTGTTGAATAACAGTCGAGAGCTTTCTCTTTGTAGAGTCAATGTTGGCTTAACATATTCGCTGGGAAATGTATCCGTGGTGGATTCAGTGGTGAATTTTATTTCATCGTTATAGAAACAGTCTTCGGCCGATTTCACGCCTAACGGTATGTCTTTTTGCGGGCGTTTTCATTTGCTAATCCTATGACTCCAAGCTGACCTCGAGTTGGTAGTGACACATCAGGATGGTCCCAAATATTAATTTCTATTCTGCCTTCGCGTAGATTATATTTGAGCGTATACGAGGGTCTGATAACACCATTTTGAAGCAGATATTCGTCGACAAGCGGAACAAAATTACTATTTATGTTAGCATACTTTGTTAGATCATCAATCACCCCGTCGGTAAATTCCGCAACATTATCACCGCGTACAGAATCCATCACGTTTATGTAATAACAAATCTTAAACACAAACGCCAAAGACGGTTAAGTGACCTTCCAGATAGATGTTGAGTCCTTGGAAATGAACTGCATCTTTGGCGACTAATGATAATGATACCTTATATATGAAACTTTCTTCCACATTATCTTCTGTAATACGTGCCATTTATATACGATGTAGGGAATTATTTACAACTATTGTCATTACACCCCATACCTCTATATCAATTAATAATAAACAAATACAATCCAGACTCACGCACCATTAGATATTACGATTAGGTGTATCAAAAACATCCCCAAGAGCAACGAAAAAAAGTCTACCATTTGCCATACCATCATATTTTTCAGATCCTTCTTTGGCTAATATGCCACTGAATTTACCTCATGGATTTACTATGCGTGGAGGTGGGGCAACTTTTCCATTTATGTATCCATGTATTGTTTCATCGCAACCGATGTGCCAGAGTCTTTGATTCCACCGATGTCATTGATTTCAGCCAGGTTTCTCGCGACAGCGCCTCACAACTTCAAAACAACATCGTTGATGTCAACTTTAGACGTTTTAAGTTTTCCAGTTTGATCTTGGAAAGCCACAAACTCGCCCGGGTCGACGTCAACAACAACCCGTCTGGTAAACTCAGTCAAATCTGCTTTGGTGGCAAACCTGGTCAGATACACATCAGGGCTGCGTCGTCGGACGGTTGAGTGTCCGTAAATATCAATAATCATTTTATATACTATTAAGCATACTTTCTAAGAGACAATGTAAAATCAATAAGCGTTTACGGGGTTTTGGTGGTATTGATGACGCTTTGCTTCCCGCGAGTGCACGCAACGGTTCAACAACAAGATATCCACATATTGGGCCATCCATCCTAGTTTGCAACGGCAGCGTTGAATGAAACAGCGGTCGACGACTTTGTTGTCTATGTAAATAATCAACAACTTCAAGCGGCGGCGGGAGCCCGTACGAGTCAAAATAATAAAGATGTTTGGGTGTCAGCACGTATGCGACCCAGTGAGTTCCTGGTCCGGTTGATGAATCTAGGTTAACAATCTCGTTTTCTCAGTTGCGTGGAATCATCGATCCAAGTTCATCCCGCGTAAAGACACATCGGAAATGTTTGCTAATCCGAAGACCTTGACCCCAAGTCTGTTTTTGAGGCCGAAGGGATAATCGAAGACCGTCTCCTTTTTTTCGAGACGCTATAAGTCCTCCAACTGCCTTTTCAATAGGCCTCCCGGATGCAGTTCCGACAGCCCCTAACGCAGCTGCTTTTGCAACCGTAGGAGCCGAAGCCGCTAACAATGCTGGAATGGCTGCGAGGAATGAAAATATTCCACCGTTTTTTGCATTTGTGCCACCTCTGACTTGGATAATCTTAATGTCACCGAGGTGTCCTTTGTTAACAAAACATAAGGTTCGGGCTCCTGTTGGGCGTGTTTACATCGCGACCAGGCCATCGTGGAACTTTTTAACCATACACTTGCGGAACGGTTATTTGGACATCAGTACACGCAGGAATTATTGATGAGGTCTCGGTCTCAGATCCGGAGTGCTAGGACTCTAGAGCGATCCCGCTAGTGTGTAACACGACTTCCATCAGTCATACAAGCACTGAATAAGGAAACCACACGCACGATTGGGTTGAAACCTAATGAAGACTGTCGCCGTTACCCACAAAATGATTTCACAACCACCGCCGTTGGACTCAATCGGAAACAATTTTGTTTGGTATCTGTAAGCACCGGGGGAGTTAGAAGGTGGACAACATACTGCTACTGACCCGGTCTGCTCCGTCGATTTATTGACAATATCGGACCGGATTGATACTCCGAGGCAACCAACACGTTACCATTTGGCGGGACAAAGTCCACCGAGTCGAGCATTCGAGCGAGAGGAGTTCCAAGTCGTTCCAGCGGATACAGAACTTCCGCCAAGGTTTATTCTGAAGTCACAAGTAAGTAGTGATTCCATCAGGGAATATCCACCGGTTGGTGTCAAGCGGGAACAAACTCACCTTGATGCATCGGTATACACCCATCCGCTGTTTCTTTGACCGGATCAGATTTGCTGTGTGTGCGAATTCACGTCGTTGCTGTAAACATTCCACATACATATCGTGCCGTTGAACCTTTTGCACATTCACGCGTGAAACTCCTTTCGCTTTTTTGATCTCTTGGTCGGGTCGAACTACGATCGAATACATTTTGGGGCGTAGACCCACATATTCCTCAATAGGTTTACCCGAGCACTCATCTTTGAACTTACCAACAAAGCTTTTCTTCCAAGTAGTTTAGGAGGAGTATCGATAACAAATGTGTGCTAAAGGACGGATGGATGATGGACAACAGACTATCCCATATGCTCTTCTGGTCTATAACCAGTAGAGCTAAAAATCGGGATGATTTCTCCAGAAATTCTAATGACGTAGGTCACATCACATTAACACAACATACATTGAACACAAATGATGCTAAACCAATTTTATCCATACAGAATTCCGCTATCAAAAAGGTACATTGTGGAAGAAGATATTAAGAAAATGGCAGAAGCTGACATAATTGAAAGACTTTCCCAAAGTCCTTGGAATGCTGCTGTAGCAATGTTAAATGAGCCAGAAGGATCTGTTGGATTTTGTTGTAATTTTAGACGTTTGAATGATGTAACAGTAAAGGACTCACAACCTTTACCTCGCATTGATGATAGTCTTGATGCACTTTCTGGTTCAAAATGGTAAACTTGCCTTGATATGACATCAGGTTAGTGGTAATGTGAAATGAAGGAAGAAGACAGACAAAAAACTGCTTTTTCAATATCTGGTGGTGAACAGTAAATGTGAAACAGAATGGCGCTTGTTCTTTGTAATGCACCTGCCACTTTCACCAGATTGACACATGTTGTATTTTCTGATATATTATGGAACATTTTGATACTGACTCTAAATGATCTGATTTGTTACTCCAAGATCTTTGATGGTCAACTTAAAAAATTGTACAATTATCTTTGAGAGGCTGCAAGAAGCCAATTAGAAGCTCAATCCAAAGAAGTGTACCCTTTTACAGTAACATGTTTCTTTCTTAGGTCATTTGATAACCGAGTCAGGTGTAGGGACACTGCCTGAAAAGATAAAAAACATTAATGAATGGCCTGTGCCAAGAAATGCCAAACAAGCAAAAAGCTTTGTGTCCCTTTGTTCATAGTACTGGTCATATCCCCACAGATTTGGCGACACAGCTAAACCTCTCTATCAATTTGCAGAAAAGAATGTAAAGTTCAAATGGACTGATGAATGTCAAAGGTCATAGGTCGCTGTCCTATCCCAAATCCAAGATGGAAAAGAGAAGACCATCTGTTACTTTAGCAAATGTTTCTCAAAAACTGAGAGAAAATACTGCGTTAACTCGCGGAGTTAACGGCCATTGTAAATGCCATTAAAGATTTTCATAATTTTTTGTATGGTCGTAGGGTTCTCGGTGAGAACTGACCATGGTTGTTTGAAATAGCTTTTGAACTTTAAGTTAGTGGAAGGACAAGTGGCCAGATGATTGACATTTCTGTCAGTTTATGACTTTCAAATTGATTATAGACAAGGAACGATTCATAAGAATGCTGATGCATTGTCAAGAAGACCGTGTCACGATATCCTCTGTAAATATTGTGATATGGTGGAAGAACGTTGCAATGAAACGGTACATAATGCCACACACACACACACAAACAAACAATGAAATCTGCAATGTTGAAAGTATTATTATTCTATTCTGTAGTGTAGTAGGAAATAAAATGGTAAACAATGTCAACAGTGTCACATGTGAGGATGAATTACACTTTGGTACTTTTGTGACTACGCAAAGTACCATAGATTAAATGTATACGAAGAACTTACTCTGTGGTATAATCCTGTGTATGCTCCAGCTTCTCCCGGTAGCCTCAGATATGATGGCAACAGTTTTTGTCCTTTTCTTTTGTTTGAGCTCAATCTTGGTAGAACACCTGTGCAAATGAATAGTATGTAAGAGGAATGGTTGAAAAAATCTGGTCCAGAAAGTACCTCAAAAACAGAATAGTGCAGGTAATTCAAATTATAGCACTGATGAATTGAGTGAAGGTGAAAACACATACTGTAACATGTCTAAAGAGATTAGTACTGAATCATAGCAAACTAATAACAAATATAAACAGAATAAATGTGTACCTGATTCATCAAATGCTAATTCTGAGAAAATGTACTCAAATTGATGTGAGGAGTTTTAAATAAATGATTCTGGTAATTCCAAAAGTAGTAATGATACAGACATTGACCTAGAGGATTTAGATCTAGAAAATTTGGACCTCAGTATTCTAGCAAAGTTACAACACAACTTGCATATTTCTATTCTCTTTTCAACTCAAGCCAGACCAACCCAGAATGTGTTATGACTCGAAGAACAAACGATCATATCATAACTATATATGTGTGTGTGTATATATATATATATATATATATATATATATATATATATATATATATATATATATATATATATATAGAGAGAGAGAGAGAGAGAGAGAGAGAGAGAGAGAGAGCTTATCAAACAAATGAAGAATATCATTTAATTCTCTCTTAGAGGAGGTTGGAGGATTTTTCATGAGAAAAAAATATTACAGACCCCAGTTAGCTTTGAAATAAAAGAAGACCATATTTTATCAAACATTTTAGTTGGGGAAGATATCCTGTGATAAAAGAGAAATAAATATCCTAGTGGCATATTTTGGGATACTTCTTACCCAGTAGTAATGGCATTTGCTTGCTTGGATGACTGTATCTTCCGCATGCTTGTAGGTCAGTGCAAGAATGGAAGACCTCCTCGTGTAATGTAATGAACGGTACCTTTATGAAGCGGACACTCAAGATTTCCTGCCAATATGTTGTTATGATTTTGCGCTAATGAGGAATAGTGATAACAAGATTTTGAAGCTGACCGATGAATTTCTGAGCGCCACACTTTTCATTTAGGATCAACTATATATCATAAAATTTCTCTTAATGAATAATCCATGTTGATATGATATCAGTAAAGTTGAAGTGGCGATAAAAAAAATTGTCACAATGGCCGCCATATTAGATGTTTGAACGGCACCATTTTCATTTAGGACCAACTAGTCATCTTAAGATGGTCTTGTGGTGAAAACCCCATGTCAATATAACATTTTGTAAAGGAAACGTACCGATAACAATATCACAGAATAACGTTTTTACACTTTAATTATTTCCCTGAAATACCCCATAGAATCATATGCACACAAATCTTTGAGAAAGCTAATCATTTCATATAGTTGTAACTTGATATCTTTTTATTATTGATATATGTATAACAAACACAGATATTACTTACATATAGTAGTTTTTCAGATTAGAGGACGATTATCAGTAGAAATTGTCTTTTCTTCAAATGGTTGCTATGAGTGACCCAGCAAATGACAAGTAAGTACCAAGTCCCTGAACTTTAACCCCTTTATGTGCACGTGCGCGCGGGAAAACTTTCGTTTTGCGCATTTGCTACTTAGCCATGTCATAACGAAGATAGCACATTTTGCTGTGATGAAAACCAGTCTTTTTATATCTATATTGCAGATACGTTGTTATTATATGTTTCCTGGCTACAAAAAATATTTAATTCAATAATTTTATTGTAAATTTCATCAAAGAATATTCCAAGAATAATTTCTTTACATTGATTTATATTGATTGTGTTATGAATATCGATCACATATTGAACACTTGTCAAAGAGAACGTGTATGTATTTAAAGAACTCTCTCAACCTGTAATTATATTGCTTAGCATGTAAGTTTGCAATTCACATTGAATTTTCGTCTTTTAATTATTCATTACATATTTTTCTGTGTAAAAATTTGTACTGCGCATTTCCATTCAGCTACGTTATAATAAAGATGTAATTCATTGCTGTGATGAAAACTAGTCTTGTTTTCATATCTATATTGCAGATCAAGTCATGCAATAAATATATAGTCAATCAGTTGGAGTCTCATGACCTTATTTCCAACATTGTGACAACAAGATTTTCAAGATGGCCGCCGAGGCGGACATATTGGATGCCCGTGGTATACCATTTTCACTTAAGACCAACTAGATATCATAAGACATTTTATGGTGAAAACCCCGTGTCAATATGACTTCCCGTTCATAATGCGTAGCGATAGCAATATTTTCAAGATGACCGCTGCCGCTGCCATCCTTAATGTCGGTAGTAGGTAAAAGCCGGTTTGAAAACAATTTTTAGGTTCATTCTGAGAGTCGACCTCGCACTTGGAGACTTTTGGCATAGATATATTTTAAAAGACTTTTATAAGTGTAGACCAAGACGATGATGACTAGATCGAGTCTTCTTGGGATGGGTCTGAGAACGTTTGCTAAATGAAGTGTTCGGTCGACACTTAGAATGAAACATACAAAAAATTGTTTTTTAAATAGCACCATTTTACCATACTACTTGTCTATTAACTCACACCAGCTTGGTAACAAAAAATATGGCATACACGAGTTACCTCCCTTGATTGCAATCTTTGTGCGAGAAGGTAATGAGCGATCACATATTTGTATTCGAGTGTTTTTATGGGAATATACCTTAAAAAAATCCGGTTAACGAGAAATTTTTACTTCAATGTTTATAGCTGAAAATTTTGTTGGAACCAGTCGTTCTATCTTGTTTTGCTGTAGCGGCATCGGAAATAAATCGAATTCGCCAATTCGTGATGGTTGGTTTTATTTTTGTTTTGTCTAAGCGGCGACAAGTTCATATTTACATCATTAGGGTCTTTTGTTTTGCTGTTATTTATTTATTTATTTATTTTTTTATTTATTTTTTTATTTATTTATTTTGATAGTCGCTTGAACAAACATTTAGAGATCATAGTTTATATAATGTGGAGAGGACACCCAGTATACAACAATTATGAGGCAAATCTTCTTGATGAAATAATGCATACTGACCATCATCGTATTCTTACCAATCAACCAGAAAAAAAAAAAAAAACTTGGTTATATCAGAGTTACCGTTTCTGGTTCTTGCATTCCACCAATAACATTCAATTTTACAATTTATACTGGTATTCAAGATTTGAGGTCTATCTGAATTAAATTGAAAATCACACAGCTTAAAACCATTAAATTCACAATTAAAACAATAACGTTTGTAAATACTAGGTAGTTTGGATCTCACTTAAATGGACTCGTGTGACAAGCAAAATATGATATATATGGTGTATTGTTTAAACTGTTAAAAACAGTATGTAGAAGAAACCGAAAGAAATGAACCAGTTCGGATGGAGAGGCATTCAGTCGTTTCTATGTATCCATTTATCTATATATCCATATGTTTATACCTATATTAATAACTGACATACATTCCTTAATTCAATCGAAAAAAATAACTTATCATACAAGTGAAGTCTTGTTGTGCTCATTGGACTAAGGAAGATATAAAACCAATTGTACTAAATCTCTAGAGTCCATTTTTCGCGCCGTACTCTGGCTAAAATAAAATAGCTTCTGCATTAAGTTTGCCCACGTACCAAAATTTTAACATACGACATAATCAACACTATTTTTCTAGTGTTTCTATTTTAAAAGTCAGTGAAATTGTTGGCTGCTTAGGGTTGGACTTTACAGATATTGTTGTTGTTAATTTTTTCCCAACGATGATAAGTTCACCAATATGCTTGCAAGCGTCGCGCGAGAATTGTGGGTATTGTTTTTGTTATACTTAAATTTATTAATCTTTCCTTACTTTTTCCTGATGAAAAATGCAGCTGAACATTTAAAGGGAGGCAAGTGACACGCAGGCAGGAGTTCGATATTGTAATAAATTTGGGTATGTTCCATTTGTATTTACGTATCCATTTGTAGGTTCGTTAGATTTTAGTGATTAGTTGTTTGAGTATGGGAAGTCGGTGTTGGGAAAATATTTCCCAGCCCGAGTAATTAGCCAATTTCTAGGAACAGACGTCATACTTAGAGTTGTTAAGAGACTTGGCAATGACATGAACTGGTTTCATAAGAACAACTGTAAACCAGTCTAGAAATGGGTTCAGATACAATAGAGAATATACGGATTTGGTGGTCTATCATTGGTTAATAATGAAAAGTGAAATGTTAGTAAAGAATTATATTTAGAGCTTATCCTATCTGTACCTAAAAATAAATAGAGACAAGATTCTATTGATGCAGTTTTAGTATTTCCCTGCATTGGGTGTTTGAATTGTGTTATGTATGCTTCATGCCACGGCAATGCTAACAAGGAAAAGCCATGCAAATGTGAAGTTGTAGTTGTGATATTGTGGTCATTTATTGATTGATTAGAGAAAAATTGTAGCTATCATAGTCTGGGCGCGTTACGAGAACTTCCAGTCGGCAAAGAATGTTGTCGGGAAGTCCTTGGAAATAGGGGAAAACAAGGGACTTCCAGCCCGACCTCATGCAGGTGTTTGATTCTCTCGGTAGAGGAACCCCTGTGCGTGTTACAATATTATTTCAAAACGACAAAAAAGGGTAAACAATCTCGAGTTGTTTGCTCCGCTTGTAGATTTTAGTCTATCGAAGAATACTTAGTCATTAGCTGAAAAACAGACATACCTCACAATCATTATGTACCCTCGGAACAAGTGCTAGTCAAATTAGGTGGAAATGGAAAATCGTGCATGGAGATAAGAATGTTTATTAATGAAACAATTGGAGCAAAGAATCAGTGGACCTAATATGGACATGGGGATATATTTTGAACGATTACTCTGCTCCGAAAATAACCTTAATTACAGCAATGTTCACTGAAATGGGACAAATATCTAGGAAGAAGTAATCAATCATATTAAGATATTCTCCTTGCATTAGCTGAGAAAAAAGATTCCAATTATGATATTGCGAATCTTTACAAATCAATAGTTCTCATTTAACAATGCGCAGACGTGTTGTCTAGGATATGTTGTTGGACATTCGCAACTTCGAGGTAAAGCCTACGGAATAAACCTCGAATTTTTGCCAATAGTTGTCATTAGCTGCCATTCGGAACACGTCGGTTATTTACGAAACATGGATTGACCGAAAAGTCGCAAATGCATGAAACTATTTTTTCATTCGCAACTTCTTGGTCAATCCTACGGTCGGGTCCAATCGTAGAAATAGCCGAGGTGCTCCAAATAGATTGCGGTTTCTTTTTTGCGAAGAAATTTCCGGCGACAAAAACTATAATTGTTCTGTAAATGACTGCGGCGACATACATGCGAGGCATATTTTTTTCTCGCACAAATAGCCGAGGGAGTCCGAATGGTTGTTTGATTCTGAAAGCGTCATTAAAGTGTTCAATGCTGAGATGTACACAATTCAGTTCACTGTAATTAATAGAACCATACTATTCTATGCTAGTCAGTAAATTAGTGGAGAACTAATTTTTATAATTCAGTGGAGTAAACTCTCAATTTTATATTTTCGCTCAAGAACCTTTTTTCAATTAAACATCATTAGCATTATTGGTGCAATGGTAGCATATTGACCTCGCAACATAATCTGGTTTGAATCGTACTATAATCTTAATATTTTTTTACTTCCTTTTTTTTTTTTTTTTTTTTTTTCCAAGCATGTGCTTTCTTAACTTGAATTAGGAAAGAGAATTATGATACAACTTATACTTTCTTTCCTAATTTACACAAAACACAGCAAAACAAAAAGTAAACAGTTGGCATTACCGTACGAAATCTACTACTTCCATATGTTATATACACTTTAGCTATTCCAACACCTTTGAACATAAAGTAAATAGAAAATTTATTTACTCGATGAAATACATCCGTTATTCACTCGATACAAGCAAACATCCTCTATATATTTTACAAGTATAGATCTTTCTTAAAGCAAATATATACATGTTATTAATTGAGTATTTAAAAATATTGGGTCCGATGTCATATGGTGCTGGATGCCCTAGCTTGCGAGTGCATTCTACGCCACATGAACGAGGGACCAATATTTGTTAATACTCAGTCAGTAACCTATATACTTCATAAATAGTCCTATTAGTTTAACGTTGTTGCTACGGGCCAATACCCACACGGTATTGACCGTAGTTAAATATAATTAGTCACGTCCTTATTTGGTAATCATGTTCCCTCATGAAAAACTTCTGGTTGCGGCTTAAATAAAAATGGCGACGGAACGTGGAACGCTGACAACGTCAAAAATTTTATAGCCACCAGATGCCGACAACAATATTGTACTCATCCAAATAAAACTATCTATCATACAAATGAAATAAAGAAAAACTGAATACATCGAAAGGTGTTAATTGCGACGAAAAAAAAAATAAAAAAAATAAATATGATTGATAAAAATATTGAAATTGGACGGCTAGTGATCGATCGTTGCTACTGTGTGTATGTGTGTGTGTGTGTGTGTGTGTGTGTGTGTGTGAGAGAGAGAGAGAGAGAGAGAGAGAGAGAGATGCAAACTGACCTTTGATACAGTGTATCAATTAATGAATGACACAACTTAGCCTGGTATCCTGGCCTCCCATGATGCTCGGCACACGAAGCCAAGCACGTACCGTTGAATGGCCGATAACCGTAGAGAAATTCAAGATGACGGAGGTAAAACAAAAAATGCGTTGGCAATTAGGAAATCGCATTAAATCAGTTATTTCCAGCTGTGTCAATGCCTGTTTTTTTATTTCTCTAAGTCACAGCTATGTCCATTAAAGAGGTATTGAATGTTGATTTAAAGTGGAATTATGCAGTACTGTCATTTTCAGCCATTATGTGTGAGTTGAGGGTGGGGTGGGGTGGAGATTGCGCAATCATATGGTTGTGCTCTTAGTTGTGTCAGTGATGCTTTATTTGAATGAAAGTTTGATCGATTGTGTTTTACCGTTATTTTACATTAAGTTTCAATATTTCCGAATATATTGATTTTCCTGTCAAGTACCATACTTGTTTGTTAAAATGCATTAATGGAACAAATGTACAGTTTTGCCATTTCTGTATTTCTTGTCTAAAGAAATAAACATGTAGTAACCACGACTGGAAATCTGAATAGGTCAAGTATTAATATTAGTACTACATTAAATACATGCTCAGAGAATAAATGTATATCTTAAATCGCTGATAGGTTTTGACACAGAAATTATTAGACTTGTGTATCAATTAAATAAGCAATGTTGACATGAAACAATTTGCTTTAAGGTATAGAGCTTTATAATATTTTCCTTCTTTTTTTTCAGGCATTGATGGTATTTTGACTTCGGGAGTGATATCATTTCATGTAATGAAATATTAACAGTTTTATGCAATTTTGTAAACGAAAAATATTTTTATGTTGCAGAGAGACCACCAGTATGTAAAATGCACCAATATAATTACAGAGCCATCAAGAGTACCAAGCTTTATACATTTACAGAGCCATCAAGAGTATCAAGCAATAGAATTACAGAGCCATCATGAGTACCAAGCAATAGAATTACAGAGCTATCATGAGTACCAAGCAATAGAATTACAGAGCCATCAAGAATACCAAGCAATAAAATTACAGAGCCATCATGAGTACCAAGCAATAGGATTACAGAGCCATCATGAATACCAAGCAATAGAATTACAGAGCCATCAAGAGTACCAAGCAATAGAATTACAGAGCCAACAAGAGTAACAAGCTTTATACATTTACAACTAAATGCCTACACACCAATAGAATTACAGAGCCATCAAGAGTATCAAGCAATAGAATTACAGAGCCATCAAGAGTACCAAGCAATAGAATTACAGAGCCATCAAGAGTACCAAACAATAGAATTACAGAGCCATCAAGAGTACCAAGCAATAGAATTACAGAGCCATCAAGAGTACCAAACAATAGAATTACAGAGCCATCAAGAGTACCAAGCAATAGAATTACAGAGCCATCAAGAGTACCAAACAATAGAATTGCAGAGCCATCAAGAGTACCAAGCAATAGAATTACAGAGCCATCATGAGTACCAAGCAATAGGATTACAGAGCCATCATGAATACCAAGCAATAGAATTACAGAGCCATCAAGAGTACCAAGCAATAGAATTACAGAGCCAACAAGAGTAACAAGCTTTATACATTTACAACTAAATGCCTACACACCAATAGAATTACAGAGCCATCAAGAGTATCAAGCAATAGAATTACAGAGCCATCAAGAGTATCAAACAATAGAATTACAGAGCCATCATGAGTACCAAGCAATAGAATTACAGAGCCATCAAGAGTATCAAGCAATAGAATTACAGAGCCATCAAGAGTATCAAGCAATAGAATTACAGAGCCATCAAGAGTATCAAGCAATAGAATTACAGAGCCATCATGAGTACCAAGCAATAGAATTACAGAGCCATCAAGAGTATCAAGCAATAGAATTAGAGCCATCAAGAGTACCAAGCTTTATACATTTACAACTACATACCTACACACCATTATCTACTATAACAACCCCAAAGAAAAACAAAAGTCAAAATGGAGAGAGGAGCACGCGGACAGGAGAAACTCAAAGAGCAACAGAAAAGTGTGTGGTTTGTATAACATGCATATACTTTGGTTTTGTATAACATGCATATACTTTGGTTTTTATAACATGCATATACTTTGGTTTTTATAACATGCATATACTTTGGTTTGTATAACATGCATATACTTTGGTTTTGTATAATATGCATATACTTTGGTTTGTATAACATGCATATACTTTGGTTTTGTATAGCATGCATATATTCTAGTTTTTATAACATGCATATACTTTGGTTTTGTATAGCATGCATATACTTTGGTTTTTATAACATGCATATACTTTGGTTTTGTATAACATGCATATACTTTGGTTTTTATAACATGCATATATTTTGGTTTTTATAACATGCATATACTTTGGTTTTGTTTAATATGCATATTCTCTGGTTTTGTATAACATGCATATACATTGGTTTTGTATAACATGCATATACTTTGGTTTTTATAACATGCATATACTTTGGTTTTTATAACATGCATATACTTTGGTTTTGTATAACATGCATATACTTTGGTTTGTATAACATGCATATATTTTGGCTTTGTATAGCATGCATATATTTTGGTTTTTATAACATGCATATACTTTGGTTTTGTATAGCATGCATATACTTTGGTTTTTATAACATGCATATACTTTGGTTTTTATAACATGCATATATATTGGTTTTGTATAATATGCATATACTCTGGTTTTTATAACATGCATATACTTTGGTTTTGTATAACATGCATATACTTTGGTTTTGTATAAAATGCATATACTTTGGTTTTGTATAACATGCATATATTTTAGTTTTGTATAAAATGCATATACTTTGGTTTTAATAACATGCATATACTTTGGTTTTGTATCGCATGCATATATTGTGGTTTTTATAACATGCATATACTTTGGTTTTTATAACATGCATATACTTTGGTTTTTATAACATGCATATACTTTGGTTTTGTATAACATGCATATACTTTGGTTTGTATAACATGCATATACTTTGGTTTTGTAAAGCATGCATTTCACTTTGGTTTTTATAACATGCATATACTTTGGTTTTTATAACATGCATATACTTTGGTTTTTATAACATGCATATACTTTGGTTTTTATAACATGCATATATATTGGTTTTGTATAATATGCATATACTCTGGTTTTTATAACATGCATATACTTTGGTTTTGTATAACATGCATATACTTTGGTTTTGTATAAAATGCATATACTTTGGTTTTGTATAACATGCATATACTTTAGTTTTGTATAAAATGCATATACTTTGGTTTTAATAACATGCATATACTTTGGTTTTGTATCGCATGCATATATTTTGGTTTTTATAACATGCATATACTTTGGTTTTTATAACATGCATATACTTTGGTTTTTATAACATGCATATACTTTGGTTTTGTATAACATGCATATACTTTGGTTTTTGTAACATGCATATATTTTGGTTTTTATAACATGCATATACTTTGGTTTTGTTTAATATGCATATACTTTGGTTTTGTATAACATGCATATACTTTGGTTTTGTATAACATGCATATACTTTGGTTTTGTATAACATGCATATACTTTGGTTTTTATAACATGCATATACTTTGGTTTTTATAACATGCATATACTTTGGTTTGTATAACATGCATATACTTTGGTTTGTATAACATGCATATATTTTGGTTTTGTATAATATGCATATACTTTGGTTTGTATAACATGCATATACTTTGCTTTTGTATAGCATGCATATATTTTGGTTTTTATAACATGCATATACTTTTGTTTTGTATAGCATGCATATACTTTGGTTTTGTAAAGCATGCATATACTTTGGTTTTTATAACATGCATATACTTTGGTTTTTATAATATGCATATACTTTGGTTTTGTATAAAATGCATATACTTTGGTTTTGTATAAAATGCATATACTTTGGTTTTGTATAAAATGTATATACTTTGGTTTTAATAACATGCACATACTTTGGTTTTGTATAACATGCATATACTTTGGTTTTGTATAACATGCATATACTTTGGTTTTGTAAAGCATTCATATACTTTGGTTTTGTATAACATGCATATACTCTGGTTTTGTATAACATGCATATACTTTGGTTTTGTAAAGCATTCATATACTTTGGTTTTGTATAACATGCATATACTTTGGTTTTGTATAACATGCATATACTTTGGTTTTGTATAACATGCATATACTTTGGTTTTGTATAAAATGCATATACTTTGGTTTTTATAACATGCATATACTTTGGTTTTGTATCGCATGCATATTCTTTGGTATTGTATAACATCCATCTACTTATGGGAAAAGAAGTTTTATTTTTAGGAATAATGACCCAAACAAGCTCTGAGCAGTTTTTGAACGTCTTTGCATAGTCAACAAAGTTTATCAAGTGTTTTGAATAGTAGTGATACATGAATTGGGTTCTAATGTGTAACACATTTAGAGACACAGACTGACTAGGAATCACACAAATTAAATTGTATAATTTTGGGTATATCGCATATAAACAGTCACTCATTTTTGTGATGGGCAATAGAAGGGAAGAAAGAAAGAAGCATAGTAAATGACAAATGAAGTAAATGAAGTAAAGAGTCAGTTAATACTGACTTGCATAAAAAGACGACAGTTTTTCAGGTTAAATTAAATAGGCATAACCATTAGTTTTATCTTCTTTTCTCACCAGCAAAAAATTATTAGTCAAATAAAATTAGCAATCAGTGTTATATCAAGGAGAAATAATTAATATTCACTGTATATTTGACATAAGACATCAAGATAAATCAAATGCATACACTTTTCCAATATTTAAGGTCAGTGCTTGATTTCAACTGATACATATATATCCATTTGTAATGCAAAACAAATTAAGTTGCCAAACATTGTAGTCTGTACAGATTATTTAAGACAAAGATTACTAAAGAAGTCTACACAACATTCATCTACTCCTTAGCAAAGGCAGCAAGCATAAAAAGCAAGTGAGACAATTGCACAGCAATATCTTTTACAAAACTGACATGTTATATGATGCATACAGGGTTTCGGTTGGTATAGATTTCATTATTTCTTTCAAAAGAATTTTAGTGGACCCTCCTTCCCCTCTTAACACTACTCGTTTTGGATATACAAGGCCTGATTATGGATCCCAAATGCACATTTTACCATATTTTATGGATATAACATGGTTTTGCTATAGCATGGCTTTACACTGGACTCCAACAATAATGCCATAAAGTAATTTGCATATACTTCTGTAATAAGGAGATCATTTTAGCATATTCAAATCATTTCCTGTATTAACTTTGACATGAACATTATGTCATATACTTTTACTACTGTAGACCACATTTGGTTTTGATCTTTAATTGAGATCATCGTTCCTTATGAAATTTCTAAAAGTTAGTAGAAATGTTATTACACAGTGTCATTACACATTTGGAATATGTACCAAATTAGCTCCTTTTTTAAAAATCAAATTGATTTTCATAATACCTAGGCTATATAATAGTAGTATTTTACTTGCAGTATTGTCTTAGACACATGTTAATTTTATATACAAATTACAGTAAATACTATAATTTCTTTGTGTACTGCATCAATTTTATCCTTTTTATTTTTAAATTCAGTTAGTTACTTTGCCTAGATAACAAAAGGTTGTAGCAATTGAAAGAAATATTGATGAAATATCTTCTAAATTCTTGAAAAAGGAGTATTTTAATCATAATAAATGACACAGCACAGGTTATTTTTACTTGCACATGATAGATACTGGTTGTCTCAAACGTTTGGGTTTTAAGTCTCTTGTTTTAATCTATGGTTTTAGTATACCGGTTCAAAATGAATGGACTCAGAAAGATTGTGTCTGATGTCCTATATCATAGAACAGATCCCCCCTCCCCCCCCCCCCCCCGTCAGTGTCAAATGAATTTTGGAGGCAACATGCATACCATATCAATGCACAGCTAAAATCTTCTAGACCAGGTATTTATCAATTTCGCAGCCATCTTGAAAATCTTGTAATCGCTACTCCTTCTGATTGGATGGTCATTATCAACATGTGGCTTACACTAAAAGACGTCTAGTCTAGTTGATTTTACCACCAGAAGACGTCTTATAAAGTCTGGTTGATCCTAAATGAAAAGGGAGCAACTCAGACATCCAATATGGTTGATACAATTGCCATCTTGAAAATCTTCTTACAGATTCTTCTCTTCAGTGGATGGTCGTATCAACATGGGGTTTTCACTGAAAGACTTTCTACGATGTTTATTTGCTCACAAATGAAAATGATGCTGATCCGACCTCCAATATAGCTGCCATGGCTGCTATCTTGAAAATATTGTTATTGCTACTCCTCAACAGAAAGTCATATCGACATGGGGTTTCTGACCTCGAAAATGGCTGCCATTATGGACATTTTGAAAATCTTGTTATTGCTGCTCCTACAAAACTAATGGTCATACCAACATGGGGTCTTTATCAAAACACTTCTTATGATGTCTAGTAGGTATGAAATGAAAATAGTGCCCATCTTGCATCTAATATGGCTGCCACAGTGGCTTCTTTCAAACTCGTTATTGCTAAAATATATCAGAGCTTTCAACACTCTGCAGTTGAAAAGTAGAAATGTTCTTATCTTGAATTCCTGAAAATTCTTCTGCCATTAGAGTGTCGGTCCCTTTGAGAGCTCTTCATATGCGGCTGTTGTATCTATTATAAGTATGCCTATTGAACAATAAGTAATTACATTTCTTTTATTAATATGACTATTGAAACAATAAATAATTACATTTCAAGCTACCAATTTTAGCTTATTTTAAAAATGGCTAAAATAACTGCACACGCCCACTCCAACCCCAATCAATAAAATTGTCTTGGTTTTTTGTTTCATTATTTTAACTGTTAGGTCTAAGTTTGGAAGAAACTATTCTTTGCCTTTGAAAACTATATTACTTTCTTATTACTGTACTTCTGTAGGCAAGGATGAGAATTGTTTTTATTTTTTATTTTATTTTTTTCCCTACAATTTTTTATTTTTTTTTAAATGTAATGAAAATAATACTTTTCCTATAATAACCGATAAATGGAATTTAACTTTAGAATGTTCCTGGGCATGATCTGTTGATATGCACATGGATATTTGAATCTTGTTATTCCCTTTGTGGCTATAGGATGGGTGGTTATCAAACAGTTGTGCATAGTTTATGATGTATTCTAAACATCAATCATCATTTCTGAGTGTATATTATGTAGCCCTTTGCAAGCATTGTTGACCCTGATCTGCCATCACATTATGCCTAGGCGGATCAGGGTTGCCCCTGAACTGTGAGCTTTACTTTATTGAGTTTCCCCTGATTTTCCAGCTACATGTATTCTATTATATGCTGACAGATCTAGAGCTATGCAGTTCACATAATTGCTGTACGCACAGAAATTCCTAGATCAAGCCTATGAATTATCAAAGCAAAACAAAACAGATCTAATTTCAGAAGTAATAAATTTTATATTATTTTTAATGAGGAATATTTAATCCTGATTATTGCAATGATGCAAACAATACATGTATATGCAAAATACATGGCAGTTTATGTTTTAGGACCATCTTGTTAAAGTTTTTCAATCGCATCAAATCTACATAAGTAAGCAAAACACCCTCAGAAAAGACATCACTTTGTATTGACCGTATCGATTCCTTTGTTACACCACTGAAAGATGGAGAGGACAAATGCTGTTTGACAGAATTTTCAATATCTTTGTGTTGTTCTGACCAGTAAGTATTTTTCTTTGAAAATTTTGACTATTTTTACATTTATCATATCTCTCGTTAATGTAAGACTATGCTTCTTGGACATACTTTATTTGATTTTGGACCCTAACCCTGCCGAATTTGGTCAATATTTTTTAATATATTGTACCCTCACATATTAGAGAATAGTGCTCCTGCACCTTTTTAAAAAACAAAAATACTACTGAGAACTACGAGTTATGTTCATGTTTTATACGAATGTATGTGGTCTTTTTATAATTTTGTATACCACATAATGGTATCTTTATGACAGACATATTACCTCACACATACAACTTTCCTCAGCTCTCATTAGTGTAAGCCTTACGCATGATGTTTTACCAATCATAACATCACATGTCGTTGCAAATAAAGTTGATCAAAAGTCATTAACTCTTCCTTTTAAGAATCATCAGCAGCAGAATTCACTGTCTAATGATTGCATATGTAACTGTTTTGTTTAACACAATGTGTGGTGGGTTATATCAAACCCAGAGAACAGAAACATAAGAAGATAGGTAGGATGCAGAGTATTTGCTGACATACAGAACAATGCTGAAAACAAAAGTAAATGAAACTTCAATTCAGATTCATAAATCGAACAAATGTTTGACTGAAATAATGAGTGAAGGAACAGTATCAGATGTTGCGCGTACTATTTTTTGAAAATAAATAATTTAAATATAATATATGGAGATTGTATGTCTTGGATACAGAAGAAAGTGCAAGATGTTTAACAGCCAGGCATATAAGTTATTTAAGTGATTTGGGATTTGATCCCCTGGTCAATTTTGATTGGAGTTGTGTTGTACAGGAACTTGTTGAATTACAGCCATTTGTGACTTTTGGCTGTGTCAACACCAAGAAACTGGCGCAATTATCACTATAATTAGCTGTGGAAAGAGTTTGGTGTAATTTATGTCATTTTAATGAAAAGAAAGTGCAAAGATCTGTCATGAGCACAAACGTTTGTATCAATGGCTCTTGCAAATGAGAAAGTTCACGAAAGGTTTGTACCTAGAAGTTTTGTACAATTCAATTCTTTTTGACTCCCGATTTCTGTTAAATGTGATCTAATTTCAAAGCACCATTTTAACTACAGTTACACCAATTACAATGTCTCATGAGTTAAACGCAGCACTTAGAAGCTGTAAAGGATGCATTGTGATATGTTCTTTTTTTTCTTTTCTTTCAAAATGTATTTAAAAAAATGACTGCCAATTGTAAACACGTGTACAATAATTTACATGCAATGATCACATTTTATAATTCCGTAAATAGGGTTCTTCTTAGAAATGCAACCTAAGGAAAACCCTGTTGGAGATCATTTTAAAACAATTTTTGTCTTTGAGTTTTATGTTACGTATAAGCAATACTTAAATTATTAAATGTTTTATTTTAACTTGTGAAAACCAAATCAGTGGTCTCCTTTCTATAAAAATGCAATATGTTGAATATATCGTATTCAATTCACATTACTTCTCAAAGCAAACTTTGTGTTCTTGATAGAAGTAAAATTCTTTATTTTTCAATTGTCACAGTTACAAAGTGAGATCAATATCAGCCTTTTAAAAATATACAGATATACATGTACAGTGTTTATTCTTAATAGTTTATCTCATATGAGATGAAATACATTATCATATTAAAACATATACAACTTTTATAATGTATGCTAATCATTTCAAATTCAGCATCTCAAGTAAAACCGTACAATTAAGACATCATAGAAAAGTCAGTTACATCACTATATTCCATCAGTGTAAATCAAGCATTCCGTAACAGACTTGAAGACTCTACTTGCATTTTGAAATGAGTAAACTGTATCACATCAAATTGTCTGATTAATATTTATGTTTCAATAACACGATCCTATGCTATACTGGTTACCATAAATCATGTTAAAAACAACTTGTTTGTTTTATTTAGAAAGGTTGATGGATTTTAATTTTCATATTATTTTGCATGGATTTTGTTCTTGCTTTTGTAAGCTGATGCCAATTTCTTGTTACTGTTCTTGTTACCTACTAGTAACTCATGAAACCATTTTATGTGTGTATGTAATACGTATTCATATGCCTTAATATGGTGAGCTGAGTTATGAAATTTTAAACTATGTTCAGCAGTATGGATGGTTTTAGTTCCACTTCATTCTGTTACCACCAATGGTCAAGCTCTGAGCGAGATGTACCTTTTATTCTTGATACCCATGTATTGGACATACTTCATTTAGATGTACAGCTAGAATGGTTCTATTGGACATACTTCATCTAGATGTAATGACTGTACATACAGCTAGAATGGTTCTATTGGACATACGTCATCTAGATGTAATGACTGTACATACAGCTTCTATTGGACATACTTTATCTAGGTGTAATGACTGTACATACAGCTAGAATGGTTCTATTGCAAACTATTTATTAATGCAAGTAGGCTATGTAGAAGAAAGATGAGAAAAAAGGTATTTATTTATATTTTAAATCGTTATTTATTAAATATTGCAATTCACTTCAAAGCAAGCTTTCTATTAATCTCATAATTGTATTAAGCAGCTTGCCAGGCTAAATTTGCACTGAATATATACTTTTTAGTAGTAATTTATGCAATAGTTATCTATCTGTAGTATTAATTAATTTTATATCCAAGCTTGTTTAAACAAAAGTCAGTGATTATGTATTTCTACCACAGTCCATCCTTTATGCCATTAGTAATGTAATGTTTATCTCCTTTACTGTTTAACATACATACTTTAAACTTTGAGTAGATTGGTGGGGATGCATAGCTGTGCCATGACATATTAAAATTTGTATATATTCATCAGATTTAATCTAGGAGAATGGGGATGGGGGTTGGGTGTGGGTCTTCTTAAATAAATTATATCAATCTTTATATATATATATATATATATATATATATATATATATATATATATATATATATATATATATATATATATATATATATATATATATATTGACACAAACATTTAAAAAAAAAAAATTGTGTAACAATAATAAACGAGCGGGTTATTGTGTCAATCACATAGAGAACCAACATGTTTTGTCCTAATACCAGGTTGTGAACGAAGGACGGAACACAGCGTGATGAAAAATCATCGCCATTTACAAGATTTGCTAAAGAAGTTATATTACGGTACAGTTATGCATGAAGGTTATAAAGGAAAGATATCAAGAAAATGGTGTAGCGGGATAATGGACAAGAACTATAATATTAATAATAATAATAATAATAATAATAATAATAAATCTAATTAATTGGGTAAATATTATTGCAAAAATTGCGTACGGGTGAAAAATTGATGACTGGCTGTAATTTTTATAAGGCTGCAATGGTACGGTTAGATTTTTCATTTAGGCTGAACTCCCCATGAGTTTTCAATAGCAGCATCCAGAATCATTCCTTATGTGTGCGGTCTATGTCGATCCACCCTAGGTTTGATTCAATCGGTAGCATTTTGAGGGACTCAACTGAATGTCCAGTCGAGTTGTAGTGGTTGGCGACTTTCATGTTGATTTTGTTGCGAATGTGGCTTTTGAGATTATTCATTTGCTTTCTGAAATCAACGGTTTTGCCAACATATTGAGTGGCACAAATCTTGCATGTCAGAAGATAGACTGTATTTTTGGCTCGACATCCTGACTTCTGATTAATCATGTAGCTAACTCCTGTTGTTGAACTTTTGAACGATTCGGTCTCGGACATATCTTTGTAAATAAGGCAACGCTTGTCTTTGCAGCAGTACGTGCCTGAATATGTGGTCTTGTTTGAAGTTTCCTTGGCATGTACCAGATGGTCCTTGAGATTTTTAGGTCTACGGTTCGCAAACATAGGAGCTTCTTGAAATATACCCATCAGACGTTCGGACGATTCAATATGGTCCCATTGCTTTCGAATGATCTGTTGTAATTTTGGGGCATCGGGGTGGAAAGTTTCCAGGAAGGGGACACGCTTCTTGGTTTCCTTGGTTTTATATTTCAAGAGGACTTCTCTATTGAGGAGTCTAGTTTTGTTAATAGCCTTCTCAATGTAGCTCCTTCTGTATCCTCTCTTTATAAGATGCCCCTTGAGCTCTTTGTGTCTCTGTTCCAAGCTAGCAGGAGCAGAGCATATATGTTTGATACGAACGCACATACCGTAAGGAAGATTTTTTATTAGGTGCTGGGGGTGGTAGCCGGTCGGGAGCTTATAGATCACTCACTTGGATAATACCCTAGAAATCTAGAGATTTGGAAGTACCGCCTTTGGGCACCAAATTCACATTGAAACTGTTGAGATCCCCACCCATATTTAAGTTTGAAAGGCATTAAGAGACAATGCTAGAAATATATTCATTTATTGCACTCCTGTAGATGCCCTATAGGATGGTACCTGTACCAGGGTGATAGCTTTTGACAGTGTTCAGTAAATAAATGGTATGCAAAAGTAATCTATAATATTTTTATAGAATAGTAACAAAAGAGCACTAATATTTAGGTTTAAACACTCTATTTTATGTATGTTATTGTTGTTTGCCAACCGATAAAATAGTATTGACTTTACTGTTGCTATTTGTATACATTTCATTTCAGGTTTATTACATTCTGATGACGCTTGTTGTGACTTTTCTCACAGTACAACGCTTAAAGTAAGCAAGCAGATAAGCGGGCATTTTAAAAGGGCAGATAAGCGGGCATTTTAAAAGGGCAGATAAGCGGGCATTTTAAAACTGAGTTAGTTGATGATATTAAAAATAGCACAAAGTTTTGATTGGTGGGTAAACTTCATGGCTGTAGTAAGCCGTCAGTGTAAGGGGAAAAAAAACCATATGTAACATATGTTCCACATATCAAACACATCAAATTTGATCACTTGTCTAGTGTTAGACCTCAAGCAGCCCTCCTTGATATGTCACCCATAAAATTCATATTAGACTTAAGAGACTGGGGCATCATAAAATCTGAATACATCATAGTGGTGTTAGAAGTACTATGTAAACGCCTAAACTGTTTTGAATGCTTCACGTTGGTGTTGAATGGACTGCTGGAAGATTTGCAACCAAAGACATGTGATGTTTTACAAATCAGCAAGATTATCTCACTGCCAATTATTAGTTAAAAGTGAGCAGAATTATTCTGATGGGGTTGACATGTTATACTCTTATGAACAATACGCTGGAGAAATATATGCACAAAGTGATATAGAGATAAGTGATGATGTAAATATTGACAATGGATGCGATCAACGTACCAGAGAGCGTTTTCAGGAGCAAAGCGTCTTAGATCTGAGGTAGTTACATCTAAGGAAAAGTTTAAACATTTGTCACCGATCACATTTGAAATGTTTCATCTTGAAATGAATATACTCACAATGATCTACACACTGTTGTATAAGAAGACAAAACAGAAGCAGGAACGTTGTATGCAGACAAGGTGAAACTTTCTAGAAGTAATGCAAATGGTGATGATGTAAACAATCACTATGATGATTGCAAGGAAGTTGCTATTTTAGTTATATATGCCTATATTGTAGATGCAGCAATGGAGTATTTTGACATGGAATCTCCTAATTCCAAAAACCAGTTTTCAATTATTGTAAAACTGAACTTAACAATATGTCACATGATGAGAAACGTCATTTTATTACAGAAATTCTGTTCATCTTTATTGACCAGAATGTTTTATTAATTTCCGAAGACAGTCTTGAAAGAGATATTGAAGAACAAAAGTGTGCTCAGATAAATGTTGAACTTCCAGATGGCAACTCTGTTACTATGTTCATTCTAATTCAGACTTCACAGAGGTCATTGTCATCCTATGATGAGACAGAGGATGGTATTACAAAGTATGCTTGCCTTGTTCTTGAACTTGGTCTGTTATACAAGAGGGAATTGTTCAATCTGTAGATTCCTAATAGCAAAAGGATGTTACACGTCTTGAAATACATAATGTGCATATTAATGGGACTCAACAATAGGACAAAGTATGCCTTTGAAATTTCTTTGTCAACAATTGGCCAATTTGGATGGAAAAACTGCACATTAAAGTTTATATGGGCTTTTTGTCAATACAAAAGGCAAAGCAGACTCCTGTATTCCAGCAGACCTTCAGATGGAACACATTCGCTTTGTTAAAGGCCATCTAAAGGCGGTACATTCAAACAAAAGTGAAAACACTTTGGCAAAATTAACTGCTGCATTTTCTAGATCTCAGAAAAAAACAGCAAATTTTGATAAAATATCAAATGTGATTGTCCGATCTCTGAGTCATATAGTACCTTCAAAGTATGATGATGAGTGTTTGACAATAGATGGTTTAAGAAAAGTGGGACCTTTTGAACATAGCTATAGGCGCCACTTAGGATTATATCCAAAACCAGTGCAAAGACCACTTAAAAAACTTAGTAAAGATCATCTCATGGCCTGGATAATGGAATATCAATTTCACTTTTTGTATGAAATTGGGCAATAAACAAGACAATCTCTACAGAGCTCAAGGAAGTTTTTTTCTTAAATGAGCATTACTTTATGATTTAAAAATACTGATTTTTAAACAAAAATAACAGATTAATTGGCATCAAGAGCCATTATTATTAATATTATTATTATTATTATTATTATTAAGATATATACTCAACTTAGTTAAATCTGAAAATGTTGGTGTTACTGTAAGTGCGTATGCTTTAAAGCTCCATGGGGGGGGGGTCAGATTTAACACTAAGCACAATTATGCTAATATTGGCTATACTTTCAGACTGAATTCCTGGGTAATTATATTGAATAAAGCCCTTGAAACTATCCGTGAGGGCAAAGTCTTTTGTCAAAACTTGTGGATATGCACAGATAAATGCGTTACTCACAATGTGTTACACACATAAAGATTATGTATTTTCCATGTTTGTGGCTTTTACATAGTTCTGTATTGCATTCCTCAATGTGTACTTTGTTAATGAATTCAAAGCTTTAGAAAATCCCCATTAAGCTTGACAGATGTCGAAATTATAGATTCCTTCTTAGTACAAAAGCCAAAATATGATGAATGTTCTCCCACATATGTCTGTACTTTTGGCATAGTCTTTAGTTGGTTTTGACATTTCTGGACGCCCAATATCACTATTATTATAGAAAAGAACAACTGTGCCCCTGACTGTCCAGCTCATCCTACTTGCTGTATGTATGCTATAAAGTAAAGAAAATACTTTTTTTCAAATCATGAATACTGTTCCATGATGAATACAATAATATTACAATAAAGAATCTTTGGTAAATTTACTTTCAAATTTATTGTATATCCCAAAATACATTCCTTTACAGATTACAAAAATTCAATCTTATCCATAATCCTACGTGGAGATCTGTCAGACACCGATAAAAGTTCATGTTTTGGCGACCTTTAGAATTCCAAGTCCATTTATATTTAGTAGCCTATCAGATAAAGCATTGCAAATTCGTATTAGGGAGAGTTATCGTTAGTTACAATATGTTCCGAATGACGCGTGTCACTTTAAGAAATTTGAAAGTTGAAATTTGATTGGTGAACCACAAGGTAAACAGAAAATGACATCTTATTGGTGTCCATCAGATCTACACGTAGGACTCTGGAGATCTGATTTTAATCAGATTGTACTAAAATGTGTACAGCTGATAATACACAAAAGGGAAGAATCTCAAAGAGCATTCTTCAATTAACTTGTAATGTATAAATAAACAATCCTCTTTGTAGTGAGGCTGTTTAGATACAGTCAAAACCTGCATCTCAATAAAAAGAACACTTCTTTTGTATTTACTAATTTTATAACTTGGTTGAAATTTACCACTTTTTTATTTACTAATTGTATAACTTGATTGAAATTTACCTCTTTTTATTTACTAATTGTATAACTTGATTGAAATTGACCTCTCTTTTATTTACTAATTGTATAACTTTATTGAAATTGACCTCTTTTTATTTACTAACTTTATAACTTGATTGAAATTGACCTCTTTTAAGAGATCATTTCATGTCATTTCTAACCGTGATCTCATAATACATGTTTGACTGTATTTGCTGAAATGAGTTTGTTATGACAAATTGAATAACTCTCACATAAAAAGACAGATTCTGAGTAAATGTTTAAAACATAATAAAATTTCAAGAAAAAAGAAAGCCACAAACTACCTTCCATGTTTTTTGGTAGACCAGCATAGATCACTCTAACCACACGTCTTAAGTCAGCACCCATCCCTACAGCATGGTGGCTAAAACAACTTTGAAAGGACTTTCTGCTGGGTCTCTTGATAAATTCTTGATAATTATGTCTTTCAACTGCAAATAAATTTTAATATATATTTGTTCATAAGTCAGTATCAGAAAATATGCTTTACAAATAAAAATTATGGAAGAAACCAAGAAGAGAATTTAGTGATAACATCTTTGTTTTTTTTTTTTTGTTTTTTTTTTTTTTTTGTTGAAAATAATTATTTTTATGCTTTTGGGATAAAACGGCAGAAATAATATTGTTCTGTTTTTCTGTACATCAATTGTTTTGTCTGTCTATCCAGCAGTCATAACACTGTAATGTCATTATTAACGTAGTTTATATCCTTCTACACTTTACAGTTGTTGGAACTTTATACTCTGGGATATACATTGGGGGTGGGGGGCATGCATAGAGCTGCACAAAAATATCAAACAACAAAACAAATATTATAGCCGTTATGAATAGTACAGCAGTACATTTGGTACAGTGGTCCCTCCAAATAAAGTCCCTCAGTATACCACTTTGCCTCTTATAAGGAGGGATATGGTATGGATAAAAACAAAAGGAAGTTTTGTTGAACTTTTTGGGGGGATCAATTTGATTAATTTAAATTTCTGGATATATACTATATTATTGTATCATTGTGGTTGCATAACATTTAACATAATATGGATTTGTCGTATCATTCCCTTGTATCGTGTACTAAGTGTGGCAGAGAATAATTGTTTTCTAAAGGACCATACATACATGACTCTTGGTACACAATATAGACATGTGAGGAAATGCATGAATTATGATACAAAATATAAAGGGTAAGGGGTCTTGCTGTGTCATCTTTTTCAAGGGATGAATGGTACAGGACTATTCTTGCACATTCAGGCTGTCTTTCCCCACTTCATAAACATACTCTACCTAATCCATACTTCCACTACAGTAACTAACAGTCAGTGGAAACTACTGACCTTGTTCTAGAAGTTCATAAAAATACTGCTTCAAATATACAGTATATGGATTGTTTTGATGAGCCATGTTTCGTAAAAGATGGTCTTTCCATAACAACCAAAGAAATATGTTTTCTTGCAGGTTCTGTTGCAAATAATTTCTTGCTTTTCATTAATAAATATTTTGAAATATAATTTTGTCCATCTGAAGATAATGTTGCACTTAGTGCAACCACTTTGGCTTGTTGCATGACAGCCTGCAATTCTTTGATTTCACTGGTCTACAGCCAAAATGCTTCCGCAATAAATGTTATCAGACTTTACTAATTCTGGGTCACTGAGAACGAAAATGATGCTTAAAATTGTTGATTAGCTCCAGTTTTAAAGATATTATACTGGGTCAGTATATTACAACCCTTGACTTGGGAATGGCAGAGGATAAGTGAATTATAAAGGGAAGGGATCTCAATTTAAACCAGAAATGACTAAAATACATCTTTGATTGGATCTATGAATAAATCTATGACTGGGTTTGGACAGTACTTGCCTTTTAGGCAAAACAATGAATGATGCAATCTGAAGCTGGTATTGCATCATACATGATATGAATTGCATCATGTTATTCCTAAAAGTCATGGATGATACAATCATAACTAAGCTTACATCACTCTGCTGGAGAAATTGCCCTATATCAGCTCTACAAATCATACAGTGTCGTGCTCTCGTATTTGTCAGTGTTTGATTTTGCAAAGGGACACATTTCGGTTTAGCCAAAGTGAGCAGAGATGCCTCGTACTTGTGTGAACAATGCAGATAACTTCTGCTATGTTTGTGGTGAAGTGACTTTTGCATCACAAAAGTGCAGTATAACCACTATGGTTAAGAAAGCCTATCACCTTTATTTTGGCTGCAAAATTGGAGATCAGGACAAGACGTGGGCCTCACACATATGCTGTACTTGTGCAAATCTTCGCCAGTGGTTGAACAGGAAAAGGAAATCTATGCCTTTTGCAGTGCCAATGATTTGGAGAGAGCCAACAGATCATATTAGCAATTGTTACTTCTGCATGGTGCCTCCAGTTGGGAAAGGTGTGTCAAAGAAGAAAAAGTGGACTGTGCATTATCCAAACATTCCGTCAGCTATACGCCCAGTACCCCACAGAAAAAGACTGCTGGTTCCTGATACACCCGAATCATTCTCACTTGAGTCAGACGAGGAAGAGGATGAAACTTCTAGTCCTGAACCATCAATGTCACATGACCCATATTTTCTCCCATCCTCCTCCTCTGAACCACACCTCATAACACAAGGTGAACTGAATGACCTTGTCAGGGATTTGGAACTACCCAAGAGTAAGGCAGAGCTGTTGGGCTCCAGACTACAGCAGTGGAATCTCCTGGCAGGTGATGTTAGGGTTTCCATGTTCCGTGACCGTCAAAAGGATCTTGTCCCATTCTTCTTCATGGAAGGTGATCTTGTAGCCTGCAACAACATCAGTGGTGTGATGGCAGGTCTCAACATCATTCATGATCCAGATGAGTGGAGACTGTTCATTGATTCATCGAAGACGAGTCTTAAAGCTGTTTTGCTGCATAATGGCAGTGTTTTGCCATCATTTCCAGTTGGTCACGCAGTCCATATGGTCTGCAGACTGGATACACAAAGTACTGCTGTTTTCTCTGCGAATGGGATAGTCGTGCGAGAGATTCCCACTACATCAAGAGAGATTGGCCACTCCGACAGTCATTGGAGCCTGGGATGAAAAATGTTCAGCATCCACCACTTGTTGAATCAAGGAAGATTTTGTTACAGCCCTTGCACATCAAGCTGGGTCTAATGAAGAGCGTTGTCAATGCCATGGACAAAACACAAGCTGCTTTCAAATACCTCCGTGGAAAATGTCCAAGGTTAAGTGAAGCTAAGATAAAGGAAGGTGTCTTTGTTGGTCCTCAGATTCGTGAACTTCTTCCAGATGATGCATTTCACCGTGCACTGCGTGGCAAGGAAAAGACGGCCTGGAAAACCTTCCAGTTAATGGCAACAAATTTTCTCGCAAACAACAAGGCAGACAATTACAAGGAGTTGGTGGAAAACCTCCTCAAGGCATACAAAAGCCTTGGTTGCAACATGTCACTGAAGATACATTTTTTGCACTCTCATCTAGATTTTATTCCACCGAACTGCGGAGCAGTGAGCGACGAGCACGGCGAGCGATTTCACCAGGACATTGCAACAATGGAGAAACGCTATCAGGGCAAATGGAGCCCATCAATGCTTGCAGACTATTGCTGGACAGTGACAAGAAGCACCGAATAGACACTGAATAAGGACTAAACTATATACTTATTTTTACATAATAGTTTTTTACTTTTGTTTCAATATATTGGATTATTTATATAACCATTTTGCTGTTTTTTTAAAGTGTTACATAACAGGACAGATGAAATATTATCATGTAAAGCAACATAAACACATGAAAAGACCTAGGTTTACAATTTATGATTAAAACTCTACTATGTACACAATATACATAGACGTAAAATGTAAAACCTTAAATATCTTGGAAACAGTGACCAATCAGTTGTTTTAATTGTCATATTTGAATTCAGCACATCAAAATCCCTAATAAATAACACATTTTATCTCTGAAGCAGACGACTTCGAAATTTTATTAGACCAGTGTTTCTTTAAAAATAGGTCGCAAATCAGTTGCCCAGTCAAGAATGCAATGTGCTTCATCTACTACTATAAAGCTTTTCTCAGACTGGTATACATCTTGCAATAAAATTGAATAAATGTCTTTTTCATCACAATGTGTTCTGTATGTGTAAAGATGTAACTGACATCACATTTTTGTAAACGGGTGAATTATGTAGCAGACATTTGTTGTTGCAAAAGATGGCACTGGATCGAAGTTTTGTAACTTGCTGCATTATTATCACATTGAATGGCTCTATAATCGCCAAAATGCAGCTTGTTTTAACACATGTTCACAGATAATTGGAATTATTTCAGAAACTAAAGTGTTGCCATATCCAGTTTAAATGCATTCATATAACATCATCAGTGGATGTTGTCAGATGTAGTATGGCTTCTTTTGAAGAATTTTTAGTTCCAATATGTTAGTACCATACATTTCATTGTATAACTTCAAACATTTGTTGAGCTCTTCCTTCATTTCCTGAAAAAGAATTTAAAAAAAGAAAACCTTAGTGTTATGTCACAAGTTTACAACACTATTATTGTAATATGAGTAAAAGAAACCACAATTCCCATTGTGCCACTACAATACAGAGGTTTTCGTAATGCAGGTGCAAAGTAGTGATTGAATAAAAAAAAATTTCTTCTTCCATTATCTTGATTTTAAACAAATTGTCAAGTCATGCCCAGAATGAATGTGTTACGAAATTTATCAATTACCGTAGTGATAACAGTCACAAAAGACTAAGTAATATTGTGAGTTATATGATGAAAGCAATTAGTTTCAATTACAAATATCTTTACTTTTAATTCTTTCTCCGGTACTGACATGTCCTAATACTTTTCTTTATAATCCTGAAAACCTTACAACTTTCTGAAACATGAATGGATGAATGCTTATGTTAGTACAAAATTATAAACTTTTACCAAATAAGTTACAACATAAATGTATCGACTGAAGTAAGTCACCAAGCGCTGACTTAAGGTGCAATGTTTAAAGAAGTGTCCAGGTTTTAAGCTTCTGTTTACTTGTAACTTTAAATGTGTAACTGGTCAAATAGGCAGGAATCGTAGGGTTTTCGTTAACATATTAGAACTTCTGCTTAAAGCGGAACAATACAAGAGTATATCACAATACCACTCATGCAACTCGGAGAATTTTAAAAGACGTGCAACTAGTGTCTAACGCTTAGTTTGCTGGTTTTGGTGTTGCATTGTTGTTATGTGACTTGTCTTCAAGGAACTACTGTTAAATATATGTGAAAAAAACTGATCAGTGCAGCATTCCTGCCAAATGGAGAATTGTATCATCATAGTGATATTGAGGTTTAGTGGAGAATTGTATCATCATAGTCATATTCAGGTTTAGTGGAGAATTGTATCATCATAGTGATATTAAGGTTTAGTGGAGAATTGTATCATCATAGTGATATTGAGGTTTAGTGGAGAATTGTATCATCATATTGATATTGAGGTTTAGTGGAGAATTGTATCATCATAGTGATATTGAGGTTTAGAGTTCAAGGTTATCAAGATTAAATTACATGAATCAGTCGCACAATTTTACAGGCGCAATAATTTACCCATGTAAACACAGATGCCATGCAAAATATATACATAAATCTACTCCCGTATTACCAAAATATATTTCAAATAAACACTGTTTCTACTACGTGTACTGTAAGGTTTCTGAATTCCTTCAATGGATCTTTTGTCTTTGGGGTATTTTATATAGGAAAGAAACGTTTTTGAAAATAAACAGGTGTTTGTTGTTTTAAAATATTATTATTCCTTTTGTATTGCATATATGCTTGTTAATTCTTGCCATTACAGATTCTGTTCAAGCGTTCTTCTCCAAACCACCCTGACCCCGCTGTCTGTTCCATTAATGCACAGGCCTTTGTAATTTTATCACTTAGGAAATATAAATTATATATATATATATATATATATATATATATATATATATATATATATGTATGTATGTATATGGAAATATGTGTATGTGTGTGATTTTTTTATGTATGTATATTTTTTAAATTGCGTTTATTCTCATATAATTTGACATTTTCTTACTACAATGATATAATTTCAAGGACTTGGAATAATGCATTCTAAAATACAAGTGTTCTGCATAATAAGAAAATCGGTATATTCGAAACTATTGAAACTTAATGGAAAATAGCGGTAAAACGCATTTGATCAAACTTTCATTCAAATAAAGCATCTCCGATACAACTATAGTACAACCATACGATTGCTCAATCCTCACCCACCCACCCCCAACTCACATATTATGGCTGAAAATAACAGTACTGCTTAATGCCACTTTAAGTCGACACTCAATACATTTTTAATGGACATAGCTGTGACTAATACAACCAAAAAAACAGACAGTGACACAGCTGGAAATAACTGCTTTAATGCGATTTTCTTATTGCCAACGCATTATTGTTTTTTCCTTCGCCATCTTGATATTTCTCCACAGGTATCGGCCATTCAACGGTGCGTGCCTGGCCTCGTTTGCGGAGCACTATGGGAGGTCAGGGTACCAGGCTAGAAACAACTTCCTTTTCAAGTAAGTAGTGCACTTTTATCCACTCTGAATGGCATTGTTTGATCCTTTACTCGGAATTTAATGAAACACGGGAGACTCCAAAATGAATCTATATCCTTTTTCTGAGGTATTATCCAAGACCGATTGACCACAATACCTTGGCAATGATAATGACGCATACTGCATTTTCTTTACCCGCCACCATGACATCAGCATTGAGACAATCGCAACGAGTACTGTAAACTTTGACTGAATTTTTCTAGCTCATCTTTCCATAATGGTATGTTCAATTTTCGTTAATGTATTGCGTCATTTTATTCCTAATTATCAGTATTTCGTCGTGTTTCTTTGGCTACATTACATTCCATCCTCTTTAACAAACTTCATTTCATTCAGTGTTGAAAGACAATCGCCCCGTGTACGCGCGTACCTCCTTATCAGTAAAGTAGCCTGTATTACTGCGCGGTGTTCTGGTTTTATTCATTAATTGAACGACGTTTAAAATGTCCACGAAAACGTTGAAATATTTTTTTTTCAATTGTGTTATTCCTATAACATAACATAATAATGAATATGCTTGTTTTTTAAGTATATAATAGGAAGATTATTGACTGAGTATCGAAAAAAAAACTGGCAATCGCAAGCTCGGGTATTTTCCGCCACATGACCTCGGGTCCAATTATTTTTTAATACTCAGTTAATAACCTATACATATTAACGTCATTTGACTTTACTTTAGAACTGTATAAGTGTCATTTCAACTGTACGACACTAAGAACTTAATCTTATGACGTCACGCAAAAGTTATTCACGTCACGATCTTGGGATTGGAAGAATTATCACACGATTCCCGTGAAAACCGAATATTCAGTGGATGGCACAACGTCACGTTATATGCGATATTTCTTCATAGCACACGGTTATTCTTCATATCGCATGGTCATGACATCAATTAATTTTCGTGACGTCATTCTTAGCGTTATGCTGTTGCAAGGTAATTACATGTATTGCCTTTCTTATAACGAGCTATTGATGACATATGTTTATATTCTGTCACTTGCATGATCTTTGTTGGAGGGCCCCCAGCTACATAACCTATATGACTTGTATCTAGAGAGCAAGGTTTATACTCTACACCATAAGCTAAACAAGTTTTTAAATGATCAAAATGATATTTTCAATACCGCATGTTTAACGTTTGTTGTCATAAAAATGATAAAGCCACTGCTGAACATTGCGAATATCACGTTCAGTCGCTTGCTTGGTTGAAAGTTTATTTTGTGACTAATGAACTCATCCACATCGTCAGCTTTATCATCTCAACTTTCAAATAGCTCAAACAGCTTGCTTAGTTCATCCACAGATAAATCTAATAAAGCAAAAGCGCCTGTGTTTGCTACATGAGCGTACGTTGTTTGTTTACAATAAAAAGTAGTTCCTAAACCGCGATACTATTTTTAGACACACGTGTCATTGAGTATGAAGCCGTGTAGTATGGAGAAATACTGCACGATTCTGACAATGCATAGTTAATAGAGACAAAAATGAGTATGTAATAATTCTTCATGGCACACGGTCATTCTTCATATAGCATGATCATGACATCAATGACTTTTCGTGAGGTCATATCGTTAAGTTCTTCGCGTTGTACTGTTGCAATGTCATAGTGTACAATTCTAAAGCATGTTAAACTGTATTGTATTCTTTAAGTCATATACTAAAACAAGTATATACCTTGGTTGAGATGATTATGTTGTTATATGAACCAACGAACTTATGATATTGACCTCCGCTTCCCATCGGTCAATACGAGGTTTACATCTGGTTCATAAAACTTCATATTGGCCTCAATAAAAGTATATAATTGTATAATATTACATATCACGTGACGTTATAATCATCCAATCAGGAATCATCTCTCGCGAAAATTACGTAATGATATCTATAATCGTTTCTATATGTAGTGAAATAGGGTAGAGTTACGCATTGCTATCATAATGGTTATAATGAACATTTTATAACGTTATTTCCCTTTTCAGTAGGATAAAATATAAAATTTTCTCCTTTAAGTCATATAAATGAAACTACTGTATGATGGTTAGGGTTGAACTCCTTCTGACATTTGCTCAATTTTAAAATATTTTGTAATATATTTTTAAAAAATGTTTTGAAAATTGTTAATGCAAATTACAAAATGCTTCTGAAAATCAGAGCGCAAAATAAGTTTTTGTCCTCGTCTTATTTTTAAAGAGATGTAACTATTGCACGAATTAATATGCTGCTGGGAATAGGGACTTGGACTCTTTTAATAGAAGGACCAGTGTTGCCTATTAGTCAAATTCCAAGATGCTTTATGCTTGTTACACTGACCATGTCTAAGGATGTGTATGGGCGGAAAATATCTTGTAAGAAGAATAGTGTATGTAAAGTCCTATTCATTGGTGCGAAAAGCACATACTGAGCTGCATTGAAAACCGCCCTTTGTAGAAGTTTGACAGATTTAAAATATTATTCATCGTAACCCTGTCATCACCCCATTATCAAGCTTGAAAAGTTGTCTACCCTAGCTTGAACGCCAGGTTGTTTGCGCTCAAGGTAGGACAGAAGTTATTAATACCAGATATAATTTTTCAGTTTCATACAGTTTTTCTGTAATAAGCTCTTACAACTCAATCTTGCTTGCATGTTTTATATCCGTCTTATTAGAGTTTTTTCAAAAGTTAAATTAACGATGTCTGTTTAAACAGTGTGTTCTAGCTGAGTCACCATCCAGTGTCGGACAGTACAAACATAGAAAACTGTTTCCAAGCTACTTGGAGATAAACGTATTTCTTCAGTCACTAAAAGGTATATGTATTTCAAATTATTTAGCGAACTTAAGGGTATTTCAACATTGACAATAGAGAGGTTACATTATCGCTGTGGAAGAAATTTAAAAAGTTACTGTTCTCTTCAAATTTTGTATACACCTAAATGAATTAATTCTATAACAGGCGATTATGTTTATCATTTGACATCGTCTTCATAGATATATTACTCGACAACTCAAGGTCATACGAAAGCTAGGCATACTTGGGTGTATTACGCGTCAACGCAAGATCATACGAAATCTTGGTATACTTGGGTGTATTACGGGTCAGCTCAAGCTCATACGAAATCTAGGCACACTTGGATATATTACTCGTCAACTCAAAGTTATACGAAATCTAGGCATATTTGGGTGTAATACGGGTCAACTCAAGCTCTTACGAAATCTAGGCATACTTGGGTGTATTACGCGTCAACTCAAGGTCATACGAAATCTAGGCATACTTGGATATATTACTCGTCAACTCAAAGTCATACGAAATCTAGGCATACTTGGATGGACTTCGCGTCAACTCAAAGTCATACGAAATCTAGGCATACTTGGATGGACTGCGTTTCAACTCAAAGTCATACGAAATCTAGGCATACTTGGATGGACTTCGCGTCAACTCAAAGTCATAAGAAATCTAGGCATACTTGGATATATTACTCGTCAACTCAAAGTCATACGAAATCTGGGCATACTTATATATATTACTCTTCAACTCAAAGTCATGCGAAATCTAGGCATACTTGGATATATTACTCGTCAACTCAAGGTCATACGAAATCTTGGCATACTTGGATATATTACTCGTCAACTCAAGTTCATACGAAATCTAGGCATACTTGGATATATTACTCGTCAACTCAAAGTCATACGAAATCTAGGCATACTTGGATATATTACTCGTCAACTCAAAGTCATACGAAATCTAGGCATACTTGGATGTGTATTGTAGTCTCATCCCATTAACCTTTGAAAATAAAATAATTTATGCTGCACAGTTTGTAAATGGAGTTCTTTAGACACACACCCTCCTCCGACAGACACACACACACACACACAGGTTTATACATCAGAGGACTTCGGAAAAGTGAGTCCGCAGTTTCTTTTTATCTCATGACTAATGTGTTATTTAGGTTTATATACCTATATCATAGATGGTGGATATGAAATTCTGTAATAATACCTCATGTTGTCACCAATGACCGAACTACGTTATATAAATCAAAGGAATAATGTTCTAGATATCCAAATACACTTTAAAATCATCATACTATACTATATCGCAGTTTCATGGAATAGAATAATTTTCTCCACCCAAAGTTGCAGGGGTGGGTGGGTAGATGGTAAGTCAATCGTATTGCGGTTGGGTGCAGACAACGGTCCCAAAATGGGTGCGCTATTATGTAGCACAGTAAATTTAAATGTATATACCTTTTCATGTACTAGCCAGAAAGCTAAATACGGATATACCTAAATTGCATATCTGTGTCAAAGCAGAGGTTTCTAAATCCTGCCCTCAATATGTATTTAGGTTCAGATACACACTTCAAAAACAACACACACGAGATTCCTAACTATGGGCCTTTTCACGGAGAAAAAAAAGATGAAGGACAACACCGTGTACTCGATTTTCTTAACAACAACAAAAATAATAATACCGATGAACCGCTATGCTATGAAAATGCACCTAGTTGCTCGTGGCAAGTCCCCAGATACCTGCAATGGAAATTATCCCTCCCTCTACCCTTCCCCTTGATGCTGGCTAAAGTTCACAAAATATAGATATTACTGAACTAATTTCATAAATTTAATTTGAAACGACCACGCTTTACATACTTAGGCCTAGTATCGATAATCTTTTCTATGTAATAAAAAGTGAACACTACCTGGGATGAAAACCCATGACTCACTATGAGATACAAACATTTATTATTTCCTTAATAATAAGAACAAATCATACATAAGAACAGTTGCAGTATGTGTAACTTGTTTTACATTCACAGATGTTTATGAACGAGATATACAGACAAGTATCGAGTGACTTTCCGATCAACGACAACTGATATTTCCGACATGTAAATTAACCCCACTTAGTATTCCCTTAACTCATTACCTGCAGCAAATCCCAAGGATATTAGCTCAAGACTGGTATGATTATTATATAATAGTACATAATATAGCTCGCTGTGTATGAACTGCTTCAATAAACCCAAATAATATATAAAAAATTTATAGAAACTTTGAAATAAAATAACTAATACACTATTTTTTTTATTTTGCTCAAATTTGTCATTGTTGTGGGGGGGGGGGTATTTTTATTTTTTGTTTTGCTTTGTTTTTGAAGCAAGATGTCCTTACTTAAAAATTGCACAAATTTTATTTAGGAAAAAGTTCTAATATAAATGAATGTGTGTAATATATTCGTAAAAGTTTGAGGACAATTGTAATGTCTGAGGATTGTATACATGTTATACTCTCCTCAACATTCAATATAGTCAATTAATTAATCAATCGACTTCCCTCAAGCAAACTTCTTCTTTTTATATATCGCTGACAAAAAGTATCGAAATGAACTTAAAAAACAAACAAATAAACAAACACGGCTGAGGACTCTCCATCTAAGAACCTACCGTGAACATGAGCAATGTAATATATCAAATCTTGGTCCAATTTGCGCATTTTCAAAATGTTTTTCTCGTAAACTGTGTATGTCTTCTGACATTTTTTTTACTGCACCAAGACGAACAAATAGTTACAAAAACATGAGTCACAAAATATAGACAATACATCAATAAGGGAAAACTGTTTTTAAATACAGATAACATGAAAAATTATTACAACTTGCAAAGTCACGTGAATGTATTTGACAGTCAAATGTGTATATAGTATGGCCTATAATGGAAACAGTGTTAAATGCTTGAAATTATGTCCTTATATTTAGAAAAGCTAATACTTGCATGTTTACATACCTGTTCACAGTTTTGCACTCCGCAAGTGGGACGCATTCTTCAGTTACAAGGAGACAAACACATAGCAACCAATCTTTCTCATACACCGCAAATGCTATTACGAGAAAACCGTGAGACTGATCTTTAAGTTATGCGTGAGAGAGATCAAGAATTCAGACAAAACGTTTAGTAGTCTAAGTAAAACGGACATCTTTCTTTACAGGTATCAAGTTTCGAAACTCTACGAATATGATTTGATTACTTCATCACTACTTTTAATGTCTCTTTTATAAATTGATAAATGTGAAGATCTGGCGCAGATATTTCTCGTAAAGGAACGACATTCCTGAGTTAATTTGCTTGCGACGTCACATACATGTGCATATTTAAAACCTCAATACTCACACAAAACTCTATCAGATATTGCTGTATTTCAGGAGAATTATCGGCACCAAATATTGACATTTATTATATTCTTTTTGTAAATGTCAAAGCTAAGAAGAGAAAAGTGACGAACAGGTTGAGTTACATTCTTCGATTTTCGAGACTTGGTACGTATGCAGAAAGAGATGTCCATTTCAGCAGGGAAACTAAATGTTTCTCTTCGTAACATTTTGCGATGGACGAGGGAAATTGGTGGCCGTTTAAACTCG
The DNA here is from genome assembly GCA_029931535.1 of Margaritifera margaritifera. NCBI lineage: Eukaryota > Metazoa > Mollusca > Bivalvia > Unionida > Margaritiferidae > Margaritifera > Margaritifera margaritifera. Next base: position 1,681,816 of record JAQPZY010001530.1, on the reverse strand, counting down.
TAATACAGTTTGTGTATCGGCATTATTCGCATAATCCTGACGTCTTTTAAACATACAGAACGTTGCGATAATGATATTTCAGACGATATTTTGCAAATCGCGTAACGATGTTAATACTGTACTTGGAATTGAAAAAGGCATCTGTAACCGTAGTATCGATATATATATATATATATATATATATATATATATATATATATATATATATATATATATATATATATATATATATAATTATCAATGACTATAACCACATATTTGTTCTACCTTGGGAGGAGGAATGTCTTTTTAGACAGTTACAATGAATTACAGTACAAGTGATAAGTTGAACATCCAATGGTCTCCTCGTACAACAGTACATTTGTGTTCTGAGAATGAAATATGTGAATCAGCTTGAACTGAATGAAACTTATCCATTACTCTTGCAATTTGCTAGATGGCGTAGGTGTAATATGGAATTTCTGGACTGATCCTCTGTTTCAAAGGTCTTTGATAAAGACAATCAAAAAGTCCAGAGTGCATATGCGCCATATGGAAGAGTAGTGTGTGGTGAGTTCCACTGTACACGTTCAGAAAACTATAGCCGGGAATTTATGATTAAACATTATAGGGATTAAACAGTACAGGGATTAAACATTGCAGGTAACAATAAGTCTCTTTACGCTTCCTACACCTTGGTATTCATCGGTTGAACGACGCCTTTCTGAAGACATACGCCGTGTTCCCCCTTAAGCACTGCTGGCCATACTAGAAAGTCCACAAGCTCGCCATTTGCAGTGTACATGTCGAACTTTGTCTTGTCTAGCGGAGAGTTGCGCTTTATTTTGAACAAGAGGTACATAGGAGGTTCCTGAACTGCCATTCTCCAGGACAAGCCCACACATTTAGAGATGTAGGGGGAAATTTGTTGTAAGTCCTTTTGGCTGATACTCCGCAAATGTCGAGACCGCTCGTACTCGAACTGCTCAAGAAAATCCTAAATGAAAAAACATGCGAAAACTTTTAATTAACATATCAGTTTTTTTTTTCTAGTAAGCTTACAGCCATGTTTAGACGCAGTCTAGTCGATAATGTATATGTAAATTTGTTAAGTTTCAATGTTTAACTTTGTTTATATTTGTTATAGGAAGGTAGGCTTAATTGATTGTCGAAAATACTTGCCGAAAAAGTGAGTGGATTTGTTTTTTTATATATGCTAAATTTTAGTCCGTAGCCTCTGATATATAATAATTTCATCAAGAAGGAGGGTTAATTTGAGTATATTTTGTACGCTTGTGAACAAGTGTGTGTGTGTGTGTGTGTCTGTGTCTGTGTCTGTGAAAAAGGGAGAGAAATATGTCCGAAGTGTGTGTGTGTGTGTGTGTGAGAAAGGGAGAAATAAATATGTCCGAAGTTTGTGTGTCTGTGTGTGTGTGTGTTTGAAAAAGGGAGAGAGAAATATGTCCGTCCACGGCCTAGGTTGTAATACATGAATAATAACAGCATACCGTCATGAGAGTGGTGATCATATCACCCGAGGGCTGCATTCGCAATGATATCATTTGTTGCCTAAATGATTCAGAGATATTATCGCCGGTTCGGCCCTGAAATATATGAAAGAAACTTTATACGAATTGATACATTAAAAAAAAAAGAAATTATTTAGTAGAAGATTTGCTTTTGTAAATTTTATTTGAATATATATATATATATATATATATATATATATATATATATATATATATATATATATATATATATATATATTAGTCTCGGCACTGTTTCGATTCCATCTTGGTTTTAATGAATATTCTCTAACCTATATGATGATATTGGTGTTTGAAATGAACTAAAATGTGTTTAACACAAGAAATAATAGTATCTGCCTTGATTTACTGACTGGAATCATCAATTGCATTAACACAAACATAAATTGAATACTTTGGCGTAGTATATTGGTCAAACATTACAAGACAAGACAAGACAAGACAAGACTTGATTACGCTCAGGTTGTAAATTTTACAACATATGAGGTATATAAGAATAAGAACATGAATATAGCGTGTGATATCATTACATAATGCTTAACAGGGATTACGAAATTCGGAAAACACAATCTCAGAACCTGCAAATATTTTTCAAGAGTCGTATGTTACCTGTATTCATTAATTGATTATATTTATAAACGTTAGTCATGGAAATGTAAAAATGAGGTATAAAGTTTTGTCTTTCGTTATGAAAATAAAAACACGAAAGAAGATAGTGATATTCATCATCTATTTCTTGCGTCCAAACACGTTAATACTTTGTCCCTCTGCACCATCTTAGACATATATATTTGACGCAGTTCGGTTTACAAAATGAAGAAGATGTAATGATCCCACTGCCCATGCAATATCAGATGTGACGTTTTCTTTTACCTTTGACAGCTGTTGCCTGTCCACTTTTCAAGTACGATAAACGAACCTAATGAGCCAATGGAGCAGTAATACAAAACGCTCATTCTCGGTTTGAATTGCCATTATTGTGTTAAATATTCACACCCAGACAATAACGTGCAACACAGAAACTGTGATCGACCTCATTACATACAAGGTATTCAGCCTCCAATATGTTGGAGAAACCAAGAAATGAAATATTAGAATGAATCTCCACGGATGAGATTGGCAAGGGAAAAAAATGGAAAGAAACAGTGGCGGAACATTTCTCTTCCCCGTCCGCACTTTCCGTGATGTAATCCTGACTGGAATCGCCTATAACTGAAAAATGGAGCACAGAAAATAGGAAACCCAAAGAAAACCTATTCGATTCGCCTGATGTGAATACTCAATCACAGCGGTTTAAATCAAGAATAATCCAAATGGGCAATTTCCCGTGCACAGATAACAGGAAATTTCAGGTTATTTAAATCACATTTTCCTGCCATCGATTGGCTTTCTCAAACCTATGATGTTAGCTTCAATTTGTCCATTAAAAAGCTTTTCAGTTCCAATAATTTTATATAATTCACTTTATTTTTATTTTTTAATTAGTCACAACACAACTATGTTATATTACTATTGAACAAATACTTTAACTATTTTTAAGTAATCGCCAGCTCAACAAAATACCGTATCCAGGATACAAGTTTCATTCGACAGCTGTCGACAACCCGATAAAATGACGCAAATGTTTCATTTCTGCCCTACTTGCTTACGTTATCAATCAGTTTCATTTCTTCTACCTGTATCGTTTCTGTAAATATCTACAGCTAAACATCGTGTAGATTCTGTAAAGTAATTACGTTTCTTGTGTTTTGTTCCTGTCTTCTTTTGTATTATCGCCCTTTGTAGCTTTGTGCCCATGAGAATGGAATCGGTAGATTCCGAAAGCTCTTGAGCTACTTTCACACAACAACAGTTAGAAAACTGCGCGGGAAATATAACAAATGGTTCGGTAGATGCTTTTGTACCTAAATCAAGGTCTTCCTCATGGAACAATAATGAAACACACACACACAGACACATACACACACAGCAACACGCGTAGAACAATATATATTTTCATTTTGGCACTGAGAAACAAACTATCCAGAATAATCAAGAGGTCTAAACTAAAGAAATAGCACAAAACGACACAAGAATATATGTATTTTATGTTTTCGTCATGCTTTGCTTTAATAAAATGTAGTGACCAATTTGTAATTTCTGTATATTCTGTATGAAAGAGATCATGGTAAGTTAAGATGCAAGAAAATGAAAATATAGCTCAAAGATATTCTATTTAAGATGCTCAGTAATATGTTTTCACTTTTTCTCCTCTGTTTGCTAATGTATATTCAAATCCAGATCCAGCTGAAGAGTGTCGAAGATAGCAACGTGATCGTTTTTCCATAAATTGAAAATGGACAGCAATGTATAATGCTTGCACAATGTAAAAAAAAATTGATTATCCCTACCATCCTTCATAGGGCTGGAAGACTTTTGATTATCCCTACCATCCTTCATAGGGCTGGAAGACTTTTGATATCAGCTAAAACCGACCCTATATCCGTTGGATTTCTCATCCTAAGTACAGACTGTGTAGCCTCTTACCGATAAAATGTAACTTAACGATAATACATAGCAAGAGAATTATCATTGAGTAGCATTAATACGATAGCAAAACCTTGATGTCTTACACGTGACCACCTTAATTTATATAATGCACATTAAGGAATGTGGATTTTGTTTACGAATAGAATTTTTGTTTTAGTCAAGTGACAATGTCAGTAAAACTTCGAATAGGTTCGGGTAATGACACACCATCTAAAAAATTATCTGTTTCATCTAATTATCCTGCGCTGTGTAATTCATGAAGACCAATATCTGTGTCAAAGGGTGAAAGGTCATTGCTTTTTCGGCAGGACAAATATACGTTTCTCTTTAAGCTTTCATATTATGTTAGAAAAATCATGAAAACCATATATAATCTGAAGGACTATTTTTGTACAGTATTGACTAACTGTATGATTCGTACAGTCAGTATTGACTAACTGTATGATTCGTACAGTCAGTATTGACTAACTGTATGATTCGTATAGTCAGTATTGACTAACTGAATGATTTGTACAGTCAGTATTGACTAACTGTAAGATTCGTACAGTCAGTATTGACTAACTGTATGATTCGTACAGTCAGTATTGACTAACTGTATGATTCGTACAGTCAGTATTGACTAACTGAATGATTCGTATGATGTGGCAAAATAATGTCAATTTATTACTTTGTTCTCATACAGCTCCTATATATAAACGCGTGTTCTCTCTCTGAAAGTAGAAAGGTATATGCCTTATCTAATATATCAATACATTTCTTTAATATTGAACATGTTATGTTGGTGTTACCATATTATAAGCTTTGTGTCTATTTCAGTCCTTAATGAGGAGAGAGCATGTAGTACCTTGCAATATGTAAGTGGATGATCCCTTGTAGACATCAACTGGCTGTACATTGGTCTTTGCGTCATCTGCCAGCAGTTTCCTAGCAATACACAAGTAGCCTAGCTCCAACGCGGTCGATACTGTTACGTAATCTGATACAGACAACTTCAAATACGGGCGCAATATTAGGAATTTACAACTAGATATCAAGCTTCAGTCAATGTCGTGGCAGAGTGCAGCTAAATATAATCGTGGGATATTCTTTTCGCTTGTTGCTAGGCGACGGGATAAAGCGACCGATTAGATGGCGCACAAACTTTCCATCTGGCTTACAAGCATGGCATTAATTATGTAATGAAAAAATTGCTCCGGTACTTCACTTTAGGTGTAATCGCAGTGTTAAGAAAAAAATAATAAAGTAAATTAAAGTACCTAAAGAAGATGAAGATGCTATCAAGAAAATGATTAATAAAATTTCAATGTTTGTGAAAAAGCATTTTTCTAAGACTTTTTCTGATCCCGAAAAGTTCTGGATTTCTTTTAGGAATGGACATTTTTCAGTACTGAAAGATCATTGTCTAATTTATAAAAGGTAGAACTATTCAGATGTGGTGTTATTTTTTCCACTTATAGTCAGGATGCTGGTACAAATGTTGTCAACATCATTCAATACATCTTTTCAGCTGAGTAAAAAAATTGGTGGTTTGGGAAAAAATAGATATTCTAGATTACCCAACAGCCACCCTCACTACCATGAATGCTTTGGGACATGCAATTTGTTACCCTTACTTTCCAGCCCTATCAGTTGCCTGACGACATGTCACAAACTTACCCTTGGTCATTCAATAATTATATGAGCAGCCTCCATTGGACTACATAGTCAAGTACCCAAAGTGAAATCCAAAAGATTAAACTGCAACATTAATTTCTTACTTTTACCGTTATTTCCCAATATGTCGAAATTTGGGACTAGCGACTACGTGACCTAGCTATCGCTAAAAAGAAATTTGGTTTTATTCATTAGCATTTGAAATATAATCTATATGTTACTGGAAATGACAAATATATTTACTTAACAGGATACATTTTGTTTTCTTTTCGAGAGGAAGAGAGGGAGAGAGAGAGTCGTTATTACTTATGGATTTCATGAATGCACAAAAGTGATAAAAACACTCAAAATTAAATCGATTTGGGTTGATAAAAGCTGAAAGTAAATCAATGATTACTCTTTTCTCAAACAAAAAAACGAAGCAGTTGTTGTTTTGGTTGTTTCAAAAATAATAAGTCAAGTACGAGTCTACCTTTTAAACGCCAAAAGTGGCCGGGTACAATTTAGACCTATTGACTGAATCTATAGAAATGTGCATGTGTGTGTGAGAGAGAGAGAGAGAGAGAGAGAGAGAGAGAGAGAGAGAGAGAGAGAGAGAGAGAGAGAGAGAGATTGCAAGACCGCACACTCGAAAATAGTATGACTTGACTCAAAATCATCTGTTCGATTCATTCAGTTTATGTTTTACTTCTCTGCTGTATCAGGGTCTATCCACAAAGAGAACACATAGTATTTTCTCATGTAGTGATCTCTCAGCAGTAACAGCCTATATACATGCGTGTGGATTTTTCAGTTGTTTTAAACATAATTATATGTCGCTTGTTATGATCAATTGTTGGCTTTCAAAATTTTGCTCTCTCTCTCTCTCTCTCTCTCTCTCTCTCTCTCTCTCTCTCATTTTTCAATAGACTTTCAGCTTTATATTTTCAGGGTCTTATAAAATCGAATTTTTTTTTTTTGGCGGGGGGATTTTGTTGGTTGTTTGTTTTTTTCCTTTCACAGCATTGTTTATTATGCACTGCAAACATGATATGATCATATTGCCCTCATTGTTGATGTAAACGAGCATTACGTCAGTGTATGCGAATGTCGGAAAAAAGTAGTGCCATTTAATTATTTTAGGAAAGTATCCGATCCAACAAAAAAGTGCCTATTTTCTTAAAAGCTTGCCATGACTATTTGCGACAAAACAAGGGTGTTTTTTATGTATGTCGTGGGGATTTAGCATGTAATGGAGAGTACATGTGTACGTGCTAAAGGCTAAAGTATTAGTCCATATAATGGAGAGAACAAGTGCACGTACTAAGGGCTAAATAAGGCTAGCTGTAATGGAGAGAACATGTGTACATGCTAAAGGCTAAAGTATTAGTCTTCAAGTTATGCTCAGCGTTTTTTATATTTTTTATTGCTTGCTGTTGTTTGTGTTTTTGTTTTTATATGCTGCACCTAAAATTGACATAGAAGAATTATCGTTTTTGTTCATGAAATATATTTACAAGTCGTTTCAAGTCGTGTTAGTCTTTAAAAAAAGTCTAGACCCTCGAACGACTGAGTCCTGATTAAACCTAAATAATGTATTTAGGTACCAACATGTCGGCTAGCTACTGGCAAGTGCGCCCCGGGACTTCGAGCGCGGGGTTGCAATAGTCAGCGTTTACGTAAAAGCAATTAAGCATACGTCCTTTTCGGTCACTCCACTATAATGTAGCCTTTCTAGCGTTTTCTATAAAAATTAAAGAAAAGATACAATTGAAAAATAGTCACTACCTACCTTAAACAAATGTCTTTCTGAATATCTTAGCTTTGGGAAATTTCTTATTTATTATCGTTTTGGACATTTAGCAAATGAAAATTCAATGTACGACTTACTTACTTACTTACTTAGTTAAATTGAATTATACTCGTGTGCGGCCATTCGGCCATGTACGAGTGGTTCAATGTACGAGCTCTCATCATTGTTATATAAGTAAGCTCACTGATTACTAGCTGGGGCGTCGTGCTCAGGGTGCAAAAGTTGAACAAATGGAGGGGGCGCGGTGCTTTGAATACGCCCCTCGCCTGGGGCACCATTTGGTCTAAGGCCGGCCCTGGCTGTAATGTATTGGTTCTTGAATCTTTTGAAGAGACCATTCTATATAACGTAAAGAAGAACCAGTCGGCACACAATGACATTCGCTGGCATCCTGCCAAAATTGGCAAGCAACATCTTAGGGTGGTGACCAGCAAAATCTCTGTCTCCCGATTGGTTAGTCGGTTACGTCATTCTCACGACAACGATGCTATATCCATAAACGTTTATTTAAATTAAGTTTAGAAACTCATCCCTGAATTATATTGCTTGATTTGGAAGTAGTATAGGTCTATGGGAATCTTGTACTAAAAAGGGTCTTTGGATTATAACGACATGATGGGATATTCTATGTTAAAAATGTCCATAGGTTTAACATTATGGGTATGTTCGGCCGGAAATGTAACCTTGTAACATTATGGGTCTGTTTGGTCTCTCATTGGAAATCCTATGTTAAAAAATGTAAATAGATTTAACACATATAGGTTTTTGTTGGGCATAAGGGGAATTTAACATTGGGGAGGGGTCTCTGGACTCTAACGGGAATTTAACATGGTGAGGATTCTCTGGTTTCTAATGGAAATTGAACGTGGTTGGTCTATCTTGCCTCTAACGGTAAATGTTAAAACGGCCATATGTTTAATATTATGGGTCTATATGGCGACAAGCTTAAATGGAAAACGTCATGTTAGAAACGTCCATAGGTTTAACATTATTGGCCTTTGTGGCAAGAAGGGAAAATGTAATGTTAGAAACGTAAAATATGACTCTCTAGGGACAAGATCGGAAATGTAATGTTAAAACCACACCTACTATAAATCCCTTATAAACCAATTAAAATCACCTAGCCCCACCCACTCTTCCCCCAGGAACTCCCACCCACCCCCTACCATTTCCTTTTAAACAAAACTAACACCCCCATACCAGCTTCATAATCCCTATAATTTTACCAGTGGAGTGAAAGAAGAGAAAAAGTGTACGAATGCTCACACATAGACAAGCATACTTATACACTATCATAGATACTTTTAAACAAAACGAAACCTCCATACTACCCTCCAGGAAGGAGAGAAGAAGAAACATGCACTTAATGACTTAAGGAAAGGCATTATCTAACTTTTGAAATCTGCAACAAGAACATATCCATTGTTATAAATCCTGTAGTCAACTAGAATTTAATTCTTTCACTAAACTGCTATCTATTATTGCTTGATAAACAAATTGGCAGAATGTTTTGTTACTACAAATATATAGTGTCAAGCTGATCTCGGTTTACCTAATGTTACATTGGTCGTCCTAGATTTAAGACGATGAGCAAAAATATTGATGTTGAGACCAGAGCTAAATTTTTGCTACACCATCCAACTAACGATTTTGGCCTGTATGAAATTAAGAATTTTTGTAAGGTTGCAGCATAATCTGTTTGTGTTTTTTGAAACACCAAAGCTATAATTTACTTGTAACATTTTGATATTGTTTCTGTTCTGTGTTTTGGAAAACAGCAAAAACCAAGTTTGAAAACTGCAAAACTAAACTCTCGATTTAATAAGATGAGTGAAATGTGCTATAAGAGAGAGAGAGAGAGAGAGAGAGAGAGAGAGAGAGAGAGAGAGAGAGAGAGAGAGAGAGATACGTTATTAAGTATATTCTCGTGAATAAGAATCATAATGAAATTTCAAAACAAACCCCAAAAGTCCATTTATCTTCTTCTTTTACCGTCTTTCGTTTTTGAATTTCCTCACTGGTATGGGTTATTCTGCTGCATCTTCTGCTTGCTATGCTTTAATTACACACAAAAAGTCTCTATGTCTTGATTTTTATTTTTATTTTTAAGTCTGGATAAGATTTTCAAACACACACACACACACATTTTATAATGAAGGGATTTGATTTTTGTTTAATTTGGCAACCTATTGAGTAGTATCTCTTTTCCAAACGATCATGGCGGGCTCTGAAAATAGCATTTGTTTTTTTTTTCTTTGATTATGGACAACATCAGCTGTAACTGTCGTAAATCTTTATCTACGTGCAAGTTGCTGTAGTGATAGTTGTTGCCGCTGCCCACCGTGAGAGAGAGAGAGAGAGCTAACAGCTCTCTCTCTCTCTCTCTCTCTCTCTCTCTCTCTCTCTCTCAGACATACACATGTCGGGCATCCCACTGTCACGATAGATAGGTGAAATTGCTCATATTTGATCGGTGACTTATATATATATATATATATATATATATATATATATATATATATATATATATATACTGACCCCACACCTACCTACCTACGTACTTCCCTCACGCCGTCTGATCTTCGTACCTACCCACATGCATACGTACAAACATACATACATACGGGCTGATAGACGGGCAAACTTTAAAGATTGTCACATATGGAGAATTTAAATGTTTATCCTTGACTTAATCAGCGGAACTAGCACACATCTAAATGCAAACTGTCGTGTGTTAATAATTTTTCTTATTTATTTTCAAACTGTGAAAAATAAGAGGGAAAAATAATATTTACACGAACAGAAACTTTTACTCTATCTCTCTCTCTCTCTCTTTTGTTTTGTTGTCACAAAATTCTATCCAAAGTTTCATGTATCACGATATGATCTCACATTGAGGTCTGTCGTTTTCAAATTTATGCTTGCTGTTTTAAATAATGTTTAAAAAAAAAAGAAACAGCAAAAATGTCTCAACCTTACAAGAAAATCTAAGTTTTGCTGTTTTCGAAAAACAGAAACAGAAAAATATCACAATCTCACGATAAATCTTAGCTTCAACGCCAAATTAGTTAGTTTGACAATGTAGCAAAATTTTTACTCTGGTCTGAACAGCAATATTTTCACTCATGGTATTAGATCTGCGACGATCAATGCAACATTAGGTAAAATGACGTCAGCTTAACACAGGATATTTTAGTAACAAAACTTTCTGCCAGTATGTTTATCAAGTGACATTGGATACCAGTTTAATCAAAGAATTCGTATTTAGTTGGCTCCATACAGGATTTATAATAATGGATATGTCTGTGTTTGGGATTTAAAAAGTAAGGTAATGCCTGTCCTTAAGTCCTTCAGTACATGTTTCTTCTTTTCTCCATCCTGGTGGGTGGTATGGAGGGGTAGCTTTGTTTAAAGGTATGTATGAGAATGTATAAGTATGCTTGTCTGTGTGTGAGCATTCCTACTCTTTTCTCTTCTTTCGCTCCACTGGTAAAATTATAGGGATTATGAAGGTGGTATGGGGGTGGTAGTTGTTTTTAAAATGGCATGGTAGGGGGTGGGGGGGGGAGGAGTTGGAATGATGGGGGGGGGGGGGTCGATATGAGCTTTTACTTTGCTTATAAGCGATGGATAGTATGTGTAGTGTTAACATTACATTTCCCATATTGTGCCCAGAGATTCCCATTTTACGTTTTTAACATTACATTTTCCCTTCTTGCCACACAGGTCAATAATGTTAAACCTATGGACGTTTCTAACATTATACTTTCCCTTGTCGCCATACAGACCCATAATGATAACTTTATGAACATTTAAACATCACATATCCCGTTAGAGGACAGAGAGACCCATAATGTTAAATTTCCGTTCGAGACCAGAGAGTCTCCCTATGTTAAATTCCCGTTAGAGTCCTGAGAACCCACACCATGTTAAATTCCCCTTATCTTATGCCCATAGGGACCTGTGCGTGTTAAACCCATATACATTTTTAGCATGAGATTTCCCGTTAGAGACTAAATAGACCCATAATGTGACAATGTCAACTTTTCCCGCCAAACAGATCCATGCCGTTAAATCTATGGACATTGTTTAACATAGGATCTCCCATCTTGTAGCTATAATCAAAAGACCCTTTTTAACAAAGGATTCCCACAGACCCTCAAGTGCCGTCCTATGCTACTTTGTAGCTTCATAGTGCAAATGTTTCGTACTCTGTTCAAAGATGGTGGTTGATAATTATCTATTATCTTAAGATCACCGCAAGTGTGACGCAGTAATCAGCGAATTGATGACAAGGCAGAACAATGGCAACAAGTTGAACGTTGGACTTTTCTGTTCTTAATTATCAAATCGGTTATAGCTCAGAACATTTCCTCTGAGAAGATATTCAAAAAGTCATGTGTTCGAGGTAGGTACTGAACATTTATCAATCGGTTAATACATTTTATAAGAAATGCAGAAAAGACGGAATCACAGTGGAGTGACCAACACTTTAGAAAGAGAAAACTTCATAGTGAGCGTAGATATCACAATGTCAGCACACTGAATAGTGTGCGACGTAAACCAGAACATCCCTTATTGCTGAACTCGTCCAAACATACCTTCGCATTGTAACATTGTTTCTCACGTTAAAGAGTACGATGTGATGGCTGAACACAACGGTAGGCATTTGGTGTCCAATCGCCTTTCAGAATAACCGTATGAAAAAAAAATGATTGTAAGAAATATGTACTAGTAATTTTATCTATAGATTACCAATAAAAAAAAATCTGCAATAACCTTGAATTATCAGTGATTTGTAATTTACATGCGTATCATTTTAATTATTATAAAGCTGATGATATTCGTATATATATATATATATATATATATATATATATATATATATATATATATATATATATATATATGTGTGTGTGTGTGTGTATATATATATACATATATATATATATATATATATTTAAAAAAGAACTTTTATTTTCATGTGTTTTTATTGAATTTACTAAGAGATATATATGTGTATATATATGTGTGTATATATATATATATATATATATATATATATATATATATATATATATATATATATATATATATTAAAGACATGACCGATTAATTTAAAAAGTTTATGTCGATAGTCTGGGCTGCGTAAATCGTTATGATGGTATACTGGTGATGTTACACTAATTCGTCCGAATCGTTTTTGCCATAAAGCTCATTTTGGAACTTTTCCGAGGTTAAACTATATAGTAAATACTAAAGATAAATTTAAATTATAAGAATAAACGAGGAACAAAGCTTATAAGGTTGTCAGATTTGGGAAACCTACTCATAGAACCTACTGCTTTTCACAAAGCAAGATAACTATAAATGATTCGTTAAGCGAACTGAAAATGCTATCAAGGTACTCCGAGATACTGCTAAGACGTGTACTGTTTCAAAGGATATCAAATTATATTTAATATAAATCCGAAATCTCTAAAACCTATAAAAAAAAAAACTTTGAGTCTCTTTCAACCGACTGTCATCTTGTCGCATAACTGGAATGATTAAGCATCACAGGTACGGAGAATTACTGCTTTCACAGGTGAAGAGCTTATAAATATGGCGATAATCTGAGCATCGGAAAGTCATCATTTGTGGAAACGAAATCGAGAAATAACCCTTACAGAAGTGCTAAAAGGCAAAACTTCTGTAAATACCAAATTTCCTACACATTTTACATTTAATTAAACAAGTTTGCTGCAAGCAGTTCGTTTTGGTTTCAAAAAGGTTTTCCAATCAATTCCTATATTTCAAAAAAGCGAAATTGGACGCCAAAAGATAAACAAAAACGCAAACCAACTATAAATATATAAGAAAGTATGAAAAAAGATGAAATGATGAAATGGAAACCATAAAACTTGACTGTATTGTGGTAACAGACGTTCCAAATTATTTTCATAACGCGTTTTTACTAATACACGATGGCAACATAATTCGCAATACAATATCGACAGTGCTATAGCCTATTTCCGAAAGTAGCTAAAATAAATGAGCTGCTCGGAGAGTCGCTTTCTATTGGAAGAACTATTCGCATCTTGTTCCTGTTCATTTAAGTAAAAATCACACTAAAGAGCACATAGTATTTTCTCATGTAGTGATTTCTTAGCAGTAACAGCCTATATACATGCGTGTGGATTTTTCAGTTGTTTTAAACATAATCATATGTCACTTGTTATGATCAATTTTAGGCTTTGAAAATTTTGCTCTCTCTCTCTCTCTCTCTCTCTCTCTCTCTCTCTCTCTCTCTCTCTCTCTCTCTCTGAAACGTGCGGCCAGGGTTTCAGAGATATGTCAGTTTCACATCTGAAAGGGCAGATGATGTTACGCTCAATCAAAACGATAGTAATACAAGACATGTTTAGATAACTAAAAATAAATTTCATGTAGCGCTTTTCAACCACAAATACAACAACGAGGCAATGTACATTATCCAGTAACCCCTGCTGGTTGTCAGTGACATCTGCATGGATCAAATATAGGTATTGTTGAGTTGTGTCGAGAACTATCAGACAAGATCAAAATCTGTATGACGATGTTGTTTCGTCTGCTTTGTTTCAATTTAATTATGTGTCTCATGCAGCAAAGCAGAGCAGGTTTGATCTGTACTGATTATCAGAGGCTAAGGTAATAAGTCTTTCTCAAAAAGATGATTAAGTAATCCTTAAAAATTATTTCGAAGATGAAAAATAATATTGCACATATACCTCGGTGTATAAAAAAGAAATCAATCATATCCTGTCACTTGTAGACGGCCGAACCCTTATAACAGTATTTTAATAACCATTACAAACCTTGGAATTCCGCTGACCATTGCGAAAATTATTTCCGCTTGGGTTTAGTAGAGCTGTGTACACAGTGTCCAGTTGGTAGCGAGCACATCTCTTTACGAAAAGGTAGGCCTCCTGTTTGCGAGGATACAAAAGCAAATCAAACACATTACATCAACCAATTAAATACTAAGTTCCTGTTATTAAGTACTTAGTCTACATTTATGCTGTGTATGAAACATTGTACTTTATGTATTGCATGTACCTTAGTAATTGTGAATGCTTTCATCAAGTCACTACAAATATTGTTTATGTGACTTAAATTAATTTTATATGACATTATTCTTTATTTTTAACCAACTTAATAAAGTCCTAGCTATTGAAATTATTTTCTCACAATTCATAGGTTTGTGTACGAGATGATTATTCTGCAATCTTAAAGCCTAAGATATACTGGTCTTTATTCTTTTATTATTTTAAATTGTACGCTGTTACTATGGAGACATATCATACTTTAACATAAAAAGTGTCTCTATAATCACTTACTGTACATATATCCAATAGTATCTGGGTCGCTTTCCGCTCATCCTTGCCCAGTTTTGCTGTTAGCATAAGATAGGCATCGCACCAGTCGTTTCCATAAAGATCACATCGAAACTCCTCTGCTAACTTGATTGGCGAATTTTTGTCATCAATATTATGTATATGGTTACCTCCCCTGGATAAGCTCTCGGCCGCGATAATGCTTAATCTGGAATAGTAAATGAATATTAAGACTGGATGAATAATTAAATTTAAAGAAGTCTTGTGTATATTTGTACATGAATAACTCTTTGAGACAAAATACAGGGCTTCGATCATTTCGATTCAAATACAATGATGTCATCGTCAAGGAATGAATAACTTTAGGCTCAGTTACTATTTTGACCGTATTATTTTTATCGGTTGGGTGGGATAGAGAAATGAGTTCAGTTCGTCCGTCCGTCCGTCACACTATCGTTTTCGGAGCATAACCCCAACAACACAGTTCATGATGTCCCTGTGAAACTTTATATATAATTATATATTTATATATATATATATATATATATATATATATATAGATAGATAGATAGATAGATAGATAGATATACATAAATATAAATATATATATATATATATATATATATATATATATATATATATATATATATTCAATTAGTGGTACAGATGTGCTTTTTCTCTTTAAATATACAATTCTTCAGTGTCAATATTATTAATGTTTTTATCAGTTTGTCTTTCCATTCATCCTTCCATTATTTACTTATCTACACGTGCGTTTCTGGGGAAAAACTCCCAAACGATTGAAGATGTTTCTAGAAAATTGAATGTGCTACATATATTAGAATAGTGGTGTAAATATGCATTTAATGTGTTACATATATTAGAATAGTGATGTAAATATGCATTTAATGTGTTACATATATTAGAATAGTGATGTAAATATGCATTTAATGCGTTACATATATTAGAATAGTGATGTAAATATGCATTTAATGTGTTACATATATTAGAATAGTGATGTAAATATGCATTTAATGTGTTACATATATTAGAATAGTGATGTAAATATACATTAATGTGTTACATATATTAGAATAGTGATGTAAATATGCATTTAATGTGTTACATATATTAGAATAGTGATGTAAATATACATTTAATGTGTTACATATATTAGAATAGTGATGTAAATATGCATTTAATGTGCTACATATATTAGAATAGTGATGTAAATATGCATTGAATGTGCTACATATATTAGAATAGTGGTGTAAATATGCATTTAATGTGTTACATATATTAGAATAGTGATGTAAATATGCATTTAATGTGTTACATATATTAGAATAGTGATGTAAATATACATTTTGCTATTCGCAATTCTTCAGGTTTAATATTTTTAGCATTTTCGTCTATTTGTCTGTTCATCCATCCCTCAGCCACACTTTCGTATCCCGAGAAGAACTCCAAATGTGTTAAAGATATCTCTATGAAACATTATAGACATGTCAGTGTTAAAGATATCTCTATGAAACATTATAGACATATCAGTGTTAAAGATATCTCTGTGAAACATTATAGACATATCAGTGTTAAAGATATCTCTATGAAACATTATAGACATATCAGTGTTAAAGATATCTCTATGAAACATTATAGACATATCAGTGTTAAAGATATCTCTATGAAACATTATAGACATATCAGTGTTAAAGATATCTCTGTGAAACATTATAGACATATCAGTGTTAAAGATATCTCTGTGAAACATTATAGACATATCAGTGTTAAAGATATCTCTGTGAAACATTATAGACATATCAGTGTTAAAGATACCTCTGTGAAACATTATACACATATCAGTGTTAAAGATATATCTATGAACAGTGGTGTACTGGCCATTACTGGTGTGAGCAAAACCCCGGGCCTGTCCCGGCAGACCGCCGCATCGGTGGGCCGTCAAAAAAATCTGTTTTTACCGGTGTTTTACTGGTGTGAGCAAAACCCCGGGCCTGTCCCGGCAGATAAGTCCAGGGCCGAGTTGCTTACCCAGTATACTCCTGTCTATGAAACATTATAGACATATCGGTGTTAAAGATATCTCTATGAAACATTATACACGTATCAGTGTTAAAGATATCTCTGTGAAACATTATAGACATATCAGTGTTAAAGATATCTCTGTGAAACATTATAGACATATCAGTTATCAGTGTTAAAGATATCTCTATGAAACACTAAAGACATATCAGTGTTAAAGATATCTCTGAATCATTATGGACATATCAGTGTTAAAGATATCTCTATTAAAAAGTATACACATTGCTAGTTGTCTAGGTGTGCTTGCTGCTATAAGGAATTCTTCAATTTCAGTAATTTTACGTTTACGTATTTGTCCATTGATGTGTTCACCCGTCCATCATTCACAATTTATTTCTGAAACAAACCTACAAAACCATTCAAATCATCATTTTCCTTATCTTTAAGGTTCTATCCATCCGTCTGTCCATCCATCCATCTATCGATCTTACACACTTTGGTTTCTGGAGTAAAAATCACAACTTTTTAAAGATATCCCTGTGAGACATTATATATATATATATAATATTCGTGGTTAAGATGTGCCCCGTTGCTTTTAAAAATGTTTCGATGACAATGATAAACATAAAAATACATGCTGACTCGTACTTTTATTGTTACTCATCCGTATGTCACCAGAAGCTAAAACAGCAATGATTCATTTACCCAAATTAAACAAGTACACAAACATGATGCCTATCACTTCACTGTATACTTTAAGAATACATGCTTCCTATCTATCAAATTTTAGACAAGTCCTTCTGTTTCCGAACATACATTTTGGCAGGGCGGGTGATACAGATTACCCATTCTTATTCTTAAAATTAAATCTGTTGTTTTGAAAACAAATACAAATGCTACATTTAAGCATAAGTATGCATCCTGAAGTACATTCGATAATAGTAAGGAGGGGCAAATGTGAACGTTTTGGGGAAAGTATATTCCAGCGTAAATATATATGTATGTTACCCTTCACATCTTTTGCCATTATTTTAAATAAGGAATATTCTGTGTATAATATTACCCGACTTGTGTAACATATGCATATTAGCACTTTTTTTCATCTTTAACTCTTAAGTACCTGAGTATTTTCTGTTCATTCATTAGTTACAGTTTAACATTTCCAAGGATCAACTGCTGTTGTTAACGACGAACTTCGTACTATTGCAAAATATTATGACTTTCTTCTTTGGAAATGTTTAAATGCTCTTCTTAATCTATCTCTCGTATGTATGTATATATGTATGTATTGTAACAATGGTCTAAAAGCAAATATACTGCGTGAATCTGGCTGGAGGTCGTTGTTTTTGCTATATTTGGAAGGACATTAAGACAGCAGACGGTTTATCTTATGTGGTCTAAACCACACTAATGACACATATATTTTTCCTCTAATTAGACACACAATCACGAGACACTAATTTCATACATGTATGTTTTTTCTTACTTCACAATGGTACAATTTATCAGTACGACATTCTGAACCGTATATCGGTATTTCATGCCACGTAACACAAACAATCCCCAAACACCTTATATGCAGAATTATTCCAATCTCTAATTAATCAACACTTATAGGTAAGAAATCCAAGATATCCGGACAAAACTTACCCAGCCTACCATAATGTATCATAAATATGGTTCAATGTGACAAATGTGCCTACTAATTGCCTAATTAATCGGTTCGAGAAATATTTTACCACACACCGCTTCCACATAATCAAACAAATAATCATTAAAATCTAGCGAATCTATTCAAGGGACGTAAATACCAATAGCAAATACCCTAGGTCTCTCTCTCTCTCTCTCTCTCTCTCTCTCTCTCTCTCTCTCTCTCTCTCTCTCTATATATATATATATATATATATATATATATATATATATGTATATATATATATATATATATATATATATATATATATATAATGTATGCATATAAACGTGTGTATACACCCGCTTTCTCTGTATGAACAAGGAGAGAGAGAGAGAGAGAGAGAGAGAGAGAGAGAGAGATACCTCTTTTGTGCTTCCTCGTATTTATCTTTAATATCGGCAAATTCTTGGCGCAGACTATCATTGTCAGAAGATGTTTTGCTTTTCAGCTCATCCAAAAGTCTTCTGTTATCTTTTAGCAAATGGTCATTTTCTTCTCTGAGATTGTTCATGTCCTTTCGAACTTTGTCGAGCTCTGTTTTTTGTTTGCTACTCTGTGTGTTCGATATTTCACCCCTTGAATTGACAGATTTATTGTCTTTTTCAAGTTTTTCAATACGCGATTGTAGCATTTGACACAAACCATCCAAATATGTAATCGTTTTCCTCAGCTCCCCGTGCTGAACCTCTGTTCTTTCAAGAGCTTCAGATCCTTTCGACCAGATGCCATTCTGCTTTTCAACTGTCAATTTATTATGCTTCTCCTCTGCATCCTGCAACCTATTCAAAAGATCCTCAAATGAATTTTGTAACTGTTCATATTCGTTCTGCAACTGTGAATATTCACACTCTAATTTTTTAAGCGCAAGACTGATAGCTTCTGACCCATGCATGACAACTTCGGTTTGCACTGCAGCATGTCGAAAAACTACTTTCCTTTGAATTTCAATAGCGCTGGCTGACTTGGTCCTTCTTTTCAACATCTGCACTTTGTTTTCAGGAGTTGTCAACAACGTCTCATCCTCTATTGTTCCTGAATCAGCAAGTTTAGACTGAAGGTCTGTGTGAGTTTCCAGCATTTCCTTCAGGTCTTCTCGAAGTTGCTTGTTTTCATCCATTGAAAGGCTCAGCCTTGCTTCTGTTTGTGACAGCCGCTTCAGTACATCCACCTTGTATATACTTCCCATCGGACTTGCAGTAGACTCTGTAACGGTGGCCTTCGTCTCCGCATCATTAGTTATCATTTCCAGTTGTGCTCTGCCCATTTGTTTTTGGGTTTCCTCCATCGTGGCGATTTTCTGTTGAAGAACTTGGTTTTCTACAGCGATTCTAGCTCTTTCAGCTTCACCTTGTGTCAGTTTGGATCTTAGTTCCGAATTAGACTTGGCAAGAAGACTAATCTCATCTGACTTTGAACTTACAAGCTCATCTTTAAGCTTGCTTGAATTTACCAATGTTTGGTTTTCCACTTGTAGCTTCTTAAGTTCTTCCTTAAGCTTCACCAGCTCCTCCTTCTCATTCTTTTTCTTTCCACAGCTTGTATCATTAGAAGCTAATTCAACGGTATATGGTATCTGATCAGACTTTGCATTGTCATCCTGTAAAATATTATAAATTACAACCTGCTTTAATACTAATACTTTAATACTAATACTTTAATACTAATACTTTAATACTAATACTTTAATACTAATACTTTAATACTAATACTTTAATACTAATACTTTAATACTAATACTAAGACTGTCTCCCTTACAAAAACAAGCATATTACATTTGAAAAAGAAACGAAAGTGCATAATGTTTGTTATTATAAACTAAAAAAAATATAAATGAAGGATTTTGTTTTTTAAATTGCGGAGCAAAAGCTGATACATATGCATTTCATGATCAAATCTTTACGGAATGCCACATTAGAGTTTGCGTTAATCTGTGAATTCTGGCTGAGAAAAATAGGCTTATATATGTGCATTGGATATTCATATGCAAGCGTCGTGTGTCAGCGTTTTAGTTGCGTGTTCTCTAACTGAACAATTTAAGGTGTAAACAAATTATTTGTGGATGTGAAGACAATATTCCCGTCAGAGAAGAACTTACATCCATTGAGAAATGCATGAATGCTGAAAGTAAAATAAGCTTTAGAGTCCTTACTATTTGCCGTTTTACTTTTACAAGTGCTTGCGAGATGGAAAGTCAGTTATATGAGATTGGTTGTATGTAAATAAATTTCCTAATAGTTGATATAAAATTTAAAGCACATGAAAAGGCGTTTCTTAAGTGCCTGGCCGAATAGACTATTGCGCTCTACTCTAAATGTATAGATGCAGCCTTTTGATTGGCAAATGTCGAGCAAGATTTGGATTGGAGTAAAGGTTAATAAGAAGCTTCAGATCTAACTAATATGCACGTGCAGCATGAGAAACGAATTTTGTACGGTCGACTCAATCTACTTGCATTATGATTGGACTCAGGACAAGTCGGACTTAGGTGATCGGGAAATTCTGCGTTTCCGTCTTGCTCTGTATTCTTTTCGCTCTTAAGTGGCTCCTGCAAAGGCAACCACAGATTAAATAGCAACAGATAAAAGCTGAGCGAGTAAAAATAAATCCTAATCTAATATATTATTTCAGAAAGCTCTATACACAAAAACTGTAGATTTTATTACAAACTATATTGGAATACCCTCGGGGGCAATCTAGCTATATTTTAGTAACATCTTTTTGCACACACACACACACACACACACACACACACACACACACACACACACACACACACGCACACACACACACACATATATATATATATATATATATATAACATATACATCTGTATGACGTAAGATTATTCATATATATATATATTAAATTAAACAATTATTCTAGTTATAGATGTAATAAATATAAATTGAGAATCTGTGCTTAAGTTATCTAAAAAGCCCATGTAATTTTTTATTTTGCATCTGTCAGTAACATGCCTGTATTTAGGATGCTGAGAACTATCTCTTGACAGGATTTCAAAATAAACAAGCAAATAAATAAATACACGAAACAGTACATGGGATTTAACAAGTGTGACGAACATTTTTTAGAGTTTGGAAAAACATTTAAAAAGGGTCTCAACTTTGTACAACATTTTATTTGTAAAGTTTAAATGAATTCATAGCTGCTTTTTCTTTTACTAATCTCAGTTCCCAGTCCAATATCTCAGAGCTTCCTGTTTCATACTATGTTCAAGTAAGGCAATTGTGATCCAAGGTCGTACGTTTTTTCTATGATTTTGTTCTTTCGTAAAGAAACGTAACGTAAAACACCAAACCAAACCAGGCAACTTAAAGACTAAATTATATTATTTTCTTTTCGATCTTTATTCTGTGTCACAATTGCGATCGTTATGTAAACCATATTTTTCGCACGTTCCACGTACAATACTGCAGATTTCGAACATGGAATGGTCCCGCGCTAAACATTATTGATTCCCGGCCATCTGCCGAGCCGCTATCCGACTCGAAGTACAAAGGGTAAAATTTTAATATCTCCGTTATCTTTGACAATAACTAGTTTTCAGAGATAACAACTAAGGACAGATTCAAAGATTGTCTGATAGAGCTTCGCATCGACTCCTCTAAATTTTCATGAGCTAAGTGATCGCCGTGTGTGCATGTGTCTGTCTGTGTAAAAATTTCCTCGTATTTTGCAGATAATCAGTTTACTTGTCTTTCTTGTTAGACTAGTCAATGCTGTAATATTGGCATTACATTTGTATCGAGCGCTCGCATATCATAATTTTCTGGTTCAATGAACTAATCTAGTGGGAATCGTAAAGACTTATTACCGTATTCGATCTTACATCACGCGGGACCTACTGAGAAAATTGTAGCACCAGATACGTCATAATGCGTCGGGAGATCGGATTTGCTATGCTTGTTCTATCAATGATTTTATGTAAATAGCAAAGGCCACAAACTGTTGGCGCATATCAAACGCAAGATTTGGGTTTACATCACCAGTAATATGTTTATTTGTAGCACTTGAAGAGAGAGAGAGAGAGAGAGATAGAGAGGGGGGGGGGAGAGCGAAAGATGAAATGTGTACTATTAAATTTCATCTGGCGTAAGAGTGTTAATCTGTCTATCCTTACACTTCCTATCATATATGCAGCAAATAATTTGTTCCAAATAATAAAATGTGTCATGTTTTTATTTTCGTTCTAAATAGAGCAAATGTTGTTCCTGCCTCTCGTTTCCCCATATCTTCTACTCGCCCTTCGGTGTACCCGAGTTATTGAAATTCCGACCGCCTCCCCCCCCCCTCTAAAAAAAATACATGTCTTGACACTGCAAGAGAAAAAAGAAAACAAAACAACGATTAAAGCCAGAGTTTTGAAACCGTCCAGTAGTGATACAAAGGGTAGGTGCCATATGTTACATATAAACTATGATTGGTGAGGTAGGAAGAGGGTTCTGTTTCATACCTGTATTGAAAAAGAGGTGAAAATCTCTCACATTATTGCTGATCCTGAGGTGCATGGAGTTAGAGACTAATTAGCCATCAAGCCCATATCCCTCTAAAGCTGATTAACATGGATAGGTGAGACTAATTAGCCCTATAGCCCATATCCCTGTAAAGCTGATTAACATGGATAGGTGAGACTAATTAGCCCAATAGCCCATATCCCTGTAAAGCTGATTAACATGGATAGGTGAGACTAATTAGCCCTATAGCCCATACCCCTGTAAAGCTGATTAACATGGATAGGTGAGACTAATTAGCCCTATAGCCCATATCCCTGTAAAGCTGATTAACATGGATAGGTGATCAAATAGGTGTCAAGTTTCACCTATCAATTACTGACATCTGTGTTAGGCAGTAACTTTGCAAAGAAGCAAATCAGATTCCAATAGTGAGCAACATCTTCCATGGTAGCTTAATTCAGACTGAGCCCAGGTAAAAATCTTCTCCCTTGTAAAGTGTAGTCTCAGCTTATAAGAAACCGATGATAAAATATGTGAGATGGAGCTAGAGTCAGTCTAGTTTTATCCTGTATGCCGAACACATACGGTATAGTACAATGAAATAATTGACTTGTGACGGAATTGAGAAAGAGACTGAATGTTGATAATAATAATATAATCTTCACATTATGGAATTAATTCGCAATTCTTTATTTGAATGCAAGCAACCAAAATCAGAGCAGTGCTAGTTTGAACGAAAGTCAAAACTGAGATCAAGTGTTTAGAATACAAGCGAAATCTGCATGTATCATGGAATCAAAGTTTTTATACTGTGTTTCAATGTACACGAACCCAAGCGGAACAACCCTATTTAGAATGAACGATTGAACGGATTCTAGATGTGTTGAATACAGATGAAATCTACATGTATCATCCAAATAACATTTTCCCAATAGATTTCGTCAAAGAGCTTAGGCGTTGCAGCTGCTTTTGTATAAAGATGTGATATGGAATATATATGTGATGATAACAAATATAACTGTACTAGAGCTGCATAGCTCAAGTAAAAATTATCTTTTTTAAAATATAGTAAAACCAAACTTGTTAATACTTGGAGTAATTCAAATGACGTATTCAGTCCATGCAATGGCGTCACTAGGGTTGGCGTCACCCAGTGCGGTAAACTCATGGTGTCACCCCCTCCAGACTTCCCCCATGGGAATTTGCATTTTGCATTTGTCGAATTTGCATTTTTCGATTTTGGTGTCACCCCCCTGTGATGGTGTCACCCGGTGCGGCCCGCACCCTCCGCACCCCCCTAGTGACGCCACTGAGTCCATGCATAAAGGTTTCTCTTACCTACAAAATAAAATACTCACGAAAGCTTGAATATGTAAAGGCCCGCAACAAGTGTTTTTCGAGGTTCTATACAGATAAATTATGGTGTAGAAGGTGCTTGTGTGGCTCTTTTAAATGCAAGTTTGTTTATTACAAGAGAATCCTAGAGAAAGTTTTGCTTTCTTAAATAATTTCATTCATACAGAACAAAAGCTATGTGCACGATTCAGAATTAATATGTGCATGCAAGTATGGAAGTAGTCATAAATCCGCACAGACGGACGGCTGGATATCACTACTGTATATATATATATATATATATATATATATATATATATATATATATATATATATATATATATATATATATATATATATATATATATATATACCAGGCAGAGGAAAGTGCTATCCCTGAATTCTATTGGAGGATGCTTGACAATATGATGTGAAATTATATAAAGAAAAAATATTATCATAAAGGTTAGAGAATTTTAATTCGTTCCCTAGTGAATTCTAACCCGCATCGGCAAGTCACGGCACCCAACGCACGAGCCCCTATACTCTCTTTACCGATTAACGACTAAAGGTCAGCCGTATACAGAGTACTTTTATATGTTCTAAAAGTCAAAGATTGATTGGTTACAAAAAGGTGATATACGGAGTCGGGTCGATTATGTGAATGACACTTATGATAACATTATTATTTTGTGGCATTGTCATTAAACTATATTTAATACAATCAACAATACCAATATTATATGTTAACCTATCAAGGCAAGTCTTTGTTTCAATTTAAATGTAGACCAAGTTTCGCAACTTCCTGTAATTATTCTCAGCATCCGATCAGACTGAAATATTTTTCGTCTTATAGACCCCTACGTACTCTCCATGGATCTGATGGGACAGAAAGGTAGACCTTCCCAACGATTTTTCCCCGTATACTGATGAAGTAGTAGAAGAGAATTTCATGAAATTGGGTAGTGTCTGTCTGAACAATTATTGAATACAAATCATCATCGGGAGACTTCATTAAAACCATATAAAATGTCCTTCGTTGGTATCACAATTATAAATCAACAGTGTCATTCTATATTTATCAGACAGCTCAGCGAAGAATGAAAGGCAAAGGCACGGACAGACGGAGAGGCTCATTCTAATTTTGTAGTCACAAACATACGTAAAATCTTTGAATATACATACAAGGCTGTTGCATGGCTAGACAAGTTTACGTTGCATGCGCTAAAATTCGTTTAAATCATGAATCAAAGATCAAGCAGTCCTATAAGAAAATAAGATAAATGTGTATGCACTTTCAAAACGTAAGACATAATCACACACTTTAAAAATCTCAGGATTTAATCGTAGACCTGTGATAGTATTTAGTTTCCTCAATTTTCATTTATGTGGCCTGAACAGAGCTGTGTTAACACACTCGTTTGCATTTGTGCAGTCCCAGATTCGATTCTCGACTCCGGCATGTGCGAGGATAAAGTGGCCACCAATCAAAGGTCAGTAGTTTCCCTCGGGATTTTATTGTTTCCACCACCACAAGCGTCTATACAATGACAACATCTGAGCCATGGAAAGTGCTTAGTATAAACTGAGACAACTTCTTGCAAAATCGATTTATTAGAAAATGAAGACTAAATTGTGATTAATATTTTATACTGTATCATGGAAAGGGCAAAGCTATGCAAACTCTCCTGGTAAAGGCTGTAATTTATAACTATAATTATATTGTATACAATTTGTCAATCTGTAATCTTCCGTGTTTGTTGACTCTTATATCATCTTATTAAATTGGGGGAATTATATATATATATATATATATATATATATATATATATATATATATATATATATATATATATATATATATTTCATCGGGTTTTACAATAATTTTGACATAAAATCATTTTCTAACATAAAAGGCGTATTACTTCATGCTGCATATTCAATTCCATATTATATTCAACGGATATTCTAGAATGTACGGGTTATTGAATATTTATACCGAAAAATATTCGTGTTTAATAATTGTTTTGGCTGTGAACGAGGAATTAATGAGTCTGCATTAATATTTGTTACAACACAAATTCAATAACTTATTTATTACATACTATGAAACCAAATAGCGACATAAACAACTTTTTTTTGTACACCGTCATTGAAAATAAAAAAGGAAACACAATGTTATAATTTTCAAATGATATTTTTCATCTCCACACCAATGATTCTACATCACCACCACCCCCAATCGTAAATTGCTTACTTCTTTGTGACTTCATATAAAAAGAATGACGTAAACGAGTCTGCCTCGTTGCATTGCCCGTAAAGTACTTTCTTTTTTTTCTTTTTTTTTTGTTGCAGAGAAAATATTGGTTATCTTTCTTGTATTGTCGATGAAGCATCTATATCTCTTTATTAGTGTTCATGCGTTAGTATTATTTGAACATATTACTTTCTGCAAGTAGGGGGTCTTTTTTTTTTTTTTTTTTTTTTAATTTGGTTTTGTTTGTCAGCGAAATTGAAACAGAGATGGCAACTCAGTTAATAACCACTACCCTCTCTAATATTTGCACTAGCCGCTGTACTTCAGACATTGGCATCGTCAATCATGATGGGGTTGGGGTAGGGGTGGGGGTGGGGGTGGGTCAACTAAAAATGTAAAATATCCCTGCCATTACCATCTTCGGACGCCATGCTTTCTGTAAACAAATGTAGTACTACGTCACATGTTTGGCGACGGTAAATGCAAACGTTCAAGAAGAATATTAACTTATCTACATTCAGTTTTTAGAAAATACTGAATATTTACATTAAGGCAAAATAAACAGGACTTGGCTTATATAATAAAATTATAAGATGTTAGAAATTGATCTGTTAATATTAGAAATGCATACATGTCTCCACAATGGCTTAGCATCTTGCAACAGCTGGGACAGATATCAATTGTTGTTTACCTTAAGACAGTGCCCGCCTAAAATATGACTATTTATATAAAATAGAATCAACAGAGTTGGGCCCATGGGCTAGCATTATTTAAAGTTCGTTTTTTGATAGATGTATGGTCATTGTTTTCTTTGTTCATATAGTTCTGATCTCTGTATTCTGCAACAAAGTTTCTGACATTCATTTTTTGCACAAACCTCTCGAAATATTTACGCAAAGTAACTCTGACGTCTCCCCTATACCTCATCCTGGGCGAGCTAGTAGTCACTTCTACCATTACCCATACACTTCCCAGTAACCCTTCTCCTCACCAGGACCCCCATCTCCTCCTTGCCTCCTTACCATTTGTTGAGAACAATAGAACCATAACTGATGGTACAAGTACGGAGGTCCGTGTGGCCGTTTAAGGAGTGTGTAGTCATTGCCGTTCATTTAGGCTATTATACTTTGTTTTTTACACCTTCACATTTGAGTTCATTCCAACTCCATTCCCCGAGTCTTTTTGTACATTGAAAAGGTCCATCCTCCCCACCTTATTATAGCCAGCCAGTAACCTACTATGGATCCAATCCTGATGAAATACTGTGATAATTTTAACGAGGGCATCAACTTATAGGAATAACTATGGGCCGACAGTTTCACTTTTGGGGTGGGGGAAGGGTACGTGGGATGTTTTATGAAAAATAATTTGCGGCTCCTAAATAGTTCCCCACCCCATCCCACCCTCCACCCCCACCCTTTAAATGGTTAGTCCCTAAGTTCCAGAATGAAGGATGGAATATGTTTGTTTTTAAACAAAAGAGAAAATATACGAAATGAGTAGGAAGTTTAAATGGGTGGGTAGGTGGGCTGGGATGAATGTGGGCACTTATAAGTCTCAAAACCGGTCCCTTCGAGCTTTTAAATCCATTTAAGGAAAATTAACTACATGCCTTTGCAATTCATTTACATTACCCCTACTTGTCGACACGTTGTACTCCCTAAGCTGTTCCGTACACCCCCCTCCCCATTCTGGTTTACCATGGCGTCTATTGATCCAATATTCCACACCAATTGGTTAAGTTCTTAAAGATTACTCTTTCCATCGTCTGAAGTATCGATTATAATATTCTATTAGTAAATCCGTGATAAAGGAACGCAACCTGCACATCGCTGCGTCGATTTTCATTCTAAGAATTCGCTGGTTTGTATTGTATTTGACACACAGTATAAAATGAAACCACAATATCTAACGATAATAGGCTTCATTTCGTCTAAATGTAGTACATGTTTAATTCAAGTAAAAGTATTTAAGCTTACTTAGAATTTTCTTAAGTGTTTCCTTCACTAAATACAACCAAAATTCAAGATGTATTTATAAGCATTTTAAGCTGTAACATAGTTGCATGGCGATACAAAGGAAAAATGGTGGAAGGGGGGAAGGGTGGGTAGTGATAATGTTAACTTCTCAAGTAAAATTAAAAGTAAAAGAATAATTCCATACATACATATTTCTGTCTGATACCAAATTGACCTATTGCTAGTAAAATCAGTAACTCTGTTCATTCATTTCTTCTTACACTAAATCTTGGACTTGATTTGCATTCCACGGAATCCAATTCAGAAACGAAACAGAAAGTACATCGAAGTTTCTTGTTTTTTTTGTTTTTTTTTTTTTTTTGTGACTCATCATGATCCTCCCATGGTAATACCTGCTTTTGGAACTTGAATACGAAACGAAATCATTGAAGAAGTAATTGTCACATTGTTTGTTCAAGAAAAAATTGTATGTATGTATGTATGTATAGATATATATATATATATATATATATATATATATATATATATATATATATATATATATATATATATATATCCGTGCAGGTAGGTACGTAGGTAGGTAGGTATGCGTGTAGGTACCTGAGAGAGAGAGAGAGAGTATGTCTTGTGATCATGGCAAGACCGGGACTGGCTCTCTCTCTCTCTCTCTCTCTCTCTCTCTCTCTCTCTCTCTCTCTCTCTCTCTCTCTCTCTGTAATTATCAACATGCGTTAGCGGAGGCGAAGTGTGATTTATGCACTCTCAAACTGATATACCGTGTTTGAGGGAGGTTCTTTACTCCGAAAAATGTTTTCAATTTCTGATTGTTTCTCTTTTTTCTTCATAGGCGTGTCGAATTTTTAACATATTTCTTCTTACACTAAATCTTGGACTTGATTTGCATTCCACGGAATCCAGTTCAGAAACGAAACAGAAAGTACATGGACGTTTCTTGTTTTTTTTTTGTGTTTGTTTTGTGGCTCGTCATGATCCTCCTATGGTAATCAATGCTTTTGGAACTTGTATACGAAACGAAATCACTGAAGAAAAATGTTTTCAATTTCTGATTGTTTCTCTTTTTTCTTCATAAGCGTGTCGAATTTTTAACATATTTCAGTTTTTATAAGAGCATGTTTTTATTACATCATAGATTAAATTCCTGCGATGTATCATTAGGACACAATGTAAATATGTTTGACTACATTGTTGAAATACAAAAAGGAAGAAAAAACAAACATAAAAATGATGGATCTTATTGCTCAATTTATTCTTTAACTTTGCGATATGAATAATGCATTGATTCATTTCATCAGTTGCTGCAGATATGTATAACATAAAAGTAATAAGAATACACGACGAATTTAGATCATATACAAATGGTCAATGGAAGTCAACATTATAGTAAATTGTGTCTTTTTCATGCACGATATAGGCAGGTCAAATTGTAAACAATGGGGGAAGAAAAAAAAAACCCGCATCCCTCATGAACAGAGCTAAATCAAGGCGATTCTGCCACAGCATCAATCAATATTGTACAAAGCACCGCAATATTATCGATTTGCTACAGAACACATCAGCAGCACTTTATATTGCAAACAATCAGCGTAATACTGTACTTACATTTTTATTTTCTTCCTCTCCTTTGGTGTCCTTCACAATAGGGGCATTCTTTTTCGACTTCTTTTGACCTGATTTCTTTCCTATGCAGGACAAGAAACTCATTTTAAATTTTGAATGAATACAAATAAAAGAAATTCGTTCGTATGCTTGATACAAAGATGTGCTATTCTTACTCTGGTGTGCAGAAGGCAAGTGTAGTTGCAGGGAGCATTCCTTGTCATCATCAGCCAACAGTTTGTTGAGTGTGGAGTACCGATCGATAGTTCCCAGCTATAAATAGCTCTTGTGTCAAAAGTCATTTCCGTATTATAAGATAAAACTGACTCTGAATCATTCAGCATTTGTAATGAAGTTTCAGGAAATGTTCATCACATTCAATCCGGTAAACTTTAAAGATGGGCGTTTTTGTACAAAGAAGTAATTCACGTTATACTTGTCGTAACAATATGTACAATATATATATATATATATATATATATATATATATATATATATATATATATATATATATATATATATATATATATATATATACACACACACAAATAAATAATATTATCATACAGGTTAGAATTTTTTTAAATTCTTACTCTACGGAGATTCGAACCCAGATCCGCGGGTTACGGTACCCATCGCCTTGCCTGTAAGCATCAACCCTTATACCATCTCGACCATGCACACATACCAAATGTATTGAGTGATACGGATTTATCTAATGTTTAATTGAAAATGAAATAGATATTTAAAAAGAAGAAGTTAAAGGAGTTTGAATCACATACTGTAACTGCAACATAGCTTCTATGGAAGGATTTTTTAGTTTTAGTACACCGTGAAAATTTATGAAAATTTCTACTTTGCGGCATTCAATTTTCCTTGAAAGTGTACAAAACATACGGGTCAGTTTTGGCTGCAGGTGTCAAAACAGGGAATGCATATATCGGACAATAAGTACATTAAATTCCATTTATAAAGCTAAAAATTTATTTGATTAAAATAATTCATGCAAATTTCTGTTCACATATGTGGTGATTACGATGGTAGAACTAAAGCTGGCATCATCATCGTCGTCGTCGTCGTTGTTGGCGTCGTAATCATCATAGATGTATCATTGTTGTCGCAATTGTAATTACAAACTTCATCTGTCGTTGTAGCAGTTGAAGTAGCAGTATACGCAATACCACCAGCAATAGTAGTTGTAGTAGCGGTATACGCAACACCACTAGAATGGTAGTAGCTGTAGCAGTATGCGCAATACCACCAGCAATAGTAGTTGTAGTAGCGGTATACGCAACACCACTAGAATGGTAGTAGCAGTAGCAGTATGCGCAACACCACCAGCAATAGTAGTTGTCGTAGCGGTATACGCAACACCACTAGAATGGTAGTAGCTGTAGCAGTATGCGCAATACCACCAGCAATAGTAGTTGTAGTAGCGGTATACGCAACACCACAATGGTAATGGTAGTAGCAGTAGCAGTATGCGCAACACCACGAGCAATAGTAGTTGTAGTAGCGGTATACGCAACACCACTAGAATGGTAGTAGCAGTAGCAGTATACGCAACACCACCAGCAATAGTAGTTGTAGTAGCGGTAAACGCAACACCACTAGAATAGTAGTAGCAGTAGCAGTATACGCAACACCACCAGCAATAGTAGTTGTAGTAGCGGTATACGCAACACGACTAGAATGGTAGTAGCAGTAGCAGTATGCGCAACACCACGAGCAATAGTAGTTGTAGTAGCGGTATACGCAACACCACTAGAATGGTAGTAGCAGTATACGCAATACCACCAGCAATAGTAGTTGTAGTAGCGGTATACGCAACACGACTAGAATAGTAGTAGCAGTAGCAGTATGTGCAACGCCACCAGCAATAGTAGTTTTAGTAGCAGTTTACGCAACACCACCAGCAAAAGTAGTAGAAGTAGTAGTAATAGCAGCAGCAGAAGCAGCAGTAGTTTTTAATAGTTAATATTCTCTTTTGGGGTCAGTTTTATATTAATTAATTTATTTATTTCACTATTCATTTATTGACATGTATAATCCTTAAGTATCAAAATCGCATTCCTTTCAAAATGTATGTCATGAGAAAAGTTCAAACAATAACATTTCGAGAAAACCGTCAGGCTAGCTGGTGTGAATCCATCTGTAATGAAAATGTTGTATATAACTGTATATAATACTCATTGATATGCGAACAGTGAAGAGCCGTTGTATAGTTCGTTGGCAGATCCGAACCTACGATGCTCGATTAAAATCTTAATTTAGAAGAATCGCATAGAACCTCATATAACTGCTTATTATGCAATTAAAGATCTGGGTGTATGCTATTAAAAGATGGGTGCGCGTTATTCTCGAGAACATTCGGTTCACGTGACACATGACTCGCAAAGCTCTGCTCGTTATTTAACAGCGACTAAATTAAAATAAGAGAGCTTCGTATCATACGGTAAACAATGTATTGCAGATAATTTCTTTGATGTCAACCATAACATTTTCTCAAAACCTTGAATACATTATATTACATATGTTTGGTATAACGGCCGGTGTTCATGCTGGTTTCATTTGCGTGACTGCCGTTGGTATTGAATAAAGAAAATGTCGATCCTATCGTGCCATATTCTTTATTGTTTTCCAATAACAGAAAAACGAGAACTAATTTTGAAGTTACAAAGCATATGTACGTACATACATGTATACATTTCAATCCATAAAACTTCGGTCGTATTTCAGCAGACAGGGCCGAATAAACTCATAGGCTAATAAGGCAATAACCTTAGGCCCTCCTATTTGTAGGCCTTCCTATTTTGTAGGCCCTCCTATAGACCGTCCATTCTATATTGAAGAAACAGCTGAGCGACGGTAGCGCTATTAACCATAGGCCCCTCATAACCATAATCCGGCCCCTCATAACCATAATCCAGCCCTGCCAGCGGAGCACTTTCATGTGAGCAATTAGGAGAATAATTACCCTATGGAGTATATATTACTTTCATTCAGTGGTGTACTGGCCATTGGGCATACCGGACAAATCCCGGTGGGCCGCGGCAAAAAATCCGTTTTTACCGGTGTTTTACTGGTGTGAGCAAAACCCCGGGCCTGTCCCGACAGATAAGTCCAGGCCCGAGTTGCTTACCCAGTACACTCCTGCTTTCATTCCAAAAGTGAGGCAGGGAGATTGTACATGTGAATAGTGTTCTCCAGTATCAGAAACGGATTTAAAATACAATATAACTGCGAACTAAGTGATATAAATCATACCAACAGAGTATATAGGTCAAGCGCTCCTCCACTTAAATGGGAATAGGTGCAACTACGCCCTAAATAACGCCATAATATGTGTATAATTAGTCGCAAAAGTCCAATGTAGACGCATGTATAAGCCATTCATATAAATCACTATTGCCTTTATCCGAAAGTATCTTACCTAGAATTGTCCTTTTTTCATGGCCTTCTCGATGCTGAGGCGTATCTATCTGGAATCAGTCTCAGTTTTCACTGTGTAGAATTTCTGAGCGAAATGTCATAATAATTGCAATTGGGAGCTCAGCTCATAGATCGTCAGACTCGTAATCCAAGGGTCGCGGGTTCCAAACCCGACCAGGACAGCCCGGGTTGGCTGCCTCAGTGTGTCCTTGGGAAAGGCACTTAGCTCCCATTTTCTCAGCATGATATAGCAAATAATGTGTTAAAAGTGCCGTTAAAACAAAAGACAAATAAAAAAATGGTTGCAATTGCAACACTGATAAATTTCTGGTCACTCTATAAGGAATCCAAGCATGCAATGCCCACCCTAGGACCCATCTTCACTAGTCTAAGGTCGTCGATCCACTTAGGTCTAAATCGACCCTAAGCATATGTAGCTAACCGAGACAGATACTGATCCAATCAGATTGCTCCTATAATTTACATAGGAGGAATTTTGGAAATATTCACTGTGACCTCCGTAGACCAAAGCACATATCGCATGTTAGTTTTTCCAACTTAAACCGTTCATAAACAATTTTTTACTTGGAGTCAAAGCATGTAGACATGCAGACATTATGAAAGTTACCAAATTGAATACCTATATGTATAGCGAGATCTCTCATTAGTCCATTAATTTCGTTTGCTATGGGCAGTAACTCTTTAATCCGCAAGAGGACACTTGTTCAAAATATTGTTGTAACTATTTACGACATGCAAACAGGTCGATGTGGACCGAAGTAGATCGAGTTGGCTACCGAAAGCGCCCAGGATCCAACCTTTTAATTAAGTAATAGACCTAGCCATATTTTCTAGCTTCATGATGAAATAATTGAAGTTTTTGCTGCTGTGCCGTGATACTATGCAAAGCCATTGAGGAATTGGACTAAAATTCGGTTATATGTAGGTGTTAATTGGTTCAGTTTATTTTCAAACTCAGTATGACCGTAAACGTGCATTTAGTGCTGAAGATGGACGGTAAAGAAGTGTAGAAACTCAATTACCTGTTTGGACTTTCTCAGGAATTTCCCTGTGAAGTGATTTGTTCACAATAAGAGTCGCATGTGCATGTGGCCAATTTAATTGAAATAAATTTGGATACATTGATTCAGCAGATCCCGGGAATTTGTAATAAATGCCGGACATGTGTGTCTTCTGTAAACAGTATAATGCAACTTCTATCAGGGCCAGGTACCTGGAAACTGGTCCCCTGCCTCTGTCAATTAGGTGTAGTCCAATTCAACTCCACGGGTAAAGTTGGGTTGCCTAAACAGTTAAGTCTTTTTAAAACAAAACAAAAAAAAAGCAAAATGATCCTTTTACAATAAAGAAACATATGCTGATAACTATGTCTTTGTATTAATGCACATCAAAAACAGAGTACCAAGCTTTATTTTAACAACAAACTCCTCGACCTCTACAGCTGAAATGGTTATGGTCCAAAGTCATGTCAACTGGCCAATGTTCATTTCAGTGATAATGAAGCTGACATCTGCATTACGGACCTTGAAGAAAATTTTAAAAAATTATAGTGCCAGATTTTAAGCACATTGGTAATTTCTTAGCTATTACTGACTTCAAAACTTGAATAAAAAAACTAAATGTGGAAATATTTTAGAGTTACCTTACCGAAGTTAGATGACTGGAGGGTGGGGTGGTATCGGTAATATGACTACTCCTGACGGAAAGAATGTCCCACAACAGTTAAAAACATTTTTGGGCATCTGATTTATTGACACGTCAAGACTTTGTCGACGTTGATATGACTCCTATTATATACCATGTTCTTAGTCATCTTGCTGTATTACACGTTATCATTTCAAGAATGCTCGAATAACAATGAATATGGTGATGTTGCAAGCACTGTGACACTTAAGAATTTGTACATTATGACTGACTTGAGAGTTGGAGTTTTAATTTCATATGATTTAGCAGGTTTGAAGAGTTAACTAATTTAAACTTACATAATTTATATTTCGCCTTGTTTGTTTCTTTTACAAAATGTTGCCAAATTCGCCACGTAAACAAACGAATGTTCGAATACCCAAAAAGAATATCGGATATCAATTTTCTAGACAAATATTCGCAAAAAAGTATTCTGATTCAAATGTTTGGGTATTCGTTTTCAGCTCTTGTGAAATGAAAGCACCATTTAGTTGTTTATCTTCCCTGACCTAAACTCACTACTTTTCACCCTAATTATATATATATATATATATATATATATATATATATATATATATATATATATATATATATATATTAAAAAGAAATTACTAAGAATTGTGGACATATTTTGCAAGGTTACTTGCATGAAGTACAAAGTTGGAAATCGCGACAAAATTTGTCTGCATTAAAAGGAGGCAACTCCGACTATCAGATATTGATGGTAATTTTTTAGTTATCTCCCCTAATAAACGCAGACCATTTATGAGTGGAAATTGAAGCATTTGAGAGAAGAAAGTACATTTATGAGAAAATCGAAAGAGGAGTAACAGATTGAAAGGCCACTGCATAATTTACGAATATTCCTGTATGCACTGTGTATAGAACTTGAAAAATAGTAAGACTGGACAGGGAATAGACAACAAAAAAGCAGGAGGCTTTAGAAATTCAACTCAACAGATCGCAGGTGACTTAATCAAATTGTAAGTAATAATAATCTAAGAAATGTTGAAAGCTCTAGAAAGGATGGAATTAGGAGGAGAAATCCTGCAGTTTCTAATGAGACAGTCAGAAATGAGCTGTATCGATTACATTGGGAAAAATAAAGGAATTCCATTACCTATGTCGATAGAGGCGCAAAGCATTGAAATTGACATTTAGGTCATCAATATTCTTTTTAGTTATAAATGCTCTGTCTGATGTTATCCTAATAACACAAAAATCTGTTTGTCTCATGATTTCATACATAATTTCATCAACGGTGTACACACACGGCTTAAGATTTATGGCTCATATATTTGTGATTATTTGATACCCCTTAAATACTAATTACCTGAAATTTAAGTTGAACAGAAAGTACACCCATTCAGATACTCATATATAAACCACACACACACACACACACACACACACACACACACACCGACCGCTAAAGATCTGTAGTTGATATATTTGTGATTATTTTCGTGACATACCCCTTAAAAACTAATTACCCGAAATTTAAACTGAACAGAAAGCACACACACACACACACACACACACACACACACACACACACACACATCTCTAAAGATGTGTAGCTAATATATTTTATGATTATTTTCGTGACATACCGATTAAATTCTTATTACCCACGATTTTTAACTACACAGAAAGTTGGGGGGGGGGGTCGGGTTTGAAATAGCCAGGCTACTGGATATTTTATTTTTATTTTATTTTAAAATAGATGAAATTACGTTCTTGTTTGAATTCAGTTATTGTCTATTTTATATTAAACAATTTTAACAATTTTAACAATTTAACTATTTAAATTAAAATGTTATGTGATCATAAGATGAAAAGTTTTAATAAAATTTCCATTACCGTGCTCATCAGAAGTTTGTGTATTATGAGACTTGTATACACCTTGCATTATCAATTAGATCTGAAACGAATATCAAAACATTCTAATTATATTACTTTTTTGCAAATATAAGAGGAGGAAAATCGGTAGTCTAATATTCGTTTGTTTACCCAGAGAGCTTGGAAGCATTTTGTAAAAGAAACAAACAAGATGAAACGTAAACATTGCGACGTTGAATTAGTATCGAAGGGAACAACTTTAAAACTGCCAACTCGCCTGAAATTCTAATTCCAATTCACAAGGTCATCACAATGTCAAACTTATGAATAGTCATATTGCTCACAGCATCGCCATTTCCATTCGTTATACTCTTGAAAAGGTATCACGTAGTGCGGCAATATGATGAAGAATATGCTATAGAACATGGGTCATGTCAAAGTCAATAAAAGCTTTACGTATCAATCAATCAGAATTCTGAAAAATGTGTGAACTGTTGTCGGACACTCGTTCTGTCAGGAACAGTTGTAGTCAATCCCATAAATAATTACCACTTCCCCCTCCCCATACTCCGTAACATCTTAAATAGAAAAGTTACCTCTAATATATTTCCGTACTTGTTCTTAATTCAAGCTTTGGAGTCATTACACAGCTATGGAATTATCAATATGCTTAAAATCTAACACATCCTTTTCTTTATTTTCTTTAAAGTCAGTAATGCGAATGCTGTCTTCGTATCAATAAGATGTTCGTGGGCCTGTTGACATGTCCTTGCAATAGAATCTTTTCATTAATAGGGGTAGAGAGTTTGCTGTTACTGTAAAGCTTGCTACTCTCTATGTTTGTTCTGCATTAATACAAATCCATATAAGTAATCAGCATATGTTCCAATTTGTGCAGAGATTATTTCACTTTTTCTTTACTATGCATTTTCAACGATGTCTTAACTGTTTGTTGGGAATCTATTTTACCCATGAAACCAACTGGTCTACTCCCAAACTTTGTCGATACAGAACACTAGTTCCTAGGTACCTGAGTAGTATAGGATGGCACTTGGAGGTATAAGGAGGAATCCAATGTTTTAATGGGTCTGTGGGTTATAATCTCAGTCTGTATATCTTATGTTAAAAATGTCCATAAGTTTCACATGATGGGTCTGTTTGGCGGAAAATGTAACATAGTAGCATTATAAGTCTGTTTGGCCTCTAACGGGAAATCCTATGTTAAAAATGCCCATAGGTTTAACACGCATAGATCTGCCTGGGGCGTAATGGAAATCTAGCATGGCAACGGCGCCCTAGACCCAAATGGGAACATAACATAGAGATGGTACTCTGGCCTCTAACAGGAATTTTACTTTAATAGTAGGATTTAAATTCCTTATAAACAGCAATAAACTTCCCTTACCTCCCTATTGTCCCCTTATGAACCAAGTATACCTTGTTCCCCTTTAAACAAAATAGCCATTCCCTACACTTAATTAAGTTACTGGCAAAGAGTTTTGTTACAAAAAATATCCAGTGTCAAACTGACTTAGGTCTACCAATGTTACATTGGTGGTTAAAGATTTCATACGCTGAATGAAAATGTTTTTATGTTTGATGAGAGAGTTAAATTGTTAAAGATATTAGAGATATAGATAAAGAGAGAAAGAAAGAGATTACAATTTTCCGTCTAGATTAATCATGTTAAAAACAAGTCCCTACATGTTCTAAGGGTATTTTTTGAATGACTGTAAATTTCTGACCAGATGTGTCATCTGTTGTGGCACTTCCATTTTTACAAATTATAAATTTCATTCAAATATATTAAAATAAGCTACAATATATAACTATATTTCTTTTTGCGTCGTACTGATGGTTTGCACCTTTAGCATCATTTCTCTCTCTCTCTCTCTCTCTCTTTCTCTCTCTCTCTCTCTCTCTCTCTCTCTCTCTCTCTCTCTCAGTCCGTAGTAGTTATGGGGGGGGGGTACTGGGGGCAGTGGGGCACTTGGGGGCAGTAACGGGAGTTTAACATTGGGGGGCACTATGGGGCAAAAAGTGCCAAAATTTATAGGGCAGTGGGGCACTTGGGGGCAGTAACGGGAATTTAACATAGTGCCCCATACAGGCCCCCCACGCATAAAAAATAAAAAAAGAAAAAAAGAAAAAAAAAATAGAAGTAAGGCAATGATGGGAATAATTAATCTTTTCTTGTAAAATGGGTGGCTCTTAAAAGAGCCGTTGGAGGAGGAATATTTTATTTCCTCCAACATTGAGTTAGGAAGCCTGGGAGGTGGAACTTGTTTTTCTTCTTCTTCATCTTCTCCTCCTCCTTGTTCTTCTCGGGTATCCAGTCGGGATGATTCATTTGTCTGAACTTGTCCTGAATTTTCATCCAGTTCATTTTCAGACGATTGAATTGTTTTTCTCTTTTTTCCTTAGCCCACATTAACTTGATTTTGGCGACTTCCTGTTCCATAATTTTTTTAACAATCGTTTCAACTCGGAGCAGGGCCGCTTCTTGTCGAGTGAGGATTATGCACTTTAAATTATCATCTAATTTTGTTATGCAATCCAAGACTTCTTTAAGAAGTCCTACTCGACAAGGTGAAGAGGAGTTCTTGCTCTTCTTAACTTCCTCCTCCTTCTTCACTTCTTGAATTAAATCCATAATCAAGTTAATGTAGGTTAAGTGTTCTATTTCCCAGTGGAGGTTGACTGGATACCACCACATCATTCTTTGTCTATAATATTTAACTTCCACCATCCAGTCCCAGGCTTCCTGTAGATTTTCTATGATGTCAATCATTCTTGAAGAGTAAAAGTGTGAATGGCGCAACTGTGGAAGACACTTCTTTATATGCTAGAAGCGCGGACGTGAAGGAAAACATCCCCTTTTTTTTCCAAAAAAACCATACATACAAACAAAACAACAACAAAAAAACACACAACACACTAATTTTTTTATATATTTTTTTATCAAACATACTCTATGCAATCATACCCTCATTCATACATTTTTATATATTTGGCAATCATAGAAAATTAATCTTTTCTTGAAAAATGGGTGGCCCTTAAAAGGACCGTTGGATTTTTTGTTTTGGGTTTTTAACATTCAAATCTCATAGGAGACCTTCTTTTTCTAAGACTTCTTCTGATTTCCGGACCGTAGTGAAGTACTCTCTTCAAACAGCCTTGTCTTGCCACATACATTCGCCTTTTCCAGTAAGCAGTCTCTGTCATCTTGGTGATGACCCATGAAGTTCTGATATACATGGGATAGGCTGTGTTAAAAAAAAGCATCTTGTTTTTTTCTTTATGAGTGGTCTTGGAGAAAACCGGTGAAGCTTTATGAGAGAAGCGGTGGTATATATACCTTACGATCGGATTGAAATGCATCGAAATGAACTACCAATCCAATTGAGCGGTACAAGCGGGTCGGTTTGTCTTCCAATGGGAAGAGAGTAGGGGTATGACGTCATTTTGGGTATAAATGCATCACAGCGTTCGTTGGGATTTTACTTTTTCGACAGCCTACATGGAGACTACCAAGACAACTAGCATGTATTGGAGTGAGCCTTCAATGATTAATGCTGCTTTGCTGAACTTCCGGCCGGAAGACTTTGATTTAGATTTTCTAAATCAAAATTTTGAGTCTGAGACTACTACTGCTACTGCTGCTACTGTTGTTGCTACACCAGTGATGGATGAATTTAAAAAGAAACAACAGGAAGAGATGGAAAATTTTTTAAAGAAACAACGAGAGGATGAAGAAATGTTTCTTCTTCAGCAGCAGAAAGAAGAAGAAGAGAGAAAAAGAAAAAGTGAGGAAGAAATCAGACAACAGTTAGAAGAGGAGGAAATGGAAACAGCAAAGGAAGTCGTCAGTCCTGAAGAAAAAACGGTGAGTCTTTTAGAAGAGATATTATCAGAGTTGAAATATCTGAGGGAATTATACAAATATTCTTTGTCTCAACCACCTAAAAGAAAAAGACCATCACGGGCTAAACATTCTAAACCTACCAGTTCTAGTGAGATGCCACCACCACTACCACCACAAACACCACCAGTGACTACCACCATAAACAAAACACCAGCAGTAGCAGCAGCATTAGCAGGATTTGGATTGGGTCGTGGTAAAGGACTACGACAATTGAAGTTGATAATGTAAAAAAAAATTCATAAGTTTGTTTTTTAACAACAAGAAAAAAAAAAACAAACACCCCAACGGTCCTTTTAAGGGCCACCCAGATTTCTAGAAACGAAATCAAATTGCCAAATCAAGTAAAACTTAAAAAAATCCCATTGTGTTGTATATAAGTGTGAGTGCGTGCGTGCGTGTATCTATACTCTAAAAACAAAATAACACAAAATCACTTACTTTTTTCTCCAGTCTGGTGTATTCTGCCATTTTTTTACAAAATAATTCACCAATAACATATAACACCAAAAAAAAAAAAAAAACAAAGTTCCTTTTTTTTCACTGTCTGTCTCTTTTGTTCTTCTTGAATTTCTTCTTCATAGGGACCCTGATCGTCACAGGAATCATATCTTCTTCTTCTTCTTCATTCTCACTGTCTTCCATTCTTCTTACTCTCTTCTTACTTTTCTTGATGATATGTTCTTCTTCTTCTTCTAGGTTTGAAGATCCTTCGGCTTCCTACCTCTCATCTGGTAGATTTTCTTCTTCTTCTTCTTCTTTCTGAGGGCACTCCGAAGACCAATGTCCTTGTCCTTTACAATGATAACAGATATCTTTTGTTTTGTCTCTCTTTTCTTTTTTGGTTTTCGACGTTGTGGGCATTCTGGAGCCCAATGTCCTTTTTTTTGACAGATATAACAAGTATCTTGACTTTTATCTCTGATTTGATGTTGTCGTTGTGGACATTCTGGAGCCCAATGACCTTTCTCTTGGCAGATATAACAAGTATCTTGACTTTTATCTCTCACTGTATTTCCTTTGGCTAGATAATCCCAATAATACGCAGGAGGATGTCCTTTATTTGGACATTGAAATTTTCTTCTTCTTCTTGACTCTTCCATCGTTACAGTTTGAAAGTTCAATTACCAAAGACTGATTCTGAAGGTACGAAGCTCTCTCTTTATATACTCTTCTCTCTCTATATAAAGGTACCTGGGTGAAAACCGAATCAGTTTCAAAGTAAACTTGAAGATGAAAAGATCACGCCCAAACCATGAGAAACCAGAAGAAGAAGAACAACAAGAAGAAACAAAGAGGCCACGACGACGAAGGCATTCCGTGCCACCTGAAACACCCTTAGATGAACTACTAGCTCAAGTCCATGCAAGTGACTTCGAAGAGGAGATGAGTGAACCTGAAACCTTGCCACCTTCAAAACCACCCAAAACAAAATCCACCACTACCACTACCAACACCAGAACCCCAGGCCAAGAAACACAACCTAGTATTTTGGCTCCTCCTGAAAATTACTATCGGATTCGAGAGACTCAAAAAATTACCTCTCGAAAATTTAGAACCACTGCCTACACTCACACGGTTCACTTCAAAGACTTCAAGTCCGAAGTACCTCCCGAGAAAGCGGCGGGGTTCATTAGCGATTTGTGGAGTTCTGTGTTACAGAACTTGAAACGTCAATGTGGAGCCAAAGAAGATGATCGCTTGAGACTGGCCATCCATCATGACAACTTGAAGAGTCCCGTTTGGATCGAGTTCATCACCCCGGCAGAATTAACGCCAGACAAAGTCATGTCCAAAATAGAACATGTACAACAATCCAACGACAAGTTTACCATCACCGATGGAAAGGCCACACTCTACATGACACACGTTGCTCCACCTCGAGGAAGTGGACGAAGCAGAAAACCGTTATTGGTGGACGATCTTCGTACTACCAAACGTAGTGTCGTCCAAATTGACAATACTCAAGACCAGATGTTCTTGGCTCGAGCTATTGTGGTGGGGCGTACGTTTGCCAACAAGAACGAGAGCAAAGAATGGAAAAAAGCCTGGGAGAGAATTCGAAAGTCGGACAGAGTCCAACAACGAAACGAAGCAGAACTCCTGTTACAACAAGCGGGGATCCCTAAAGAGACGGTGTGTGGTATTTCTCAAATGCAGAAACTTCAAGATGTTTTGGCTCCTCATTATACTTTGAAAGTTCACCCTCAAGAAGTGCGCGGAGATATGGTGTTTCTAGGCCCTGATTTCCCTGAGGGAAAATACATTCACCTCTATTACCATCAAGAACATTTTGATACCATCACTAGTATTACCGGATTTTTGGGATACTCTTACTACTGCGAGAAATGCAACCAAGGGTTTAATAGTCGAGAGAAACACATTCATTGCGGAGCAAGATGTCGGGGATGTTTAGCAGACCAGCCATGCCTTCCTGAACAACAACAACAACAACACCATGTCCATTGTGAAACGTGTCGACGCAGTTTTGTTAGTCCTTCTTGCTACGAACAGCATCGCAAGACACAAGGACACCAACAAAAATGTGCTTGCGACTTATTGAAATCGTGTTCTACGTGTGGACAACTAATTCGTACCAACAACCCCAAAGCACACATTTGTGCTGGCAAGAAAAAATGTTCTATTTGTCATCAGATCGTCGATTTTGATCATCGATGTTTTATTCAAAAGTTTGACAAGACAGAGAAGAAAGAAATAAAGAAGAACAAGAACAAGAAACAAGT
The DNA here is from genome assembly GCA_029931535.1 of Margaritifera margaritifera. NCBI lineage: Eukaryota > Metazoa > Mollusca > Bivalvia > Unionida > Margaritiferidae > Margaritifera > Margaritifera margaritifera. Next base: position 1,637,924 of record JAQPZY010001530.1, on the reverse strand, counting down.
AGATTTCATCTTCTTTGATTTTGAATGCATGCAAGAAACAGGCATTCACATTCCAAATTTCTGTGTGGCGCATCGGGCTTGTGATCAGTGTATTCAAGAATCGATTCATTTTCACTGTCCTCATTGTACTAGGATTCCAGGAGGACGTGAAAAAATCTTTCGTGGAGTGAACACTTTGTCTGAGTTTGCTGAATGGGTTTTAGACCCTACCACCCACGACAGTTGGAGCGAAGAAGACATTCAACGTTATGGAGATTGTCATCGGTATGCCACCGTCAAAGCTCACAATTTTTCGGGATACGATGGGCAGTTTTTACTCAATTATTATTTGAACCATGGGACCGAACGTCCTGAAGTTACCATGAACGGAAAAAAGCTCATCTACATGAAAGTAGGACAAGTACAGTTTAAAGATTCTATGAGTTATTTGGCCATGGCTTTGAGTCGCATGCCAAAAACGTTTGGCATGACAGAAATGGCTAAAGGTTACTTTCCTCACTTCTTCAACACGGAAGCTAATCAACATGCCGTCCTACCTCATTTGCCTGACCTTCATGATTACGACCCCGACGGAATGCGCCCCGAACAGCGAGAAGCTTTTCACACTTGGTACCGCGCTCACCAGACCGATCCATTTGACTTTCAAGAAGAGATGTTGAAGTATTGTCGATCCGATGTGGATATTTCAAGACGTTGTTGTGGAAAGTTTCGAGAGTTATTTCTCGATCACGGAGAGGTTGATCCTTTGAAAGATGCAGCCACCTTGCCTAAAGCCTGTTCCTTAGTCTACAGGCAAAATTTCATGCCCGAGAACCAACTGGCCATCATCGACTCCAACACGTCTCTCTTTGCTAGTCGTCAATATTCGGTCAAAGCTTTACGTTGGTTTCATTACTTGTGTGAAAAAGAAGACAAATGGATACAACATGCTAGAAACGGAGGAGGAGAAAAGAAGATTGGAGCTTATTCCGTGGATGGTTTTGATTTAGAAAACCCGCACACGGTATACGAGTTTCAGGGTTGCTTGTTTCACGGATGCCCTACTTGTTATCCTGATCGAGAGATGAAAGGTCCTTATTCAGATTCTACCATGGAACAGTTATACGAACAGACTTGCCAACGACGACTTCACTTAGAAAGTCAAGGATACCAAGTGGTAGAAATGTGGGAGCACGAGTACGATCGACGTTTGAAAACCGTTCCTGAATTTAAGAACATTACTCAAAGTTACGACGCGGCCGCCATCGAACCTTTAGATCCGCGCCACAGTTTATTTGGAGGACGAACCAATGCCACTCGCTTGCTGTACGACGTGAATGAATCCCAAGGAGAAGAAATACAATACATCGACGTGTGTTCTTTGTATCCTTGGGTGTGTAAATATGCTCGTTTTCCCACCGGGCACCCTGAAATTTTGACAGAACACATTGACGTGGAACACATTCGTCAATACGAAGGATTAATTAAATGTAAAGTCTTACCTCCGATTTACTTGTACCATCCCATCTTACCTCACCATTGTCAAGGAAAAATGATGTTTCCTTTATGCCGGACGTGTGCTGAAACGTGCAACCAAGATCATCCCTGTCACCACACGAAGGAAGAGCGGTCTTTGACAGGAACGTGGGTTAGCGCCGAATTGTTTCGGGCTCTGGATCGTGGATACCATTTGTTGAAAGTGTACGAAATCTGGCACTTTCCAACTACAGCCCAATACCAAAAGGACGACGCCACCAATCATCCAGACATTTCAATCAGTTTTTAAAACTGAAACAAGAAGCTAGTGGTTATCCTTCGTGGTGCCAAACTCCCGAAGACCAAGAACGATTCAAAGAAGAGTACCGTAACATCGAAGGCATCACTTTGGAAGAGGTGGAAAAAAATGAAGGAAAAAGATCGTTTGCCAAAGTGATGCTCAATTGCTTGTGGGGAAAAATGGCCCAACGTACTATCTTACCCAAAACGGAATACGTCACCGAACCTTATCGTTACTTTAAACTAGTGGACGATAAAAGTATACTAGTCAAACACGTCGAAATCGTCCGCGATGATTTGATCATAGTCAATTTTGAAGAAGAACCCAAGTTTGTCAAACCTGACAAGTTTAGCAACGTAGTCATTGCCGCCTACGTGACCGCTCATGCTCGTTTGAAATTGTATGATGAGGCGTTAGAAGTCTTGGGAGATCGTGTCCTGTACTTTGATACTGACAGTTGCACCTACATTCATCGCCCCGGTTGCCCCCACCCTACCATTCAAGGAGATCGCTTAGGAGCCTGGACAGACGAGCACCCTCAAGACACCATTCTGAGTTTTGCCAGCGGTGGTCCTAAAAATTATGGGTGCCGATACCGAGACCCGCAAGGCCAACTTCACACCTCCTGTAAAGTCAAAGGCTTGACTCTGAACTATCGAACCAACCAAGAAGTCAACTTTGAGGTTTTAAAAAATGCTTTACTGTCTGGACAAGTGGAAGACTTTCGAGTACCCACGTTAGAACCTCACAAGATTGTACGACTACCTAATCATCAAATCGTGACTCGACCTGTTCAAAAAGTGTACCGCATCGTATACCAAAAACGAGTGAGACTTCCAGATCACACGACTTTACCTTACGGACACGCTGATTTGGAGTATAAAAAAAGGAAACCGTCTTGAACAGAAAAAAAAGACAACACCAAAGATGACTTCAACATTGGCCTAGCCTGACTATTGTGAGTGTGCCAGTCGCTTGAAAACATTCAAAAATTGGCCTAAACACATGCCTGACTATTGTTATTGTCCTCATCGATGGAGCACATTCAAAAAAGGAAAAAATGGATTACCTACTTCCCACTCTTTAGCCAGAGCAGGATTTGTTTACTTTGGACAGGGAACCAAAGTACTGTGTTTTAGTTGTGGTGTCACTATTCGTATGGATTGTAAGAATTCAGCTCTACTGGAACATGTCAGAGGGTCACCAAACTGTGTTTACCTTTCTTTTGCGTTTCCACGGATCACATTACAATACTTTTCGGATGGTACAGTCGACAGGTATAAAAAGGAACCCCTTCCAAACCTAACCCTTCATTCTGACTTTCAACGTTGACCAAGCAAGAAGAGAAGAAAAAAAAAGAAGATGAGTCATTTTGTCATCCTTCCACATAACTGCAATAAGAGTACTCAAACTACCACCCACCCACCACCATTACCAAGAGAGAAATCTAGTGGTGGTGGTGTGATCTCCAAGTACTATCATCACGACTTGGAGTGTGATGTAGTACCATGCGATGAGACGGATTCTGTACGGTTTGGCATTCCCGATTCACACGTTCAAACGGATTCCGTAGGTTGTAACATCTTGGATTCAGGGCCTTCTGGAAGTCTCACTCATCGACAACCCTCTAAAGAGGCAGTACGACCTTTATGTTTTACTGGAAATACTAAAGGTACCTCTATTGACCATAACGACAACAAGGGAATAGGTATTGATAAATATTCGCATGTCAGAATACCTGTGACTTTACCTGGTTATTCCAAGTATGAAAGTCGACTCGAGTCATTCAAAGACAAGTGGCCAAAATTTCTACAAGGTCCTAAACCGGAAGGTTTAGCCAGATCTGGATTTAAATACGTGGGAGAAGGAGATAAAGTTCAATGTTTCAGTTGTGGTGTGAAACTTCACCAATGGGAGCCTACCGACTCAGCTTACATTGAACATGCCAGATGGTCTCCGCACTGTCAGTTCTTACCTTTAGTAGCCTTAGAAGAGTACGGGTACGATGAGCCAGATGCCAAACAGAAGAAGAAGAAGTAAAAAAATTACATGTCGGAGGAGAATACTTCTTCTTTAGAAGAATACATTGGTGGTTTACCTTTGGAGTTGCAAGAACGTATTTTTCAGTATATACCTAGCTTAGAAGATCGCATTCGTGTTTTACCTTTGGAGGTACGAGAACGTATTTACAAAGAATTTGTTCAGATTCAAGTGAAACGTAAAGAACAGTTACATCCTTTACGACACAAACATTTTAACCATTGGTATTTGAATGTGATAAGACATTTGATTTGGACTAAGATATTCAAATGGTCAGACATTCATGAAAAACTACATGACAGTTTTAAGCAATTGGAGGGGACCACCTACAATGTGGCAGTGGAATATAGAATTCGATGGAACGAAGTGAAGGAAAAAAATGTGACCAACAGACAAGAATTCCAAAAACTGTTACAAGAACTGTCACCTCAAGTCGAATCGCCTTTACGTCGTTTGAAATTAGATAGAATAATCACTGAAACTTGTTTTGGATATCCATTACCTACCGATTCCGTTTGGTTGGTGTGTGAGTATTTTGTCACCAAGAAGAAGTAAAAAAAAAAACATGTCGGAAAAGGAAAAGGATACTACTACTTTACAATGGTATATTGGTGGTTTACCCTTAGAGTTGCAAGAACACATTTTTCAGTATATACCACCTAGCTTAGAAGAGCGTATTCGTGACTTGCCTTTGAAATTGAGAAAACGCATTTACGATGAGTTTGTCCAGATTCAAGTGAAACGCAAACTTCAATTCATTCCTCGATTTGCGTACTATCGTGACTTTCGACATATCAGAAGTCTGATTTTGAAGAAAAACTATCACGAGTATCGTGCAGAACACAAAAGAGAGTTACTTCTTTCCAAGTCGGAAACTTTACCAGAGTACATTCGTGGCTTGCCTTTGGAAGTGCGCGAAATGATTTACCAAGAGTTTGTCAAGATCCAAGTGAAACGTAAACTCAAAGTCATCTCTCGAGCTGTACACTATACCCTCTTCCAAGGTCATAGAAGAATGATTCTGGGAAACGTCTATTGCAATAGCTACGTTCACGGAGACTTTCTCAAAAGGTACCAACCTTGGGAGCCTGGCTATAAAAACATGCCACCCAAGATACCTACCTTAGCCATCGACCCCTATAAAGTGCTGGTATGCCTGCGCTCTACACGTCACTCGTGAAACGGATTCCGTGGAAGGAAGTCAACGATCGTGTTCAGACCTTAGAGGATTATAAAGACTTGATACAAGAACTGTTTCCATTAAATTTTGGACGTTATGCAGTGTGTGTCTTAGTGACTGCTTATCTTGGAATTCGTTTTCCAGGACATTCGTTGTGGAATATTTTTGAGGACAAGTGTTTACCTTGGATTATTTTGGAGGATCCGTGGTTGTTTTGGACTAATTTATTGAGTTCAAAAAAACAATATGACCCTTTGTTCTTCTTTGGTCTTAGTAGAAGAAGAAGACTATAAAAACTTAATTTTATCAGTACACGAAAGACAAATTGTACTTAAAGCGTTGAGAGTGGTAATGAAAATCAGTGAGGAACCTCCATGTGAAGAAAACATTCGTCACACTTTATCTGTCTATAAAACATTTCAAGAAATGTGTATTGCTAGTGAGTTACACCAACAACTTTTCAATTGGAAAGATGTACGTCTCTGGAGAAACCTTGGTTTCCATGCTTGGCTACAAGAAGTGGCTCCAAGATTTGGCAACATGTCCATAAGGGACCAAAAGTGAAAAAATGGGAACCTCAATGGGAAACCCTGAAAGAAAAAAAAGAAGAACCTGTCACCACAGAAAAAGAGGGCCATACCACCGTTGTCCAAATACAACAACCACCCCCTGAGGAACACAACCCTTCCTTGCCGCCGTCGTCAGAGTATTCTTCTACCAAAACAAAGACGACCAGAAGAATACCACACCAAGCAGTGACTGTGTCTTTCATTCCTAGGACACTAAAATATTGTTGTACATTGACTTGTTTATATGACACTTTGATTGTTTTAGTGGGAGCCTTAATTGTGTACCTGATGATTTTACTTTGCTATTTTATGACTCGTTGGCTTTAATGACTTTTTAAAATATGTTTTTTGTTGTTGTGTTGGTTGTTTGTTTTTTTTTTGTTTGTTTTGTTTTTAAAATAAACGTGTATGAAAACGTATAAAATGTCTTGAGTCTTTTGTCTTCTTCTCAAAAATCTTCTTACCTCAGTCATGGCTACATCATCTTCTTCTGCCTCGTCTACCTCTTCTGCTTCTGTCGTCAAAGTGATTGACGAAAAGTTAGATCGTCCAAGTTGGAACGCTTTGTATCTACGCCATCCATTTAACATGTTGATTGCTGGACCCAGTGGTTCAGGTAAAACCGAATTTGTCAAACGTTTGATCGAACACAAAGGTGATTTGTTCGATCGTCCACTTCAACGTATCGTGTGTTGTTACAAAGAGTGGCAAAAGTCTTACACACTACTCCAAGAAAGTCAAGGAGAAACCATTTCGTTTGTAGAAGGCATCCCTCACGAAGACGATGGCATCGTGTCTGACGTGAGTCAAACCCATTTGGTTATTTTTGATGACATGTTAGGAGAAGACGAAGAAGAAATTAAACTTTGGTTTACACGAAAAGGACACCATCGTAATGCAAGTATTGTCTACATTACTCAAAATTTATTTCAACAAAGTAAAGCCCATCGAACCATCAGTCTGAACGCTCATTACGTGGTCTTGTTTAAAAGCCCCAGAGACAAATCTCAAGTGCAAGTGTTAGCCAAACAGTTAGTTGCTCCTTGGTTGAATTATGCGTACGACGATGCCACTCAAACCCCTCATGAGTATTTACTCATCGACTTAAAACCCACCACTCCTGACTATTTGAGATTTCGTGCTCAATTGTTTCACCCTTGGGGTCAAGAAGGGGGTCCTGTCATTTACACGTCCCCTTCAGCCAATTTTTGAAAGAAAAAAAAACCCAACCTATTACGTCATTTCTGTCTCACACTCTTTCAAGAGATGACTTCCTTTCAAGCTCATCCTTCGGCTAAATTGATTCGTGCCTTGTATGGCATCAGTCGTGAAAAAAATGCACAAGTCCGTGCTCATTTGTTAGAAGCGAGTCTTAAAGAAGTGTTACGATGGTTTACTTTGACAGCACGTGAATTACTGCAAGGCATCATTCACATCCCTCATCAAACTCAACGTTTTTTTCAAAAACATAAAGGGGCATTGTCACAACTGGCTGATCCTAGAATCGAGTCACGGACTAAAAAACAAACCATTTTAACTCCTGGTGGAAGCGGTTCTTTAGGAGGGGTTATGATTCGTTCCCTTTTGAAATGGGATCTTAATACCCAAACCAAAAAACCCAAATCACCCCAAAAGAAGAAGAAGAAAAGTCCAAAGAAAAAGAAGAAAGCCACCCCAAAGAAAAAGAAAAGTCGTGCCAAGAAGAAGAAAACAACACCTACCACAACCACAACCACCACTAGCACCCGTCATAAGAGAGGTACTGCGGCCAGGACGCAAACTTACACCCGCAAAACACCACCAGCATCATTACCATCACCACCACAACAACAACAGTCCCCAATGTTGACGAGGTCTCCTTTTGCGTCCACTTCATCATCTTTGTCTTCTTCACCACCCTTCATGATGATGCCTGCCAAACCAGACTTAAGATCCGTGTTTCCTAATTTGATGCAAAAATGGAAACCTATTTCGAAAGTGACCCCTTCGGGACACTCGACTTCGGCTGATTTGGCTATGGCAGCAGCCACCAACAAAGTACCATCCCCTAAAACCAAAGTCCAAGAAAGAACTGGTATCTTACAAAGTTTAGTGGATTTATCCAAAGAAGAATTGAGACGATTTAGTCCTTTGAAAACACCTCAACGTCGAGTGAGGCCTGTCATGAAGATGGTACGTCGTGCAGACAATCAGTGGAGACGTGTTCCAGTATAAAATAGAAGGGTACCCTGCCAGAGACTTCAGACTTCCTTTCTACCCTACTAAAAAAGATGACTCCTAAACGTATACACCAACACCACCAAAAAAAGAAGAAAAGTAAAACCAGCAAAAAAGGACGACTTCCACCTCGTCTGGCCAAACATTGGGATGTCTTGTCTGTCCTAACCAAATCCAATCCTCCCATGCGAAAACAACTCATTCAAACAGCCCCCAAAGAAATCATCGATACCGTGTGTGAATGTTGTTTGAACGTGTTGAAAGGAACGGTACCTTTGTCCAAGATACAGAAACAAAAATTAGGAAAACATCGGAACGTTCTTCGTCAAATGGTGAAAAAGAAAATACCTCTTCAACAAAAGAAAAAAATGTTGGTGCAACGAGGAGGATTTCTACCTATGTTGATAGGACCGTTGTTAAAAATAGACGCTCCTTTGTTAGGAACGATTGCTGGACCGCTTTTAGGAGGGGTCATGCGATAACCCCCCCCCCAAAAAAAAAAAGAAGATAAAAAGGACCACCCTTCTCTGAAAAGACCACACCTTTTTGGTACCTTTGAATGAAATGGAAGGAAGAAAACTGACTTTAGTACCTTACAAACGATGGATGGAATTTCATCGTTGGAACGAACAACGGATACCTCATTTACCACCCAATCCTAATCTCAACGAGATGTCTCAGTTGCAACAAGAAATACAATCCCTGATGGAACGAAGCGATTTGTCAGAAACAGAAAAATCCCAACGGTACGGTCAACTTTTACAACGTCTTCAACTCTTTCGCCAAAAAGCAGTCGACGAAACAGCTCCACCCACTCTGAGAGATTTTAAGACGATGATGAAAAGTAAACCTAAAGTCACCACCACCACTAAAACAGACACCGGTACAGGAATGACCGTAAAAGAAGAAGAAGAAGAATTACCAACTCCACCTACTCTTAAAAAGAAAAAAAAGTTAGCCACACCGGGTTGGATAAAAAAGATGATGTCAACCCCATTACCCTTAGAAAAGAAAAAGAAAGAAGTGAAGTCAGAAGTCAAAACAGAACCGATGACCCCTGTTCAAACCACATCTTCTTCTTTTACACCAGTGGCACGTTGGACACGTAAACAATCCAAAAAGATACCTCACGAAGAAAAGAGCATTGGTACTTGGTTGACTTATTCTTGAGGAAAAATCATGGAGAAACTTTTAGCTACCATTTATTACAATCCTGGTCATGCTGCTGGTTACGGAGGAGTTCAAAAATTATATCGAGCTGCTAAAAGTAAATTGAAAAGTGTACGTTTGCCCGAAGTACGCCAATGGTTACAAGAACAATCGACGTACACGTTACACAAGCCCATTCGACGTAAATTTTCTAGAAGTACAACTCAAGTGGAAGGCATCGAACATCAATGGCAAGCCGATTTAGCTGACGTCTCTCATTTAGCCACTTACAATCGTGGTCACAAATATTTGTTTTGTGTCATCGACGTGTTTTCCAAATTTGCTTGGGTCGTGCCTTTGACCTCTAAAAGCAGTACCGAATTGGTACGTGCCTTAAAATTGGTCTTGAAACAAAGTGGACGGCAACCTTTGCGATGGCAAACTGACAAAGGCACCGAATTCTAAATCAAGCTTTTCAAAAAGAATTGAAACAAAGACAAATTCATTTTTTTACTACCGAAAATCCTGAAACCAAAGCCAGTATCGTGGAACGTTTTCAAAGAACTTTGAAAGAACGCATGTGGAAATATTTTACACATCAACATACTCTCAAGTACATCAACGTGTTACCCCGTTTGGTCAAAGCGTACAATCAATCGTACCATCGTAGCATCGGATGTACCCCCGAAGAGGTCAGCCCTGAAAACGAAGTGACCGTGTTTAATAAATTGTTTGGTTCACCCCAGAAAAAAAAAGAAGAAAACCTTGTTGGAGTTAAAGACGGGAGATTGGGTTCGCATCGGAAAAACCAAACGTACTTTTGACCAAGGTTATTTACCCAACTGGACCACCGAATTGTTTCGTGTCACTACCCCCGTCCGTGGACGTGATCCTCCCGTCTATAAATTGGAAGACATGCACGGTGAAGTACTCAAAGGAACATTTTACTTGCCTGAGTTACAACGAGTGACCAAAAAAGAAGACGCCTTGTACGACATCGAAAGCATTCTCGAACAAAGAACACGTAAAGTAGGTAAACGTCGAGTAGAAGAAGTCAAAGTACGTTGGAAAGGATATCCTCCTAGTTTTGATTCTTGGATTGCTGCTTCTCAAGTCGTCGACTATAAAAAGAAAAAGAAGTAACCCAACAACATGCCATTCAACACAGCAACCACGACTTCAACGACTCCTTCGCAGAGTTCTTCTCTTCAAGAATTACAAAAACAACCGCTTTGGGTGTGGTGCGGAGAAGGAGACAAACAATTGTGGACCATTTTACTTAGCAGTTGCATCGGTTATCTTTTACCCAGTCCCTCTTTGAAATTTACGACAACGACGGACAACAGTCACCACCACGGGAGTACGAGCAATGCCAGTCCACCTTCTTCGTCCAGTCACCACCACAATACCAGTCCTCTTTTGGAACCTTTTGAACATCATTCTTCTCTCCACTTGAGTGACTCCTTGGACACCAGAACCACTTTGGAACTATGAATGACCAATTTTATTTAACGTTACCCAGTGACAGTTCCATGAATGTGTTTCCCAACAACACTTTATGTTGTTTCACCACCAAATTACCTCAATCCATCCAATTGGATAACGATGCTCATTGGGAAGTGACTTTGGTAGAAATCATTCATCCTACGCAAATCATGAACATCAACAAAGGTCAAAACACTATCATTGTGGAAATCTTGAACAAAAAACTACAAGATGACTTGGAAAAAAATGATCCTAAATCTGGGAAGGAGACAAAAATAATCCTGACATGAAGGGATCATTCAAAAAGGTCTCAGATGAAAAAAAAAGGTCTTTGGTCAGTATACCCTGAGAATTCCTACGGGGTATTATTTTAGTTCTGGACATTTGGTGGACACTATTGAGTCCATCCTTGAAGATCAATTTGGCAAAGCCTTAAACAATAACCGAAAAATTCTACGTGTCAGTTTCAATAATGTGGCACGCCGTTTAAACATTGCATTTTATTTGGTAGACCCAGATGGTGATGTCATCGACGACAAAACTGCTAAAGAAAAAGGTGCAGCTGAGCAGGAGAGAAGATTCATGACTATTGAATTTTCTCCTGGGTTGTATGCTATTTTGGGTGGAAATAAAGAGTATACCAATCGAAACGTTTCAACCAACATAGAATTCGCAGATGCTTTTCGCACCCCTATCGAAGTGAACATTGGACTGAATTTAATGTTTGTGTACTCCGATGTGGTAGAGTACAGCGTGGTAGGACACACAGCTGCGCCGTTACTGAGAGTCATTCCTTTCAAAGTAAATACTGATTCTGGTCCGTACGAAGAAGGTGGAAACACGTTTCACGTTCACCGTGAATTTGTACATCCTCATTATCTTCCAGTCAGTAAATCGTATTTTGACAGTGTCAACATTAGTATAAAAGGAGATTTGGGACAAGATGTACCATTCATTGACAAAGGAAAAGTCACGGTGAAACTACATTTTCGAAAAAAACAAGTTCTCTAACGTCTTGTAAACCTCCCAAAAAAAAATGTATCCAGTGTACCAAGGAGTGGCTCGACAACGAGGACAAGGTATTAGGAGATATGTTAAAATCGGCTTTTCGGACAGTAGTTCCCATTTTGAAACCGATGGTGTCTCGAGGATTTCATGCCTTAAAAGATGCCGCTTTGACACAAGGAAAAGAATTTTTGCAAAATGTCCTCATAGACAAACAAAATCCTAAAGAAGATTTTTTGAGAGCAGGCAAAAATGTGTTGATGAACACTGGAAAAGATCTTTTGGGTCTCCGAGAAAATCCTGTAAATACGCTTCACGCTTCAGGCTCTGGCATTACTTCACAGCAAGGACAAGGCAGAAAGAGACGACAACAACATCGAAATCCTTTCAAAGTTCATAAAAGAACACACGGTACTTCCAAAAAGAATAAGAAAAGAAAAAGAACCATCAGAGAATTAGACGTGTTTGATTATTAACACTCTTGAAAATGATGCACCGAGATTCTTGCGAATGTACCAAGTCAGAACTAGATATGTTTAACATGCCTCCCACCATGATGACGATGCAAGAATCCCAATGGGTGGAATTTCAACCTGTATCGTCTTTGTCGGATTCAGCTCCTATCGAATTTGAAATTAAAGGACAAACCGAAGATTACATCGATCTGAATGGCAGCTACTTGTTCCTGAAACTCAAAGTACAAAAAAATGACGGTAATGCTCCTGATAACAATTCCAGAGTCGCTCCAGTCAATAATTTCATGCATTCCTTGTTCAGTGGAATAGATTTGTACTTGAATAACAAAATGGTCAGCAGTAGTTTGGATACTTACCCTTACCGTGCTTACTTGGAAAATCTCTTGACGTTCGGAAAAGAAGCCAAGAACACTCATCTGGATGCTTCAGTGGTCTGGAAACCTGACACTCTGACATTGTTTGAAAACACAGAGGTATCAGTGCCGGCCAGGGTTGAGAGGGCTGTTGATGGTGCTGCAACTGGAAATATAATTGCATCAATTCCTCACAATGTGGGGTTTAACGACCGTCGAAAGAAAATCAACCAAAATCGACCTTTAGAACTGATGGATCGTTTGCATTTGGACATGTGGTTGCAAGACAAGTATTTACTCAATGGAGTAGATGTACGCCTGAGACAGAATCGCAGTAGTGCCGCTTTCCATTTGATGGCCGAAAACAACGAGTGGAAAACTGTCATCCAATAAGCCAAACTTTATGTGCGACGTGTCGAAGTCTTACCAAAAGTAGCCAACGACATCAGTCAAACCTTGAGCAGAACCACTGCTAAGTATCCTGTGCGACGCGTGGAAGTGAAAACCTTTACCATTGCCGCTGGACTCCGATCCATAGTTGAAGATCACATCTTCCAAGGGCAGTTCACCAAACGTTTGCTGATTGGTATGGTTTCTAATGCAGCCTTCAATGGAACCCACGATCAGAATCCGTTCAACTTTCAGCACTTTAACGTCTCCAAGATAGATGTCAGTCGAGATGGTAAGACCTTGTGTACCAGACCTTTTGAACCTGACTTTGCCGTCAACGCAAAAACTTACTTACGATCTTACTTGACCCTGTATGAAGCCACAGGACAGTTAGGCCGCGACAGTAGCCACGGTATTTCGTACGACGATTTTGCAGGAGGGTATGCCTTGTGGGGATTTGATTTCACTCCGGACCAAGGCAGCGATGAAGGACATTTCCACCCTATAAAATCAGGCCCCCTTCGAGTGGAACTTCAGTTTGCACAACCTCTAGGCCAGACAGTGAACGTCATATTGTTTGCAGAATTTGATAACACTCTAGAGATCAACAGCTTGAGAGAAGTAATTCTAGACTATTAGAAGAAAAGAAAAAAAGATGCAGCACGTAGAAGAACCTATGGAAATAGATGAGGGGTTTCGTGAAGTGATTCAACAGTCACCAACTACCACAAAGGATGATGAAGTCATTCATTCAGTACCTCGAATAGAAGAAGAAGAAGAAGAAAACAATTCAGTTCCTGTGTTTACTGGATTTATGGTTTCTCGATGGCCAGAACAAGAAAAACAGTTAGTGTCCTGCTATGCTAAGGAATTGACTGTAAGAATTAACAGCCTGATTAAAGATGAATGTTATGGATGTCAAAACGATCATCCCAGTCAGATACAACACGACAAATGTATGATGTTGACAGGTGAAGAAAAATTGGATGAATATTTGGAAACAGCCTGGACACAAATCTCAGATGAACACGTGTTGAAACAGTGGTATAAAGTCTTGCAGACTTCTTCTTTTCCTCCACTTACTCCTCTGGAGATCAAACGAATAGAAGGACTCATTCAACAGAGTGCAGAGCCTATCCGACGTGAATATTCCTGGAATTACAAGACAGATCAATTCAAGTTTAAAGTCAGGTGTGAATTGGTGACCCATTATTTCCTGTGAAGAAGAAGAAGAAAAAAAAAATGGATACTAGAGAACTTCATTACCTATTGACTCGTAGTTCCTATACTTCTTCTTGGAATCCTGTGGTGTGTGCTAAAGATGAACTACCTCATCGTAAACCAAAAGGCGTTCATGCCTATGTCATCAATACCGACGACAGTCATCTACCAGGAACCCATTGGATAGCCGTGTACTTTCCCAACAATCAGTGTGTGGAATATTTTGATTCTTATAGATTACCTCCTTTGGAAAACGACATCATCGACTTTATGAGAAGAAATGCCGTCTCAACTCAATTCAATAATGTGAGATTACAAGGATCGGATTCCATGGTGTGTGGACAATATTGTGTACATTTTCTTCATCAACGCAGTCTTGGATATTCCTTAGAACATTTACTGACTTGGTTTGATAGAGACTATGCTCGAAACGATGCTAAAGTTCAAAGATGGTTTTGTGAACGTTATGGATATCTCTTGTCTTTAGCTCAGAAACGTAATGTGCATCAGAATGATGTCGATGTAGAAAGGTGGCAATTTAGTTTACCTTCCCAACGTTGTCAACCCTGTAAATATGTTACTGTTTAAAATTTTATTGTTGAAATGTTATAGCTTTTTATGTCAGAATGGTTATTGTTGAATAAAAAAAATGTTATTGTTGGAAAAAAAAAGAGGGTGTTGTGTGGTTTTTTTATTGAATTTGAAAAAAAAAAAAAAAATATGTTCTCTCTCTCTTTCTAACGATAAAAAAAGTCACCTCTTTCCTCTATCTGTTATCTCACTGTCGATCTGAAACCCTACCCATGTTTTCCATCGCGTCCGCGCGTTAAGCATATAAAGCGGTGCGTTGGCCAGTGTAGTCATTCTCGTTAACTCGTCAAGATCTCAACAGTTCAAAAAGAAGAAGAAGATGGCAGCAACCAAGATTACAAAGCTGAATGAAGCTATGGTCAACATTCAGAGGGTGAAGAATCATTTGATGGAAACCCACCCGGAGAGAAAGACGATGACATTCATTCAAATGGCGCATGATCTAGTAGAAGAGGTCCTGAGAGAAGAAATACTTCGGGAAAGAACAGAATGGGAGGTGGGACAACGACTACAGCAGCAACAACAGCAAAGACAACAACAGCAACAACAGCAACAACAACTTATGCAGTCCAACAAACTACCTGACGGCGAAGTAAGTTGCAAGATTGACTGTGAAGAATTTGCTTTCTCTTTCACCCGAAAGAGACCTGCCTGTCTTAAAGCTGTGAGACCTATCGCTAAACGTGGCCGCCCTGCTGGACCTGCTACTACCACTGCTATTTCACCCCTAAGAAGTTAAAAAAAAAAAACAACAACATAACTTCTTAAAACCCAACGGTCCTTTTAAGGACCACCCCAAATCTCTAGAAAAGATTACTACTCTCATATTGCCATATATATCTTGTGTTTTATATGTTTTGTATGTTTGTTTGTTTGTTTGTGATAACCCACTCCACAAAAAAACCCTTTTCCCTCTTGTATGATTTGTGGTGTGTGTTGAATATAAAAAAAAAATTTTTTTAAAAATGGTTGTGTGGTGTGTGTAAGTTTGTGTTTGATATAAAAAAAATTAAAAAAGAAAAAAATGGTTGTGTGGTGTGTGTAAGTTTGTGTTTGATATAAAAAAATTTAAAAAAGAAAAAAAATGGTTATGTGGTGTGTGTTTGGTTTATAAAAAATATGGATTGTATGGTGTGTGTTTGATTTTTATCAAAAGTAGTTTCTTTGAGGTCCGCGCTTTTTTAGAGTAAGGGGTATTGGAGTGCAAAATCCGCGAAGCCTAGAATGACGTCAAAAGAATGACGTCAGACGCGGGGTAGTGGGGTGATGTTTTTTTGGGTTTTTTTAGGTGTAAGGGATGTTTTCCTTCACGTCCGCGCTTCTAGTATATTAAAACAACACCTTCCCGATAGAGCTATCCTATTTATGCAACAAACATGAATAAACAAGAAACGATCCGGCAAGTTAGAGTTCATTTAGAGGTGGCGTGGTACCTCCTCCAAGACCTAGAGAAGAAAGAGAAGGAGGAGAAGGAAAACAAAATCCCTATCAGACCCCACCGGATGATGGAGGAGCAGGACGCCAATAAAGAGAATTGGGAGCCGGAAGCGACTCATCCTCCGTCGGCCTTTACAGCTCCGTGCAAACAGAGTAAAGCCACATGGAGGGGGAGCTGCCCTGCGTGCAGGGCTAAGCCTGGGAGGTGCCCACACCTCCTCTAGATGAACTCTTCAACAAAAAATCCAACGGTCCTTATCAGGACCACCCATTTTACAAGAAAAGATTAATTATTCCCATCATTGCCTTACTTCTATTTTTTTTTTTCTTTTTTTCTTTTTTTTTTTTTGGGGGGGGGCCTGTATGGGGCACTATGTTAAATTCCCGTTACTGCCCCCAAGTGCCCCACTGCCCTATAAATTTTGGCACTTTTTGCCCCATAGTGCCCCCCAATGTTAAACTCCCGTTACTGCCCCCAAATGCCCCACTGCCCCCAGTACCCCCCCCCCCCCATAACTACTGTCCGTGTACTAAAAATCTAGGGTATGCAAATTTGTAACTTTTGTGACCAGAAATTGAAAATCTTAAATATTTTGACTGACTTGACACTGGATATATTTTGTAGCGAAACTTTCTGTCCCATCATGCAACAGTGAGAACTGCAAAAAAGAAATACAGTATTATAACAATGTTAAACTATACAGACCAAATTGTATGGTCCTTTAACATTGTAGTCAATGTAATTCTCTCGTCAAATAGCAACATTTTCACTGGATTTTTTTTTTGGCAACAAAACTTTCTGCCAGTATGTTTATCATGCGTGAGGAATGGTAATTATGTCTTAAAGGCAATGGTAGGGAGATCGAAGATATTCTTTGTTCATAAGAGGATAATAGAGAGAGACGGGGATAGGGAAGTTAATTTTTGTTTATACGGAATTTAAATCCTATTTTGAATACCCCTTTCTTTCACACCCTTCCCCTGTCCTGTGTTCATGAACAGCTATGAGTGCTGGTCAGTGTAAACGTCGTCTGGGTTAGTAGATGTAGGGGTATTGGATAGTATGTGTGGGGAGTAATGGATAGTAGGTCACTGGGTTTTGGTCAGTAAGTGTAGTTATAACCCCCATTCCCAAATGTTACACAATGGGGTCGTAATGCTAATTTCTCATAGGCCCCCAAGCAGTGCCGGATCAAGGTTATGAGGAGCCTAAGGCTAATAGGAGGGAACAGTCGCTCAGCTGTTAATTCAATATGGAATAGAGGGACTAAAGGAGGGCTTACACAATATGAGAGCCTAAGGCTTATTAGCCTATGGGTTTATCTGATCCTGACCCCAAATGATCTGTTTGTCCCCCAAGTGACATCTACATCTTAAATTCCCGTAAGAGGCCAGAGTGCCATCTCCATGTTAAATTCGCGTTTGAGTCAAGAGTGCCATTGATATGTTAGTTTCCCTTATGCTCCAAACAGGCCCATGCGTGTTAAACCTATGGACATTTTAATCAATGTATTGTCCATTAGAGGTCAAACAGACCTATGATGTTACAATGTTACATTTCCCGCCAAAGAGACTCATCATGTTAAACTTATGGACATTTTTAACATAAGATTTTCCGTTTGAGGCTATGGTGTATAGACATTTTATAACATAGAATTCCACTTATTCCCCCAAGTGTCATCCTATGCTATCTACGTTGCGTTGGTAGAGGTTGCATTATACTGTTTACAGAAGCCATAAGACCATTTCACACCTATTGCAATGTACATCTTACATATAAGATGAGGTTAATACAAATATATAGTTAATACACATATATGGGTTTCAGTTACACAAATTATTTAGGAAGTCTGAATAGGAGTTTCCAATACCTTTAAGTTATCAGAAAATCCCAATGTCCGATACCTTTAAGTTATCAGAAAATCCCAAAGTCCGATACCGTTAAGTTATCAGAAAATCCCAATGTCCAATACCTTTAAGTTATCAGAAAATCCCAATGTCCGATACCTTTAAGTTATCAGAAAATCCCAATGTCCAATACCTTTAAGTTATCAGAAACCCCCAATGTCCAATACCTTTAAGTTTGTCCGATACCTTTAAGTTATCAGAAAATCCCTATGTCCAATCCCTTTAAGTTATCAGAAAATCCCAATGTCCGATACCTTTAAGTTATCAGAAAACCCCAATGTCCAATACCTTTAAGTTTGTCCGATACCTTTAAGTTATCAGAAAATCCCAATGTCCAATACCTTTAAGTTATCAGAAAATCCCAATGTCCGATACCTTTAAGTTATCAGAAACCTCCAATGTCCAATACCTTTAAGTTTGTCCGATACCTTTAAGTTATCAGAAAATCCCAATGTCCAATACCTTTAAGTTATCAGAAAATCCCAATGTCCGATACCTTTAAGTTATCAGAAAACCCCAATGTCCAATACCTTTAAGTTATCAGAAAATCCCAATGTCCAATATCTTTAAGTTATCAGAAGACCCCAATGTCCAATACCTTTAAGTTATCAGAAAATCCCAATGTCCGATATGGGCATTTTATTGCCGGTCAAAAAGTCAGGCATATACTAGGATGACAAATACTAGAGACCTGCAATCAACTTATCCAACTTTAATTAAATTAAATTGGCCACGTGTTCTTGTTATTTTGATTGTGAGAAAAAGACTTCCCAGAGAAAGTTATGAGATAACCCCCGCATGAAAGTGAACAGGCAATCGAGTTTCTGCCCTTTACCGACAGTCTTCGGCACTAAAAAAACTTTTCTGCTTATACTAAGTATGAATATAGACAAGGAAAATAACACTTACACTCATTTCATATTTCCTTTGAATCCTCAAACAAATTGACTTAAGACTCATACAATGTCATTTAATTAGATTTAGATGACTTAGTTAACAGTGTTTTCAGTGAACCTTAACTGGAAGTGGCTGTTGGGGGATGGGAGCAATATACATCAAAGTAGACAAAGAAAAGTGGATCGATTTGATACCTTTATTAGCATCAACGAATATTGGAATCCTATTCGAATAAGTTCAACGAATATTCGAATAGGACAATTTGGTATTCCTTTCAGCTCTATTATAAATACTCAAGTTCTGCAAATTATTCTTGTACTCTTAACGGCCAAGCTGTTTTCGTGAGATAGTCTTTGAAGTGAAGGAAACCTGAGTATTCACAGAAATACACGGACCTTGGAGTCAGGCAGCTACTTACCCTTTGTGTACGTGTATGTGCTAAGTCTTGGTTTATTTCCATTTTGCGATGGAGATATCAAAGTCTCAAATCCACGCATCTAGTACCTATGTTACTCTATTACCCCCACTCTGGTGTCTATAAGTGTCACAACTCTTGACGCAGTGGAGGGAGGTGTATACGCAGTTATCTCCCTTACCCCACCGCTACAAATAACTCGGTGCAAGTATTGAAAATCTGCGTATCTACTGCTGCAAACCGTGTAAATCGATTGAAAAAACTTACCTCAAACACTTTATGAATATGATCTATCCATCCATCCATCCATCTATCTATCTATCTATCTATCTATCTATCTATCTATCTATCTATCTATCTATCTATCTATCTATCTACATACCTATCTATCTACCTATCTATCTATCTATCTATCTATCTATCTATCTATCTATCTATCTATCTATCTATCTATCTATCTATCTATCTATCTATCCAAGCATACATAAATATGTACATATGCATGCAGGCATCGATGCAACATACATACAAACAGTTAGGTCAATTGGATTCGAATAATCAAGGCTGCACTGTATTCATTAATCTCCGTCCTTTTTGTCCTAGTTTTGTATAAGAACGTCTTTAGTCGAATATATGACTATTGCATTTGGGAGATGAATTTATATTCAAACCGATATAAAAAGCATCTGATCTTCAGGTCAGATCTACAAGGAATCTCCATCACTATAAACATACAAGTTATTATTACAAGGTTGTGTGCTACAGAAGGATTAGCATTTACGCTGAATGTATAAGCATTATTAGCTATACCAGTCGTCCAAAAGAACTTATGCGATCGTCCTGCGTCCGTAATCTTTCGCCAGCATCCCTTTTTATTGTTATCGCTACACCTCTTAAAATGCTTGGGGAAAGTCACGAAACTAGGCAAACAGCTTCATCGTAAGGTTTAGCAGGTGCTGAATGAGAACAATGCCACTTAGACATCCATCATGGCCGCCATGTGGATTTCAATGAAACACTCATCCTGAATGGATAGTCGTATCGACATAGGATTTTCAGTATAACAAATCCTATGATGTGTATTTGGTCCGAAAAACAAAAATGCTACCGATCTTGAAAATCTTGTTATCTCTCCACCCCTTATATTACTTCTTATGCAATGATGTTTGCCTTTATTGCCAATGATATGTATATGACTTGAAAAGTGACCTTTATTGCCAATGATATGTACATATATGACCTAAAAATTGGCCTTTATTGCCAATTATATGTATATGACCTAAAAATTGGCCTTTATTGTCAATGATATGTATATGACCTATAAATTGGCCTTTATTGCCAATGATATGTATATGACCTGAAAAGTGGCCGTCCTGGCGGCTATCGTGGATATTTTCTTATTACTACTGTTCCCAATCGGATGGTCATATCAAAAACATGGGGTTTTCACAAAAACAAAAGATAAGTTATTTTAATATTACGTTAGTTCTAAACTAAAATGGTGCAAATCTGTCATCCAACATGGCTGCCAGTTCATTGGCCATAGCTTGGTTGAAATTTAATTGCTTATAAATACAACAACTCATGTAAATAATAAATATTGATTTTAGCCGGATTTAGCATTAATGGATTTATGTACAGTATCTTAGACGAATTCAGCGATCTATTCATGATATCAGGATCAAAGTCAAGGGTTATGACCTGATTTTTTCACTGCACTTATCTTTTGAACATGTTACTCAAACATATAATGATATACTTATTTTCAAAACTGAATCGGTATGTTTAAGTTTCTCAAAAATATCTTATATTGTTTAAATACTCAGTAAAGAAGCGTAAAAGGAGGGAAGAAACGAATTTATCGCGGATTTCTACTCATTCTTTTTGACCAGTAGAACGCTAGTCTCCAGATGGACTCTTGTATATATAAGAAGAAATTGGAAGAATTACATATATTTTTTATTGTAACACAGTAAAATAGTATATGTCATACAAACTGGATATATTACACATATGAACAACGTACGTAAACAGCCTTGCGATAAAATGTAGTGTCATTAAAAATGGCATTAAAATACACACGTTGTTTCTGCTATCACGTTGATAAAATATGCCCTACATAAAGTACTAGATTGATGTGGTATTAAATCTTGGAATTCTGGGACAACCCAAAACAGATGACATTTTTTTAAACATAAACTTTTGACTAACAAAATGTAAAGTAAAGTATTTTCGTCTATTAGATATTGTCTGAATTTGTGTCAGTGCTATGCAGATTTGGATGTTCGCAGATTATTCTCGCGTGCAAGATAATGTGGGAACTGCAACAGTGGCTTTGTATGAGTGACTCAAGATAAAAGGACCATAAGTACTCTCTTACATTTATAAACCTTTCTTTTTTTTTTCTTTTCTTTTTGTCCAATACAATTGAACGGGATTACAGTTTACAGTAGAATTTAATCAATCACATATAGTCCAATCCATCGATCCTTTGGCACTTAATATATTACGGTGAACGATAACCAATGTAAGATTCAACAGTATTGGCTTTTTCCAATATGTATGTACATATTTCAATATAGTTCATTTATACAAATTTCATCGACTTTACAAGTGGTTACAACTTTGTAACAAGGCGTATTTATAGGCATGAATTGTCTTGCAAGCAAACACAGAGCACCGAAATATATATATGTCAACGATACTATATTCATAAGTACCTCTATACATGCATAAGATCAGCATATACTGACATGCTGCATGTACTAATAAACAGTCATTCTTTCTCCTATTCATTAAAAAAAGTGTTACACAAATGCACCTCGCAAAACATATTATACATTGTTACAGCATTATTACACATTGTCTTACAGCAATATTACACATTGTCTTACAGCATTATTACTCATTGTGCTTCAGCATTAATACACATTGTTTTACAGCATTATTACATATTGTCTTACAACATTATTATACATTGTGTTACAGCATTATTCACATTGTGTTAAAGCATTATAACACATTGTGTTACAGCATTATTCACATTGTGTTACAGCATTATTACACATTGTCTTACAACATTATTATACATTGTGTTACAGCATTATTACACATTGTGATACAGCATTATTACACATTGTGTTTCAGCATTACTACACATTGTTTTACAGCATTATTACACATTTTCTTACAACATTATGATACATTGTGTTACAGCATTATTACACATTGTGTTACAGCATTATAACACATTGTGTTACAGCATTATTACACATTGTGTTACAGCATTATAACACAATGTGTTACAGCATTGTTACACATTGTGTTACAGCATTATAACACATTGTGTTACAGCATTATTACACATTGTGTTACAGCATTATTACACATTGTGTTACAGCATTATAACACATTGTGTTACAGCATTATTACACATTGTGTTACAGCATTATTACACATTGTGTTACAGCATTATTACACATTGTATTAGAGCATAACACCCTTTTCTTCGCGACAATTTATAGATTGCTCTTTATTCATACATCTCTTTCGACCAAAATATCTAAAACAGACACCAATTTGCAATTATGTATCCTTTCCATTCACACGCACGTAGCATGATTGCAGTTTACAAGCAGGTAGTTTTTACGTGGATTTGTTCAACAATTAACCATTTTTGAAATTTTTCATCTCTATCAGGAAACATAAAATCAGATTATCGTAGAGTTTATCTTTTTCTTGTCCAACTGCAAAATTTGATGAATTGTTATATATATATATATATATATATATATATATATATATATATATATATATATATATATATATATATGTTGGCAATATGCCAAGAAACTGGAAAGATCAATATTCCCCAAAATCAATTCGTACCGACAGTTGCATTTGAACGTGCCTCTTGTATTGACAGTGTATCTGATATAGGCCGTAAAATCAGTCCCCAAACCGGTACTGATATTGATTGACGGTTTGGGGGATGATCGCGCCTATTCTTTAAAATGTGCAATGTCCTGCAGACACTTTTGTCCGCACACATCGGTGTGCATTTTAGACACTTACCGGTATTTCTCGCTGCTCTTGAGTTACTGTCGACTGAAGGGTCCTTTCCGCAATATGTACAGAATATTTCCGGATTAAATCCTATATTGGACAAGTTATAATTGCACATGGAATAACACAACCCTACCTATTGTGAATATTTCAAATTTAGTGTCTATGTTGGGCGACAACTTGGAATAAGCCTTTTATTGAGAAATTGCGCTCAACAACTTGGAATTCCAAATTATTGCGGTCTTTCTCGAGAAATTGCATGGTGAAGTTTTCGGCGCATTTTGAAGTCAAACTTGATTAGACAACATCTTTAGAGGTTTTCATCAGTGTACGGAAATAATGTATGCCTGGCGTGATATAAAGTTTTAAAATTAGACGTTTGAAAATATTTATATTTTTTCCTATTTTCCGGGGCGAGTCTAAGGCGATAGTTTGTCCTTTTCGAAGGAAAAATCTGGCCTGTTAAACAATGTCAACATCCTCAGCGTGCTTTAAATTGCTGCATGATGTCTGCATGCTACTTTTGGAAATGTAGGCCTAGAAAGAATATTTTCAAGAAATAGTGTCTGTGTGTGTGTTTCTTTTTTCTTTTTTATTTCTGAAGCTGATTAGTTACTTTTAATCATTTGGGCCTAAAAATGATAATATGAAGGTAAGAATGGCATATATGGACAGTTATTATTGACTCGTGGAGCCATATTTCACAGCTATGAAGCCCATTCCGAGTTATTGCATGATTCATGCATGACATTTTTAGCAATTTCGGCATTTTAAAAAATATTAATATTTGGAAGGTATTACAGGTCTAAAGGGACTGTTGCTATCACCCAATGAAGCCGTATTTCAAAACATAACTGTCAAAGATATAATTAATAATGCTAAACAGTTACCGCATTTTGAAGTTAGAAATCAAACTATTATTGCTGACATCATTATACATAAACAAGAAATTATAAATGTAATAACTAGTCTTGACCTAAACAAAACCGCTGGACCCAATGAAATTAGTCATGGACTGTTTAAAAATATAGTTGAAAAAATGTCTGTGCCTTGCAAATATCAGTAAATCAGTTGGAGCCATTATGTTCCCCGCACAGTGAAAGCTAGCTCATGTCATGCCGATTTATAAGAAGGAGACAAAACGCTATTGTCTAATTATAGACCAAATTCTCCAATGAGCTGTGTGTTCAAGGTTTTTGAAAGAGTCATATTCAGACATGTATATCATTTTTGGCATGAAAATGATTTGATGTATAAACATCAATCTGGAATTCTTCCAGGCCGTTCATCAACAACTCATCAACTAACTGAACTTTATCACAAAATATGTTCTTCTATTGATTCCAACGAAGCCACCTGTTTAACGTTCCTTGATGCCAGTAAAGCGTTTGATAGAGTATCAATTAAATGTAAGATTAAAAGTTTCCAAAGCAAGGAATTGCCGTTAAATTTCTATCACGGCTCGAAAGCTACGTATCAACTGCTACCAGAGCATTTTCTATCAAAATTCAGTATAAACAAAATGTCGAGTTCCACAGGGTTCCGTGATGGTGCCTTTCCTATTACCTTTTTTATGTCAACGATATAGCAGACGACTTGAACTCGCTTGCAAGGCTATTTGCTGATGATACTTCTATTTCGACTCCTTATACAAACCCTTTACAAGTACAGTGGACTATAAACAATGATCTTGAAAAACTTAATTCATGGGCAAACGTCATGCTTGTTACTTTTAACACTTCGAAAACAGAGATTTTATTAATCGCAAACCGACAGACTGACTTTTCCGATCCGAAGTTCTCAATATGCATTTGCTTCGTGTTAAAATTCATAGACACGTAGGACTAGCATGCTAAATGGACTGATTATATTACTATCATTATTCAGAAAGCATCTAAATATCTATGTTGCGCGCGACTAAACACTCCTTTCGCAGAACAGCTTTGGCCAAACTATATATACTACTCATACGACCAATTTTAGAATATTTTTCTGAAGTCTGGAATAACTGCTCTATTGAAGATTCGGACAGATCAGAGTCAATATTAAGTTGGAAGCTGCACCCATTTATTGCTCTAGAGCGTCTCTTTATGCAGAAACTGGTTGGGAAACTCTTGCACGAGGAAGGGAAAGGAAGAGGTTATGCATGGTGTACTAGTATCTGATTATAAAAACTCAAGTACCTACCTATTTAAGCGACCATCTTCCACAAAGGAGATATGAGGCATCTCATTATCGTCTACACAAGTCCCAAAGCATCAAACCCATCTCTCCTAGACTTAAGGTTTTTTTTGGACGTCCTTGCTTCCGTGTAGGACTGGTTTTATTGGACTCTCTCCCTGAAGATTTCCGAAGGCTCCTAATCTTTCTATCTTTGAAAAACATTTATCTAATTCAAAAAATGGGCCACCAGCGTATTATGATATTGGCAAAAGTCACCTTAATATCCTACATACAAAACTTAAACACTCATGTAGTACCCTCCAATCCGATCTTTACAGAGTGAATTTGTTAACTCTCCCATGTGTGCCTGTGGTTATGTCAATGAAGATTCTGAGCACTGTTTCACACACACACACACACACACACACACACACACACACACACACACACACACACATATATATATATATATATATATATTCTGTGTAACTCTAGATTTACATAAATATATCCACGAAACTGGACGTTTTTAGGCAACAAATTTGTAACTAAGATTAAATGGACACAAGTGACTGTTAATAGTGCAAAGTCTTCTCTATCTCTCTCTCTTTCTCTGTCTCTCTCTCTCTTTCTCTGTCTCTCTCTGTCTCTCCCCCCCCTCTCTCTCTCTCTCTCGCATTTATTGTTTATTTAGTTAACTACATACCCATATGTTTATTCTCTTTTCCTTTGAAATGTTTGATATCTTTTAATATACGAACTTTTTTACCCTGATTTTCGGATGTACTTGAATGTTTGTAAAATTATTGTCACCTTTGGGTCATTTTTGTATGTTTTGGAAAATACCTAGATGAGTTAGACAACTCGAGTCCAATCCCATATTATTTAATAAAAGGACAATAAAATATGTTTAAAACAATTAACATTTTCTGCACGAGATAATGCGATAGTGACCCTGACATTGACTTCAAAACAGTATATGGTGTGAAATAAAGGATCGAAAGTTGAAAGAAACTGTGTGCAGTTATGTAATAGAAGAATGCGGTATATATAAACGCTAAATAAAGATGCTGATATATGTACTGTGGCGAGATCGCAGAGTATAAAACTTGCAGAACATAAAGCATTACGAACTGAACAACCTCTGTTTCTCGCTCACTCTGCCTCTCTTAAATTTTTAAACTTGTCCGCGGACAAGTGCTTTGCGAAACTGAACATGCCCGAGCCGAATTTTAGCTTGTCCTAAGAGTCGGGCAAGTGAATTTGCAAAGCTGCGGACAGTGCTAATTTTTGAAAATGGAAATAAGGCTGTTTGTGCATATGTCATATTGATTCCGCTAATACGTTGTGAAGTGTTGGGTTTGAAAAAATATTTGAAATTAATCTTTGGTTTATGATTGTTATTAATTTATCCTCTCTCATATGGGGAGGGAAAGGGAGGAGGATATTGGTTTGTGAAAAAATAAATAAGTTTGTTTCTTGGTATGTCATAGTGGCTTGGCAAATAAAGGTCATATATTACTTATGTGTGATGATATTGTTGTGACATGATATGTTGGATAGTCAACAAGTGTTTGAGTGAGCATTACCTATAGATACCTCTAGTGCTGCATAGTGAAGTTGGGTGTGCATGGTCAATAAGTGATATTCTTCATGATTGTACCTCCTACTTTACCTCCCCCACCCCACCTCTACTCGTCTGTTTGTAGATTTGTAGTTTGTAGGTGTGGGTGTTGGAGAGTTAGGATAAGTCTTGGTCAGTCAAAGTAGATGTTAACTCACGGAGTTCCACGATGTTAAATCCAAATAAGGTCCGTAAGATCATGTTATTTATTTTCCTATAGACGCTTTAAACATTACATCTTCCATGGAACCCATAAGGCATAGGGTCATATTTATTGTTAAATTCCCATTCAGTGCCATAGGGTGATACGTAATGTTAAATTCTAAAAGATTCCCATAGCGTCACATTTAATGTTAATTCCCTTAGATCACCATAGCGTGCCCTCTATCCCATATCATCCCCCATAACTACTTACATGTTTCAAATAGCAATCCAAATAATATGCAAAACATTCTTACTATTTATTTGTTAAAATCAAAATGACTTTGAATAAAATTTATTTCAAAATTTAACTAATAGAAAAGTTTGAAAAGTTTTGATCACTATTGTCTTACTTAACAAGGTATTGATAGGGTGTCTAGATGCAAATATCAACATTCATATCATGTTCATATAGGGTAGGAATAAGATACGTTATCTTCATAATTGATCTTGCAAACTTATTGGTGCTATTTTTCATTACATTGAATTATTCATTTAATATATTGTATATGCTTTTAGCAATAATTATATCAATTTCATGACAATTCCCGTGTATAAAAATATTAATTCTACATCTTATAAATACTTTTTCTAGATCCAATTTCAGAACCTATTTTTTAAATTCACGTAAAAGTAATGAAAATAGACCAAAAATCATATTATCATGCGCTCTAATCTCTGTAGCTTCACCTGCAAATTGACGCATACAATTCAGACCCTCTTCATGTTTTCCATCACTGTTCACATAATATTTCCTATAAACAGATTTAGTTGTGGTTTAATTGTCAGTATAGTTGTCACTGCCAAATGTCAAAATAAAAATAAATAAAACAATTCTCCGTCTTAACTTTTTCGGTCGTCAACATACTCACGAACTAACCTGGGGGATCCGGTATTTATATCGCTTCACATGGTCTTGCAATTTCTTGAGAAAGAGCACAGCAACTCAGCATTCCAAGACGAAGGCCTATTGGAAGTTGTCGCCCAACATAGCCACAAAATTCGAAATGTCCACAGTAGATAGGGTTGTGCCATTCCACGTGCATTTAAAACTTGTTAAACATAGGATTTAATCCGGAAATATTCTGTACATATTGCGGAAAGGACCCTTCAGCCGACCGTAACTCAAGAGCAGCGAGAAATACCGGTAAGTGTCTAAAATACACACAGATGTGTGCGGACAAAAGTGTCTGCAGGACATTGCACATTTTAAATAATAGGCGCGATCAACCCCAAACGGTCAGTCAATATCAGTACAGGTTTGGACGCTGATTTATCGGCCTATATCTGATATTCTTGTTTAATTATTGACATTTTATTGGCACACATATACATGAACCTTTCTATTCTTAATTTTGTTCTTGTTTTGGTGCTTCAGATAAAACATCGCTGTTAAGAACAACATTGTGTGAGTTTAACATTATAAAACGTATTGTTTCTTCACCTTTCAGTAAGATATGGTGCAACCCAAATTTGAGCCAATTGCGTCGAATATATACCGTCTGTCTGTCTGTATACTCTCTCTCTCTCTCTCTCTCTCTCTCTTTTATCTGCAACTTCGTCTAAATCAGGTCCAATGTGTGTATCACCCTGTCATGCACCGCAAAGATTAAGTAGAGAGTAAGTTATATTGTTGACTATCATTGCTGAGGCACAGAAAGGATATTACTATATATAAAAGTATTCCGAGTCGATTAAACTTTTCGCATACTAAGAAGCTTGGTTTTGGAGCCTAAAGCCACGTAGGCATTTATACAGAGCTATGCTTACATTTAACCCCTAGTGTTTATAAGCGCGAACGTATACATTTATCACTTATAATAATCCCACTTCTGTCAGTTTTTCTGATGAAAGGTTTGTTTACTTTATGCACCCAAGGTACCGACACTTTACTCGCGTAATATAAGCCAACATGTTTTACCTCGTATATACCAAACACCTAGGAATAGTATCCAGCTAGGAAATAATGGCGAGTTAAAGATCACATGGAAAATATCTTCTATGTGCTGTTGAGGTCTCAGTATACATTGTCTACTAGTCAGCGCATGAAGCAGACAAATACACGAAAACGTGTCACAAAATTGCAAGCCCACCTCCGTTGTATTCGGATGAAATGCAAGTACACCCTTAACATAACAAATTCACCACCCATTTAACTGTTAACATCGCTGCTGCTTCTTAGACGAATAACATCCTGTCATGTGACTGTGCAGTAAACTGTGAAGATAAATGCTGCTATGTAAGGTAGCTGGTAATAATGGTAACTTGCAGCTGAGTTCCAAAAGGTACTTTTCCGTGAATTGCTTCCCTCGTTCCTGGACACGGTTGCGTGTGGGTTTTCAGGTACGACGTACTCTGCCTTGCCCTCTGGCGGCAGTTTTGTGGTATACGTTATCCGTGTGGTCTCTGTCGTCCATGCCATGGGCTTTATTGTGAGGGCCTCTTTACAGTATTTTGTCTTCTGGCCTGCAGATAAATAAAAGTTATTTGCTTTTTAAGTCAGTGTTGTCTTTAATACAATATTCATAGTAAACACTAGATTTCTGATCAACAATGAAAACTAAACACCATGAAGCACCTTCAGTTTTGTATCGGAATTCCTTGAGTCAATTTAGGTCAAGCTCCTCGTGCGAGAGGCTTCGGAAATATATAATTTCCAAACACAGAGAAAGCGTGTTTTTGCACGCAATAATTTGAAGTGATGTGAATCGACTTTGCAGTTGAATACTTGTTCATAAGAACACAACGGTTCTTTGTCTGGAACTTTGCTTTGACGTCATTCAAGTTTGTATCATATTGCAGTTACTAGGAAGTTACTCAAACAAGATATTATATATAATCCTCCAAGGTGAAGAGTTACTTAACGCAACAAGCAACTAAAGTAAATTTGAAACTTAACTGTCAAACCTCACTTTCTGACTTTTT
The DNA here is from genome assembly GCA_029931535.1 of Margaritifera margaritifera. Lineage (NCBI taxonomy): Eukaryota > Metazoa > Mollusca > Bivalvia > Unionida > Margaritiferidae > Margaritifera > Margaritifera margaritifera. The sequence goes on along the minus strand of JAQPZY010001530.1, from coordinate 1,607,857 downwards.
TCAAACCTTTCTGTTAAAGAGTAATCTATTTATCTCGTCAAACCCATAATCAATACTTAAGCCAGAATATATGTCTTGATTCATACACTTAATTGTAACAAAACTGCGAACGTAAGGCGCTGTCTGACTGGTCGAACATAAACATTTGCGGCAGTACAATGTACGATATACTGCAGTGTCAATATAATTGGGTGTCAAAAATTTCAAGGTCTCCTTCTCCCATTAAGATTTACACCCCGATACAGTACCAGGCATCTCTTTCTTTATAACCCCAATGTGAGCACGAATGTCCATGTCATCAATGATGGTTCTTCCCTCAAGGTATAACAGATGTCATGTACTTTATCTCTTAATTAGTCCCTTGTCTATATAGTCCCTGCAACCCAGAAAATAGTAATTAATGAAGTGCCACACTTTGTGTCACATTTGTACAAACTGTGTTTTCCGCAGAGAATTTGTTTTAAAGAGTTGGCAAATAAAATCTTTTTACGTACAGTGGGGAAACATCCCAAATTGTAATTGTTTAAAACTACCCCAACCTTAAAGCAACAACTCTCTCATTGTAATCACTTTTAATTCTGAAAATAGATTGAAATGGTACATAATAATGTCTATAGATAGTATCTTCAATGTTTATTTTATGCATCCACTGTGATAGAAAAGGGGACATATTATTTTGCTGCTTTCCGTACATCCGTGCAGCTGTACGTCTGTAAGTCCGTTCTTCTGTCCCGAATTTCTTTTAGTACGATAGCACAGACGCTATTTAAATTAGAGCCACTATTTAAATTACACCCTATGTCATTATCACAAGTTGATGATCGGATTAGATATTCAGACCAATACAGTAGTTAAGTAAAAACTACTTGCTGTATATGATCTTATAAGATTTTAACCCAATTACAACAATTTTTCTAATTTTTCTAACTTTGTAAAATTTTTTACTTCCTCCTGTTTGATCTTCCGAATAGTCTGCTCTTCAGACCAGTCTATTCTTCAGAACAATCTACTCTTCAGACCAGTCTATTCTTCGCAACAATCTACTCTTCAGACCAGTCTATCCTTCAGAACAATCTACCCTTCAGACCAGTCAATTCTTCAGACCAGTCTACTCTTCAGAGAAGTCAATTCTTCAGACCAGTCTATTCTTCAGAACAAACTACTCTTCAGACCAGTCTATTCTTCATACCATTCTACTCTTCAGAACAATCTACTCTTCAGACCAGTCTATTCTTCAGATCAGTCTACTACTCAGAGTAGTCTATTCTTCAGACCAGTCTATTCTTCAGAACAAACTACTCTTTAGACCAGACTATTCTTCAGACCAGTCTATTCTTCAGACCAGTCTACTCCTCAGAGTAGTCTATTCTTCAGACCAGACTATTCTTCAGAACAATCTACTCTTCAGACCAGACTATTCTTCAGACCAGTCTACTCTTCAGAGCAGTCTCCAAACAGCATTGCAGCAGTGGGAGCAGTTTGTGTTTTACAAACACAGATTCATATTTATTTATGTTCTGCTTAAACTATTTTGCTTTATTCTGTCTTATTTCATTTAATGCCGTTTTTATTTTGAACATGAACAGCTCACATGGTACCTTTAATAACCACTGTGCCAATATTGTGGAAACATGTAGATTAATCTGTAATTTTACTCAGGATAATTACACGTAGCTGTGTTCCTATTCACTCAGGTATGTAGTACGACTCAGTGTTCTCATCACAGATCATCTGAGATGCAAGGATAGTGCTTTACCAGATAGCATTACTGACTGCCATCATCGACCCTGAGTTAAGGAAAAGAGCTGGATCTATCTATATTGAAGAGAGAATGATAATTAAAGTTGAAACAAATACATTATTACTGTGTCCAGTGGCTTCGTAAATAAGAGTTTCAAAAACCAAATACTACTGTATATACTCGCGTATAATGTGGGTCCAAATGCAAACAACATAATGCGCCGGCAGCATTATGCGACGGCAGATCTGGGTCTTTGCAGTTTGCAGTTATTATCGTCTTATACTCGAGTAAATACAGTAAGGGACAAGTGGAGGAAAAGTCATACGGTATATTTTGCTATTTTTATAAGACATGTTAGTATTTAACCATAAAGAGTAATCGGTTTAAATTTTGTATGAAATTTATTATTCATGGATACTAATGGCAAGGAGTTCATCATGCTGAAATCATATTTATAATTCATCGTGACGTACATACAAAAAGTCTGATTACACTTACTTTTTATTAAACAGATCATGCTTAGACAAGTCATCTTTTTAGACAGATCATGCTTAGACAAGTCATTATTTGATTAAACAGATCATGCTTACACAAATCATCTTTTTAGATTGTTTCTTAACAGTGAAATGTATAAGTCTTTTGCAAATTAACAGCAGAAATGCAATTTCTAAAGATTTATTTTTCTTTCCAAGTAAACTTGAGTGGAGTCACCAGAATAATGCAGAGCAGCACATTGTGATTATACCCATACTTGTGCGGATATATTGAGATGCATACTGCCCGTCTGTCTTAAATGAATCCCCATGTTTTATGTGTGCGTGTTTGGGGGTGGGATGGGGAAGCCGGAGTAGGTGTAGAGTGCCACCACCATCTCCCAGTCAGTTAGAATCTGGATCCGCCAATAAACTGTCAGAAATGTTGACACCAGTATGACGTCATGACTATCCTTGTAACGAAGTGCAATTAATAAATACATTATTAACATTCTTAGACAAACTTTTTGAAAAGTGTGTTAAAATGGGGATAACAGTTTTGTATCTGAGGACGTTAATGGTGGTTTTACTGTCACAAATACCGCCTTCGTTTACGCGTCCCCGATAAAAAAAATCAATTTGTGAGAGAAAAAAAACTCTAGCCAACGTCCTCAAACCCTCAAATACAAGGCTGTTATCCTATAATTATCTTGCATATTGTTGTTTGGTAGAAATTGCCAAATATTTTGTGATCAAAGCTGTAAAGTTTACAAAACATTTAATAAACAACTTATCAACTTCTCAATGAATGAAGACTTCACTACAAAAGAGATAGAAAATTTGACTGACCGTCATTCAGGTACAGCAGGGCCTCTGGTGAGCGGTCGAACAAACATGCTGACTCGGTAAATGTGGTACACTGAGGGGTACTCAGTTTATACATGGCACGGTATTTCCACGTGGAGTTGGTACAAAGAAAACTCGTGATAATCTGTAAAAAAAAAAATTTTTAAAAATACAACAACCAAAGACAAGTCGACTTGTAACTCGTATTTTCTCCTTGATACGTTAATGACAGTTTGTACAGAATATAATTGCACATTTGTTTAAACCGTATTTACAATATGAAGTAGATTAGTCCCAGTATAGGATAAACATACTTATTTTGTCATTTAGTACATTTTAAAATGAAATCAAAGATTTTGCACCTTTCTATACTTCGGTCGTATTGTATGATTCTGGGATTTTTTATTAGAAATTACTCTTGTGCGAAATTAATGCATACAGATACGTTTTTATTTTGAAGTCATTGGTATAACTTAGTGTAGGACAAAATACCCTTCGGGCCAAATGCCCCCCCCCCCCCCCCCCCCCCCCCCCCCCCGCAAAATGAAAGATAGGGAATAATCCCCCAACCTCCATATAGTACTGGTAACATGTTTTCAGTATGTTATCATTATAGAATCGGGTTGAAAGATCTGGTACTGGCCTAGGGATAAGTACATGTAAAATGGGTTTATTTAAGACACCCCCCCAAAAAAAAAATAAAAAATAAAAAAATAAACATTTTAAAACGGAATAGGTGAAAAAAAAGGCACAAATATGACTTATCGTCAATATACTTCATATTTAGTTTAATTATGGATTTTCATGTCTATCCAATACAATTATTGCTTAGCTTTTAAGTACGTCACAAAATATAATAATAATGGTCAAATACAGTAAACTCAGTACCTATTCCATCTCTATACAAGTAATGATCTATTTCCATCGGATGCAGTGTCCCACAGCTCTCAGGGTTTAGTCGATGGTCTAAAGTTTATAAAGGGCTAAACTAAGACTGGGGGAGGGGATTATGTCCCATCTTTCAGTTTGCTGTGTGTGTGTGGGGGGGGGAGGGTATGACCAGGGGGAATTTTGTCGGGGGGGGATATGACCGGGAGGGATTGATTTATCCTGGGGGGATTTTGTCTGTACCCAGGCATATCCACCTCGAGTGGAAAAGGCTGAGTATTTATGTACATTTTATGAGTAACATTTCTGTGCCTGCATTTCAGAATAGATTTTAACATCTAAAGAAAACAATCATACCCAACAGTTGTAAACTCCTGCAATCGTTTCCTTGGTAATTAGATACTTCTCCAGAAGGTTGTCTTGAATTAAGGCAAGACATTGATATACTGTAATAAAAAGTATAACAGTTAGTGGGTAAACTGTCTGATACAAAAATTACATTAACATTGAATGAAAGTAACAATAAACTGCTTTAGTCAAAGTTAACGCCAAAATCAAGGAAGCGATTCTAATTAGATAATCGACTTTCTGTGAGTATGAATCACAACCATTTTTTAAAATCTTCACTGAAAAATTATATCACCTCTGAATACAAAGACAATATTCATTATATTGAACGCTACAAGAAAAGCTTCTATTTTATCATATAATCTAAACGTAGATATTAAAATGTATTGGTACAAAATGTTGAAAATACTTCAGTACATTTTAATTAGCTGTACTTGTAACTTGGATACCTTATTTTTTCCTTATCGTCACCTATTTCTCGGATTTGAGGAGAATGCCACCCCCATATTCCAATGTCGTTATTTCCTTAAATCGGGATTAGTTTCCTTGAGAAAAAGCAGGTAACTGACTAAGGACTCTTAATTATGTGGTGAAAATTTTATGAAAATTGGACGAGAGACTTTGAAGTTATACAGATTTAAAATTGTACACGTTATGTAGTACAACTCCAATAGGCAACCCTCAGGGCTCTTGACAGACTTCTAGACCAACCAACACTGGCTACCCACTGGGCTCATGACAGACTACTTGACCAATCAACATAGGCTACCCACTGAGATACTTGACCAACCCTCATAGGACACCCACCGGGCTCCTGACAGACTGTTTGACCAAGACTGCTTCACGTGGAGCCAAAATATGAGGCAAACACCGAAGCTGGGTCAGTGGTTCATTACAATTTTAGATATCTGCTAGGTGACTTACAGTAGCCGATGTGGGTCAAGTGGTTAGTTGTATAGTACTTTAGAGTCTTGATAGTATGTACAATATCTCACCTCTTGGCAGCATCAGATTTCGGCAGGTATCCGAACTAATCCGAATGGCTCCGCGTTCTACACAATCTATATTGTCCCAGTCTGATATGTCTCCTTCACAAGGTTCGCCGTACACCGTTCCATTAAAAGGGATGGTCCCAGAAAAACCACAATAAGTGTCCCAGAGCATGCCATCCACTATTAAGAGAAACATGCATTTGTTGGGCATGAAAGCCTAATCTGAAGATATGATTCAGATGGGCGGAAATGCATTTATTAGCTAGTGTTGAGGCTTCAAAACCAAGAATAGGCCCCAAAACAATAATAACACAGTCACAATCATTAAAAATCTATAATGATGTAAAATATTTTATGTATCTCTACGCTTTTAAATTTCCGTAAATACACAGTAAGTAGATGTTCTGGTGCATCCCTCTGGCAATTAAACCTTCATCTCTTATACTTTAAAAAAAGAACAACAACAAAAAAACAAAAAAAAAAACAAAAAAAAAAAAAACAACACGCACACATAATCATCGAACGTTACTGTAAAACATAATGAAATTACACCATATTTTCTAATATCAGTATCTAGTCTGGAGACATATTTTTAACTCGCTTTGGGGGTGTAATGTTAAGTTGTGAAAATTCTATACAATATTTATTCCTTTATATTTTATCCCTGGTTTTGTACATTACAACAACTTTAAGAGACGCACAAGCTGAATTATGACCAGCCTGTCTTTTGCTCTTTCGAATTACCGTATATAATTTCAACACTATATATATATATATATATATATATATATATATATATATATATATATATATATATATATATATATATATATAAACAAATACAAAAGCACTGAAAGTTTGAATCAATATTCCACAGAATGAAGATAGCAAGACCCAAAATTTCTCATTAGTAATCATTAATTTCATGAGATATTAGATTCCGAAGTTTCGAGTCTTATTTTTACGGAACATACACAAAATTATATACCTGCTATGTTCTGAGTCGGGGGAAAGAACGCGTTCGATACGGCGTACGAATACGTCGAGGCTGTCAGGCCTATATGTATTCATGGGCCATATAGAACGAGTTCTTTCTCCCGACTGGGAACAAAAGACACGTATTTATTGCATACTCCCTCCTGTACGCTTTCCGATTTAAAAAAATTTTTAATCTACACAGCGTGAATGAAACTTAAATCAAATTGAGATTGATAGATCTTCGATTCTGTGCATCTATGATTATTGTAAGTGCGCACATCAGTGGAAACACCTAAATAGTTCCAGTATGTATTTAACAACCATATCGAATACCAAATCAACTAAATAAGATGAAATGGATATGCAGTAAAATCCGACAAATATCACGTCGTTGTATTTGTTGAGTCTTCAATGTCATTGAAGACATGTATATTTTAGAACAGTTTATATCATGCTCAAAACAAATCAAGTACTACTTTTACTTCGTAGGGATTTAAAGTTTTCGAATACATCATGAATAAGTACTTTCTCCCAAAATATTCATAAAGATCTCTTTAAGGGAATTAATTATGCTTACATATTAAATTTTTCCAAGTTGCACCACGATATGGATCATTGACGGGAAAGACAGCATCTTCAAACGCACAAAGTTCTTCAAATCCCACGTCAAATCGGAAGCTGTTGCCTAAAATTGAAATTTAATTAGATTTTTAAGACACTGCTAAAATTACATGACGCAGTTGAACACAGGTAGATATAGTTATGGCAGGTGAAGGCAATACCATATTACAACTTCATTTTTATTACAAAGGGTCAGATGGGAAACAAGTTACCATGGTTACAGCAAGAGTATAGGTATGTGAGTATCAGTATTGAGTTCAGGATTGAAATCATCTGAAGCTTTTTCATGAAATTTTCAAATATATTGATTTTTTTAAATTAATTTTTTTTTTTAAATAGACATATGTGATGAATAGATTAAACAGGACAGTCAAGTCGCATGTGACATCTCTGTGTTATTAGTATAAATACATTTTTAATTTGGTTATGTAACTATTTGAAGGAGAAAACAAGTACAATAAATCATTATACATTTCATAATATTTTGAAAAATATCAATGGGAGAAAATTATATCGCCACAGTGGCGATATCACCTCTGGAACTATTTTCTTTTCCTATTTAGGAAATATATCTTCCCTTACGTATGTTATTCAAACCTGTATTTCCATATTTAGACCTATTTACATTTTCTTCTTTTTCTGCTTCTCTCTCTCTCTCTCTCTCTCTCTCTCTCTCTCTCTCTCTCTCTCTCTCTCTCTCCATAAGGATGAACAGATCTTAAAATGTGTCAAGATTGTAGACCCTCTAATATAAATGTATATAATCAATTATGAGGCGCCATCAAGAAATGCCTACGACGAACTCCAAACAACAAAAAGTAGGCTTGAGGTATTGACTTTTTTATAAATGGTTCCACATGAATTATAATTTTCAGTGAGTGAACATAATGACCTGTTGCTATTCAATAGTCTGCGTCGCTCACACAAGTGTCGTATACCTGTTACACTCTACGACACACGATACACATTCTTAGGAAATATTTCTGATTAAATATAGTAATCAAATTGCTTAAGTAGCGATTTTAACTCTGATCACAATCATAATCTGAAAACGATGGAGAAATCGGACATTGATTAGCCTTGATTGCAAACCAAAATTAAGTGACAAAATCGAAATTTGGACTGCAACTTTGCCAAGACCACACAAGACTTCACGTTTTGAGTGTAGAAATAAATGAACTAAAGAACCGAAATTCATACAAGTAAAACTCACAATCATTAAAATCTTTTGTTAAAGATGTTATGCTCTGAAGTCTGTCTTATACGACCTGTCATCTTTTTACAGGGGCACACCCCAAAAATGGTCACTGTATCAATCCGCGCTAGAAATTTGTTAACGAAAATAAAAATCCCTTCATTTCCATATGAAAACAGCCATTAATTTGACAAAATATACAATTTGAAGCGTTATATTTAAAACCTAAATTTGAAAAAGTCGCTGTCCTAAAATTATTGTAAAATTTCGGAATGGAGAAAAATAATTGTTGTAATCGAAGTTTTGACTCCAAAATTTTTCATAATATTTCAAAATCTACATTTTCTTGAGTAGATATAAGAAATTAGTTCACTCATGACGTGGAAACATTTCAAAAAGCGTAGATACCCTCTATATATCAACTTTTTTCATTTTTTTCATAAATATATTTATCTATGACTAGTTTCATCGTTTGATAAAATAACGGTATATCACAAATAGGTGTCCTAACTCCTCCACTAGTTTGACTCACAGCTAGTTCTGCAAATTATGTTTTAAATATGTACATCCGTATACATGTTGCAAAATTACAGTGTTTCCTTACGTCGCTAAGATGATCAGAAAAAAAGTTAACAAATGAATAAAATTAAAGATATAATTATTCAAGATGCAATCCACAACTAGGTTATCAAATTTGATTCAGAAAGTACATAAATCTGATATGTTATAGCTGTATATGATATCTAGTGCTTCACGTTGGCACTCTGTCCCTATTCCATTCGCAATTTCGAGGCCGATCCTACGGATCATACTTTGAATGTATGCCGATAGCGACCACCTCGGTTATTTTACAAAACAAGGATTGACCGAGAAGTTGCAAATGCATCGAACTGTTTTTTCATTCGCAACTTCTCGGCTAATCCTACGGTCAATCCAATCGTATAAATATCTGAGGTGGTTCGAATAGATTGCGGTTTGTTTTTACTTTTTGTTTTGCGATAAAACTTCCGGCGAATAAAATGTATAATTTTTCTTTAAAGTAATGCGCCTACATACATCAGGTATATTTTGGTCTCACAGAAATAGCCGAGGTCGTCCGAATGCATATACGCAGCCAGCAGAGTTATGAGCAGTCGTAAGATTTTACCTGGTCTGTGTACGGACAACTGGCAGACCTAGTACATCCGTTATGTACCTATGTATCATTAGTCTAGTACCCTGCCTTCTTGACTACGTTACGAACGTAGTGAAGGAAGTAAGGTGCCAGGGTATAATAAATTCCATACAATATGGCGGGTATGCCGGTGTGTATTGTATTGTGAGTACAGTTCTGAGAATATTTTCTTGCACAATGAAAACGTGTATTACAACGTTTCATAAATAAAATAATGATAATATAAATGTAATACCAGAAATCAAACCAAACATAATATTTTCAGAGTATATGCTGAAATTTCTATCCATTAATTTGAATGACGAAAGAGCGTATAGTTGATCAGACTGAATCTGAGGATGCCAATGATAGGTTTACAGTAATGGGATATATCTGGCTAAAAAGCTGCAACTTATTTCTGGGATCAGCAATCAACCCTGTATTTGTAGGAAACAAGTAAACGTTTTAATTTTTAGTATTGTAAATTTATCCTTTCTATGGAAGTTTAAGAATAACGATATACTCTTACCTACTCTGAATTGCACTAAGTTATTGTTGAGTCGATGGAATTCCAAACATGTATACCGCATGGCGCTGTAACAAATAGAGCAAACAAACGAGTTATTTTTGAAATAAATTAGAGATCGAATGTTTTAAAGCTGTCATATTAAACGGTATACGGTGAAAAAACATTAAAATCTCTGAATCAGTTGACCTATTTAATCACAGCTAAATAGTGCCAGAAATAATACCAGTTTTAACTGGGGCAACAACAATAGCACGCCAGAACCCAACCCCCACACAAGCTTTTCACTTCTGAGGTGAAAGTGTGGGGGTGGTGATATTGGGTAACATACTTTGCATATAACTACATAGCGTGACTTACAACTCTTTCCGATATATGAAAAGACGCTTTTATTGGGAAACGGTAACCGTTAACTTAGATATATCTCTAAGGTTGGGTCATAAACCCTAGCTTTAAAATGAGTTTCGGTATTCATCTACATAGATATTTCATGAAATCCAATAACTAAGATCTATTTGGAGCTATTACAGAACGCACTGAAGGTTTTCTTCATGGGTCCAGGTCGTGTGGTCATTCATTACATAACAGTTGCTAGCTCTCTACGGCGCTAATTGAAGCTCTATTATAAGAAACAGATGGGAGAGCAGTGTTAGCTATGAAGTAGTATCTGACTTAGTCCAAACAAGCAATATCCAGGACTGATGCTTCCCACTTTTCGAGGGAGAGCTAATTGGCGATGTGGATATAGTAAATGATTTAAGGCACATTTATTAATGAAGGCTTACTGGTAAGACTATAAACACGGAAAAATAATGCACGTGGAGCAAAAGTGGTTGTTTTAGTGAATTGGAACACCCATTCGGACAATGTTCCGATCTGTGTTGGTGAGCGGAAATGCTGTAGATATGACATCTGAGAAGGAAGTGATGATGAAATCAAGCGTTTTTCCATGACAGAAGAAGGGGCTTTTTATTATCAGTCGGGAACATCGGGTGGCCGAGTCGTCTAAGGCGCTCGCCTTTACAGATAACTCACACATCTCACCTATGTCTCAGTTCTATCAATGTAGGTATTTGAGAAAGCTTGCCAGTAGCTTCCCGTGGGTCGGTGGTTTTTTCCGGATTCTTCCTCCACCAAAATATACTGGCCGCCATGTTTAGCCTATCATGTACTGAAAAGTCGTTTTCAGTCTGAGGGAGTATCGTGTGAGAAGAGATGTTCGCTGGGTATTTTTGGTTGGTGTGTTGAGGCAGTGGGTTCTAGGCGCCCGGGGGCAATGTTCTTTAGTGGCGCCCATACCGAGGCGCCGGGGGGGGGGGTGAAGGGGTGGGGGGGGGGGGGCAGTGTTCTTTAGTGGCGCCCTTACTTTGCCACAAGGAACATTTTTGATGTGAGTTGCAAACCTCCCCCATCGACAGCTAAAAAAAAGTTCCCGACGGAGCCCCCCTCCTTCTCCCACGTCGCGCCGCCACTATGTTGAGGTGTCCAAGTATGATATAATTCTCTAATGTTGAGCAGAGTTGCTGTATTGTTGTATCAAGGTGATTTGTTTGAAATCCAATAAGAATTAAGATAGTTATTGTGCAGACAGGAACATAGGCAAGTCCGGCAATCAGGGGTCATAACTCAGCTTAAAGATTGTCTAACATGCTGAAAATTTAACTCTGCAACACTGAAAATCAAACTCAGCCCAGGTCTCCTCAATATCAAGCTAATTACAAATTAGTTACAATCAAATAATGAGTAAAGCGGTTATGGTGCAGAAGCGAAAGAGGATGGGACAATGAGGGGCCGTAACCCTACTAAATGACGACGTAGAATGCTGACAATCAAATTTAGCAAAATTCTACTTAATATTATATTGCATATCAAATTTCATGTAATAATTAATAATAATTAAGAGCTTTACTGTTTAGAAATGAAAGTGAATAGGTCTGAAAACAAGAGGCTCTATCTAGTCTAAAGAATGACGTCAAATGTCGATAATGAAACTCAAGCAGTTTCTAACCAATATCAAGCTGTCTACCAAATGTTGTTGAAATTTAATTATGAATGAAGGAGCTATTGTGCGGAAATGAAAGTTGGTGAAAAGGCTTACTTTAATATTCCCCTATTTGTCTACGAAATACGGAAACAACAACACGTTGGGGAACTTCTGAAAATTTTAGTATATACCGATTTCAGTAAGGTCACTAGCTATATATATTTTAATCCTCAATGGTCATATTAATCTAAGTGAAGTATATACTGGCAGATAAGTAAACAAAAACGTGCCATTTTCCACAAGTCATACTGAGACAAAATTCCTAATATAGAATTGATGTACTATATTATTATTAAATTACCAATACAGACACAGTCTGAAAGCCTCTCCACTACTTCTTCTATTTATGTATGCTTTTGATCCTTTTTATGATATATTCGACAAATTTATTTGTCTTCATATTTCATTTATGTTTGATTGTAAATATTTGTATAACATAATCCAATATGGCGGCTGATGACGTCATTCTAAATAGAATCGATATGACTGATTAACACAAGTATCTGTCTATGTTAATTCACGGATTGTATCGCCGCTATCAAACCACCTTTTTGTAACATGATCACATGGAAATTAAATTTTATGATATGCATGCAAGGCCGACATTGTATCAACTGTCGTTGTAAATTGTTATGCAAAGCTGACATTGTATCAGCTGTCGTCATAAATTGTTATAATACACATGCAAGGCCGAGATTGTAACAACTGTCGTCTTACAAAGGAAGTATCAATCATAAAACACACGTATTATTTCGCTTCATTTATAGTCTACATCATATAAAACTTCCTGGTTGTGAGCCTTTCTTTTTTTAAGAATAACTGAGTGCTTTTTAAATCACTGTTGGTTTTACATTTTGTTAAGTGCATCTATGATGTGTCAGACCCATAACAAGATACTGAAGAAGTGAAATCTGTCTTTCTTGAGAGGTTTTTAAAACTTATTGTCTTGGGTCATATCATACATACACCTCCCGTTACTACTTACACCTGAATCCGCTATAAATATTCAAATACCAACTTTTCGTCACACGATAGCTCGACTAGGACTGACATTAATGAGCCTTGTCAGTCACATGACGAAGTGACGTCAGAGCAGAGGCTCCGGAAACAAAACTCTTAGATGTACACTGCACATACACCCGTGTTAGTTTTTTTTGTAGTAAACGTTTGCAAATTGGAATTTATCACATTATTATTCATTGCATAGTGATAAAAAAATACTAACGTAGATTTTTTTTTAGTTGGGTGACACTACTGTGTAGAATACAGTATGTATTATAAAAAAAAGTCAGGTGGTAATTCTTACTCTTTATTATTCAAGCATTTTAATCATATCTATTTTAATGTTTGAGACATGAATTTCCAGTTTTGAGTTGAATTTACTTAATAACATATAGTACAAAACATCAATAATAATAATAATAATAATGATAACGACATAATTGTAACTATTATTGTCATCAGCTTTATTATTATTATCATTATCATCATCATCATTATGCATTGTATATTTTACACAAAGTGCATTTAGGTTGTATTATTCTATTCATATTGAAAGTAGTTGTCACGCTAAAAATGTCGATTATTTTTTTTGGGGGGGGGGAGGGGGAGGGGGTGTTTGCCGATTGTTTCAATTTCGATATGACCTTGATACAATATTCAAAATGGGTAACTGTGAATAGGTTGACTAAAATCCAGACCTCCTATCCAAACCGGTCTTATTTGTATCTGACTAAAGTCCAGATCTACTATCCAAAACCGGTCTTATTTGTATCTGACTAAAATCCAGACCTCCTATCCATACCGGTCTTTTTTGTATCTGACTAAAATCCAGACCTCCTATCCATACCGGTCTTTTTTTGTATCTGACTAAAATCCAGACCTCCTATCCATACCGGTCTTATTTGTATCCTAGAGATTCAAGACCACCTTTATTTATTTGTGTGTTGGTAAGAAATGCGGATCACTTTATAATAATGTCATTACTACACGAGGGCAAAAGGTTTCTAACCCAAATAAATTAGTCTTTTCCATAACATCACCAAAATAAATGAGTCTTTTCCATAACATTACCAAAATAAATTAGTCTTTTCCATAACATTACCAAAATAAATTAGTCTTTTCCATAATATCACCAAAATAAATTAGTCTTTTCCATAATATCACCAAAATCAATTAGTCTTTTCCATAACATCATCAAAATAAATTAGTCTTTTCCATAGCATCACCAAAAAAAATTAGTCTTTTCCATAACATCACCAAAATAAATTAGTCTTTTCCATAACATCACCAAAATAAATTAGTATTTTCCATAATATCACCAAAATAAATTAGTCTTTTCCATAACATATCAAAAGAAAAGTTCGGTTTTCAAACCCCAAAATTTAAATGAATTTGAAATGTTTATAGATGTATAGGTCTCAAGATAGGCATAACAATAGAAGAATGACATTGAATAGAGACAGAGCTGTTGGGAGTTTTGATCAGTTTGTATCAGAAGGTTTATTTCAGTAAAAATGTGTACCCACCATCCATTTTTAAAGAATGATACAGTTTTGTACTGGTGTTCGTTGTAAATATTCCACTCCTTACATACAAAGGTTCCAAACTCTGAGAAAGTCACGACGGAATGATTAATGAAGACATATTCTTTTCTTGGTCTATGATCAATAAGAATCCACGACCCGTGAAGCTTGCCGGAAAATGGACTCAATGTTCGCAACATTTGCTTCTTCTCGTCTGTGATAAAAACATAGAATATATGATGTAGGCAATTCATATTCATCAGTGAATATTGCAAATGATATATAAATGCTTATGGAAAAAGGTAATGGACAGTTGATAAAGGTAATGGAAAGTTGAGAAAGGTAATATGAAGTTGAGAAAGGTAATGGAAATTTGAGAAAGGTAATGGAAAGTTGAGAAAGGTAATGGGAAGTTGAGAAAGGTAATGGAAAGTTGACAAAGGTAATGGAAAGTTGAGAAAGGTAATGGAAAGTTGACAAAGGTAATGGAAAGTTGACAAGATAATGGAAAGTAACACTTAAAGTCACACTGTAGTAAGTAAGAGTTTTATATATATATATATATATATATATATATATATATATATATATATATATATATATATATATATATATATATATATATATCAGTTGCATCTATAGTTTGAATATTCTATTATTTGAAGACTACATGTAAGATCGGTTGATTCAGAACCAGAATGTATTATCTTCTGAAAATGTATTATTATTATTATTATTATTATTATTATTATTATTATTATTATTATTATTATTATAGGAATTGAGGTGTCAATACGAGGCCTTGATTAACCTTTACTAGTTATGTACGAATGATATACCCATGTTAATGAAATACTATTCCCTCCATACGCAGACAAATAAAGTTATTTTTAGCTACTAGTTGTGAAAGAATGGGGATTGAAACAATTCCATAAAATCTATATAAATAGACCCATTCCTACATCCAGTTCAGACACAACATTATCCCTAATGACAATATCATAGAAAGGAAAGCTTTATTCAAGAGCTTATTTCTACCTTATTATATACACGCAAACAGCGTGAGAGAAATACATGTACCCTTCCTAATCGAACGTCAAAGTGTGTATTACCACAGAGTCCACATGATTCCTGACAATGCAAGGCAAATTTATTTTCCTTGTGACAGGCTCCTCGCTTTGCTATATGTATACATTTCTCTTTGTTCTCGTCCTCACAAGCCATGGGATCTGTGGAAGTAAAGGGACGAGTATACAATATATTTGTTGCTTATATCAAGGAAAGTAACAATAGGAAAGATTTCCATGGCAACATCTTTAAGATGAAGTAGCTTTTTCCAACAAGTGGAATTACGATAGATTTCCAGACAATTTTATTACAATTTCAATTATTCTTTGTGCTTTTAATTTATAATCTATTGACGCATTAGTGCAATATCTTAGGTACCACCTTACATTCAACTATGTTACGATACAAACATTCTGAACAATAAAGAGATCGCATAAGTATTTTACCAATTTTTTTCATCTTCATTTCGTAATAGTCCATTCCACTCTGTGGTTTTCCATCCTCTTGCGTAGGACATACTACACTAAAGTACAGCATGACCGTAAACTCCGTCAGCTCGTGCAGTTTTCTTGGAAAACGCTGAAAATTAAATAAAAACAACAAGATTAATGTCACACAGTTTCATTCTTCTAAGTCTGATGACCATGTATATATCGTATATACACGCTTATAACACACGTCCAACTGCAAAACAACATAGACCCTGATCTGCCGTCGCACAATGCGCTGGCAGATCAGAGTCTATGATGTTTGTGCTGTTGATTACTCCTAACAATTTGCAGAGATCCAGATCTGCCAGAGCATTATTCGACGGCAGATCTAGGTCTTTGTCGTTTGCAGTTGGACTGGACTTATAAGTGAGTACAGAATGGTACTTTAGGTACAAGTGACTTTGAGTTCTGATGGATGGTACTTTAGGTACAAGTGACTTTGAGTTCTGATGGATAGCTGGCAACTTCACGCAAACGAAATATAAATCATATTTTTTATAGTTCAAAGGTGTGGAAAACACTGACAGCTTACATTAAATACTATTTTAGCCGACAGACACTATTTCTGAAGAAGTCAATTCAAAAATATTTCCTCGGACACATCACGAAATGTCCGTTCTAGTACTTTGTGTCAAGGGGACTTCTGTAATCAATGAACAAATGAAAATAGTGAATGGCGCTGCTGTGATGGATTAGAAGCATGTGTCGACCTTCAGTCATGTAAAAGTTCTAATAATGTAGGACATATCATGTGTCTTGTATAAAAAAAAAATTTGTGCCATTTTGTTTTACTGTGTTTTTTTTTCTTCTTCTATTTTGATTATATTTGACGGTTACATTCATTTTGTCAATATACTCCTTTTCTGTTGTCCGCCCTCTTTCATGTTTCACGTAGTTCTCGTCAGCAGAAATAGTTATATTTACTATAACTATAAAGATTTCGTCGTCACTACGTCATAAACTTTATTTTAACGCAAGTGCGGATATGTGTACGTAGTGTGTGAATGCTTCTGTGTATGGTTACAAATAAAGTTATCATACCAGATATGTGTACGTAGTGTGTGAATGCTTTGGTGTATGGTTACAAATACAGTTATCATATCAGATATGTGTACGTAGTGTGTGAATGCTTTGGTGTATGGTTACAAATAAAGTTATCATACCAGATATGTGTACGTAGTGTGTGAATGCTTTGGTGTATGGTTACAAATAAAGTTATCATACCAGATATGTATACGTAGTGTGTGAATGCTTTGGTGTATGGTTACAAATACAGTTATCATATCAGATATGTGTACGTAGTGTGTGAATGCTTCTGTGTATGGTTACAAATAAAGTTATCATACCAGATATGTGTACGTAGTGTGTGAATGCTTTGGTGTATGGTTACAAATAAAGTTATCATACCAGATATGTATACGTAGTGTGTGAATGCTTTGGTGTATGGTTACAAATACAGTTATCATATCAGATATGTGTACGTAGTGTGTGAATGCTTTGGTGTATGGTTACAAAAAAAGTTATCATACCAGATATGTGTACGTAGTGTGTGAATGCTTTGGTGTATGGTTACAAATAAAGTTATCATACCAGATATGTGTACGTAGTGTGTGAATGCTTTGGTGTATGGTTACAAATAAAGTTATCATACCAGATATGTGTACGTAGTGTGTGAATGCTTTGGTGTATGGTTACAAATAAAGTTATCATACCAGATATGTATACGTAGTGTGTGAATGCTTTGGTGTATGGTTACAAATACAGTTATCATATCAGATATGTGTACGTAGTGTGTGAATGCTTCTGTGTATAGTTACAAATAAAGTTATCATACCGGATACGTGTACGTAGTGTGTGTATGTTTCTGTGTGTGGTTACAAATAAAGTTACCATACCAGACAGTACTGAGGTATTTCACCATCCTCTGCGACCACCAAATAATAATAATATGAGTGTTCCCATCCAGCCCAACATCGCAGTCTCTTCTCTGAAATGAATAACAATTTTAACACCGAAAATGCAAATAAAACGTCGGCTTGTTTATTTCCCAAGAAAGGTATACAAAATATAATAAAAAAACCCAATTCAGATGAGGAATCAACACAATCAATTCTGATATGGAATCAACACCATCAATTCAGATGCGGAATCAACACCATCAATTCAGATGAGGAATCAACACCATCATTTCCTGTGCTAGGGTTTAAGAAGGATCGCTATTAATTAGAATTATAGAATGGTCAACATGTATCATCAATTTTCTACCAGATCATATGGTGATAAGTGGAAATAAAGAATTTAGAGCGACCATTGCAAAGCGATGTTTGTAGCTTTCCCCCATTAATATAAACAAAATACAAAAAATAAAAAATAAGAAATAATAATCAAAGGCATGAATATAGCTATAAAAGTAGCATACAATAGTATGGAAAACTCCAATTATTTTGACAAAATTATTCAATAATAGTCCTGCTATTTATTTATTTTTTGTTACATTTTAAAAATTAACTTAGCTTTTGGAAGATGTCTAAAACTGGATTTGAAGCATTAGGAATATAATTCTTGTGCTCAGCCTCTTCGGATTTAATATTTGTTGTATGATTGATAAATATTATACATATTCGAAAGTTTCAAGACAAATTCTTCAAAGTTATTGAAATTTGTGTATTGTTTCGTGGCACTTGCATTTCCATATTAAATGGCTATTTGCCACTACTAACACAAAAGTCAATCGTGTCAGATTGTTTATCTTTGATGTAGTGGACCATATCCGAGTTTCGATTTTGGACAATTTTAAGAATGATACGTGGTGGCTCAGTGGTTAGCGTGCCGGTCGCGCGACCGATTGTACAAAATTCACAGCACAAAAATTCAATCCAACTTTTTGAACCAATATGGACGGATTAACAAAATTCACAGCACAAAAATTCAATCCAACTTTTTGAACCAATATGGACGGATTAATGAATGAGTATCTTTTATCTTAAACTAGCCATTTTTTTTTAAAAAGTGTTATGAAGAAAATGTAACGGAAAGATTATTAAATATAACATTTTCGACAACTTTCGATTTACTGTTTTTTTAGGTAAATATATATAATTAGACATATTGTAAATAATATGCAAATATACAAGGCGAGAACACATATGGAATTTAAATTAACACGACCACGAACAATAAATGAAAAACAAAATTATCACACTGATAAATTATAATTCCATATCTATCTGTTTGTAATCCAAATTATCACAGCTGCTAAGCTAGCGCACTTGTGAAATTTAAATTAGAACGATCCTTGTTTCACGGATCACACAATATAAATAAAAAAGGTCACACTTACAAATTCAGTTGTTATTGCAGAGTATTGTAACCACTAAGAAAATCAATACTATCTTTCCTGTGACTATTCCTAGAGATTATTTAACCTGTTAGGAATATTACTTACATGTTTTTTTAAAAAAGCAGCATTAAAACCTAAACAGAAAATGAAATGTTTATTGACCTGAACCTCCCGTCTTCTGCATTGGGTGACAAAGCAAACAGGCGTAATTCGGCCGATTCTGGAAAAGTCATTTGCACCAAAAGCTCCAATAATTAAATTAAAATGCAACCATTTCCAGAAAATGCAACATAACCTATGCTGATGATAGATTGTGTCTAAGTTAAATGATAGATTGTGTCTAAGTTATATGATATATTGTGTCTAAGTTAAATGATAGAGTGTTTCAAAGTTAGATGATAGATTGTGTCTAAGTTAGATGACATATTGTGTCTAAGTTAAATGATAGATTGTTTCAAAGTTAGATGATAGATTGTGTCTAAGTTAGATTATAGATTGTGTCTAAGTTAGATGATAGATTGTGTCTAAGTTAGATGATAGATTGTGTCTAAGTTAAATGATATAGTGTGTCTAAGTTATATGATAGATTGTGTCTAAGTTATATGATAGATTGTGTCTAAGTTAAATGATATATTGTGTCTAAGTTAAATGATAGATTGTTTCTAAGTTAGATGATAGATTGTGTTTAAGTTATATGATAGATTGTCTAAGTTAAATGATATAGTTTGTCTAAGTTAGATGATAGATTGTGTTTAAGTTATATGATAGATTGTCTAAGTTAATATCTAACACAAGTTAGATAGTCTTGGTGCATCTGATCTTATAATGAATACATTGTAGTCATGAAGATTAAAAAATTAGTAGAAAATATACAAAAGTAGAAAATTTAAGAAATATTTTAAAAACTTAACTTGTGCAGTAATACCTTGAATAGCTGAGAGGGGAATCCACGGTGAATACATTGCTTCATAATCAAACATCCTAGATACACTCATAACTGATTATTGCATGCATGTAAATTAAATTAGTACAAAAATAAGTTTTTTGTGTATACTTAAAGAATCCAATGCTGATATTATTTTTTTATTTTAAAGGTTGAAAACATCCAGTTGAAACAAGATTTCTTTCTTACAATTGCAGCTACGATACACTTTATTTTCTTCAATTGGTTGTATAGCCTTGAGTTTATTTGAAAAATCATTTGGATGCAAGCCAAATTTGATTACAGAATTGTCACTTTAAATTGTTTGCTTCAGCGATGGGGTAGTGCTACAGTGTGAATGGGACACAACTGGTCCTTCCAATTTGATGGGACCATTGTAATTGTTTCAGGCACTGGTACCATAACTAGAAGTAATGCTTAGTCTATATTGAGAACAATTAGGAACTCAGACATTTTTGCCATTTTCTATAGAAAAAAAAACAGTTTGATTTGTTCATTCTAGATGACACAGAGAAATAAGAAATGCTCGGGTGCTCCTTGTTAGACCCATTATGAGGAATATAGTAAATTCTTGGCCCTTAAGGCATCACATTCCTACGTGTACTATTCTCAACAGTTTAAATATGAACTAACAATTGAAAATAAACATCCAAATGAGATAATGACACCATTTTTCATTGTAACACGTGCTTGTCAGTGTTAAGGAAGCTAATTTCTATGCAAAACTCCCAATATTTCTCCTTAGATGCACACAAGTGATATAATTTCTTCAGATTTGTTTATCTGGAGATTAGATGTACCATTTTAATTTTCAAAGGGGTGGGGGAGGGGAGGGATGCTTTTTCCAAAGCAACAACCTGAGTGGAGATTTTGGCCAAACATGTTGCCCTTTTTTTTTTTTTCTTTTTTTTTTCTTTAAAAGAAATTAATATTGAAAAATATACCCAAAGAGAATATAACTGGTCTTTGCAAATGAAATAACGATTAATTTGTAGCATTTTATTAAAACTAGTTCAACTATATCCATACAGCTTTATCTTTAGACGAGTATGGAAAGTGAGGCCTTGTGTTCAGACCTTACATTGGTCACCTAAGACATCCCATGAAGCTCTGTTTAGACAACTGTCTTCTAAAATACGTTGTACTCTGGAGCAAACCACACTGGAAAGAATGCAACCAAACTTTGCAGATATGCACTATGCTTCAGTGTTGCTGCAGATACAGATAAAGCAAATTTATCAAGTAGGAGCAACTTTTTTCATCTCTTCAAAGTATCACTACAAAATTGAGCCATTCAGCTGTTATCGCATCCTATTGTAGTCCCTAAGAAAATCATTAATATTTTTCTCAGATTTTTTCCTGGAACCGAGCTAGCCAGTGAAAAATGCTGCTTGAATTAAATAATAAGCAGCAATAAAGCCTAACAGAAAATAATATGTTTATTGAGTTGCGCATCTTGGCTTTTGAGTAGGTTGAGTGTGCAAACAGGTGTGATTCGGCCGGTTACGGAAGGGACATTTGCGCTTACAACTCGAATTATTTCATTCAAATGCAACTATTTCCAGAAAATGCAACATAACCGATGCTGATGTGTGCATATATTGTGTTAAAGATAGTGGTTAATATAAGCAAGGTAGTCTTGATGCATCTAATTCTATAGCTAATGCACTGTAGATCATCACAAATGTAGAAAGTGAAGGAAATATATAAGGAATAAAATATATTAAATTCGTGTAGTAATACCATAAAGGATTAAAGAAAATAACTGAAAATAAAAATATTTATTGTAGATAAACCTTATGTTGGCTTATTGATAACGAGTAAACACAAATTATCAACCATAAAGTATTATCTGGATTATTTTACACTATTTTATATGAGTTACAAAAGGTACACACCTTCATCACAGACAGCAT
Organism: Margaritifera margaritifera; assembly: GCA_029931535.1. NCBI lineage: Eukaryota > Metazoa > Mollusca > Bivalvia > Unionida > Margaritiferidae > Margaritifera > Margaritifera margaritifera. The sequence continues at coordinate 1,585,769 of JAQPZY010001530.1, read as the reverse complement.
ACAAACGACAGCATTTAAATCATCTTTACTACGATCCTAAATTTCCAGCTGCTCACACAAATATCAATCAATACTAGGAACAAATTAAATGGGACAAAAGGAAATAAAATCTATTAAATTGATAGATTGATTAACTGAACAGTCTATATACACATTACACAACCAAGCGAGAAAATGATTTCCCTACAAAAGAGTTTAAGTTAGTCACGTTTATGACCAGTAGCAGGCAGATATTATTGACATGCAAGCATGTGAAAAACACTGGATACAAATACATTTTGACAGTGATAGATGTCTTCTCAAACTATGCTTGGGTTGAGAAAGTTAAAGAGATGACATACACGATGATTATAGAAATCCTTAATAACTGAAAGTTTTACAATATACAGTTTGATGAGAAAAAAAGGTTTTAAAACTAAAACATTAGGAATTTGTTTGAAAAGGAAAACATTTAGTACTTTTCGACTCACTCAGACAAAAAAGTAAATGTAATTGAAACGTTCAATAGAAGCCTAAAGACTAGAATATGGAAGTATTTCAGCTTGCAACATATAGATTTTGAACGCCTAAATTTAAAGTAAGTGCAAGATTTAGAATTTTCGAAATACAAAACAAGTTTTGCAAATGACTACCTTCCTACCTTTACTAAGGAAATATTTCAAATTAGGCAAGTAATTGTACATGATCCGGTTGTTCAAAAACTGGAAGATTTGAAGGGAGATGATAGTGAGAATGTTTTAAGAAATGATGTATTTACATATAACAGACAGAATGACGCATGCAAAGTTAAATTTTTTTAAAAAATAAACGGATGGACGGCACAAAGCATACACTTGTTAAATGGAAACATATGAACCAGCTGGGAACCAGCTGAAAACATTGTACTCCAGTCACACAAAAATAGCAAAATTAACCACAAATGATATGGGAGGAGTTTGTACACCATATGGATTGAATAAAATACCTTATACCTTTAGCAGTGTGTAGATATACAGTTGTTGAATAAGATATTTTCTCAGAAATTTTAGTTTGCATCTAGTAGTAATTAAAATTATACTACATAAATATATGGTGCAATATCTTGAGCTGAGACGCATCAGCTCCATTCGCAATTATCTTTCAGTTGATGCCCCTGAAACACTTGTGTGTTCCTTAGTACTTTCAAGACTGGACTATTGTAACTCAATTCTATCTGGTTCGTCTCAGTATCTACTCCAGAAACTTCAAAAAGTTCAAAACACAGCTGCTCGGATCATTCTTAGAGTACTACGAACAGAGCACACCTCCCCCCTGCTCTGTACCCTACACTGGCTACCCATTAGATCCAGAATCAAACACAAAATTTGTTCTCTGTGCTACGTTTCATTGACTGGCTCCAGTCCAACATACCTATCTCACCTCACCTATGTGTACACACCAGCAAGATACTTACGCTCTTCTTCCGACACTCGTATTCTCATTATTCCCACTATCAAAATGAAGTCATACCGACAACGTTCTTTTGCATAACAGGGCCCAGCAACGTGGAACGAATTGCCTACTGAACTTAGACACAAAGACACAGTGATCTCATTCAAGAATGCTCTTAAAACGCACCTATTTCGACTGCAAGAATAGACCTAAAGACTTAATAATGTGTCCTTACCTTAGCTATTTTCAACATGTTTTTGTTTTCTAATTTCATGGTGTTTGTTTTTCGTAATCATATCATTATATATGTTTTAGGTGTTATCTAATGTTGTAAAGCGCTTAGAGCTTCTAAAGATTAGGCGCTATACAAAGTCCTCATTATTATTATTATTATTATTATTATTATTATTATTATTATTATTATTATATTTGAGAACAACTCAGTTGTAAAATGTTACAAATGCAACAGCGAAAAGTGATAGAGGGAATGCAAACACGAAATACAAGATACCAGAGACGCAACGATTGTGTAAAAGAAAGGAGATTAAACTGGTATTACAGTAAAGGATACGAAACAAAATGTGAGAGAAAAAATAACAGAGAATTAAATGAGAATGTGGAAAAATGGTAAATAAAGGCACAATGTATTTACATAAGAAAAGACAATTTCCTACTAATTTCTTGAAAATAAATAATATACTTAACTGGATTTCCCTCTAGACGCAAACACTATAGTCCTTTTGTAGACCGTAAAGAAATAACGATGGAACTTTGGCGTGTAGCTGAGCCTACATCCAGTGGAGGACTCAAGTCTTAAAGTATGAAACTACTGCTCGTGTGTTCTCACTGTGTGAGACCTCAAATGCGCTGATGATTGTGCGATGGACTTCAGAGTAAAACAAAGGCTAGTGCAGATCCTTACCTTCGTCCTGCAACTCAGCCTAATACTTAGCCCAAACCTGATATTGAAACACTATTTCACGAGATAAAATATAATACAATAAAACTTAATTTGTAGCATACAAGCCATTAAACATTTTGTTTACCTACACTTGAAAATTTGCCAATGATGAGTGTATGGAAAGATATAGATCGCAGAGTGACAGGAGATTTTGCAAGGATCAACTAAACTGGGCAGTGTAGATGGCAACAGTAAGTTGAGGAATCGCCTCCTGGCATTTAATAGCAAATAAAGGAACCAAAATTAGTCAAATCAGTATATAAATTTCATATTTATTTCCTGGTGCAAAAATCACTGGATGTAAACTACCTTTACCTGACTATTATGCATTTCAATCAAATAACAATATCACCTATTTGAAACAATTTAATGTGATCTGTAAGAAGTTTGAATAAATGCTTAATCGATAAGATGACAAAGTGGGTAAAATTAAGTTTAAAAAAAGGATTATTATGACGAGATTTATTCCAAATGCTTAACCTCTGTCGACAATTTTTCAACTGTCAAGTCTGCCAGCGCTATCCGATTGTCGGATGTTCAAGGGATGCACGACAGTTTAGAAACACGAACACACAATATTGACCACGAAATAAAGAATAATTTATATTAATATTAATAGTCACATGAGCTGCTATAGTTTACTTTATGCAGGTCGACTTGAATAAAGTTTACGGTTGCAATTCTCTGTCATATCCTACAATTCTGATGTTGTTTCGTCGTTTCAAGATGGTCGTGAATCCATGGAATATGATCCAAGTTCTGGAAACCGTTGTCTGAGATTGGTGAGCGGGAAGTTACTGCTGTGAAGGGGACAATTGATGAATATCTTCGATACACAGTGGAAGATATTTCTGTGATAACAGGTATTAATTCGTCAGCTGTTTTTAATATAATGAAAAATCATTTGACGCTCAGAGAAGTTTGTGAAAGATGGGTCCAGCATTTGCTGACTGCCAATCAACAACAGACTTGGGTTGAATTCGCCAAGCGAACTACCCGCCAAATATGCAAAGAATAACCAGAGATATTTGAATGAGATTGTAACAGCCGATGAAACTTTAGATTTACTTTTCAGGAGGAGTAGCGATAACCAGATTTTCAAGATGGATGCCATGGTGGCCATATTTGATGTCGGATCAGCACATTATTTTAGGACCAACTAGACATTATAAGAAGTCTTTTGGTGAAAAAACCATTTCGTTATGACCATCCATTCAGGAGTAACAGCAATAACAAGATTTTCAAGACAGACGCCGTAGCGGCATTATTGGACACAAGATGGGCACCAGTTTCATTTAGAAGCAACTGAACATCATAATAAGTCTTCTCGGGTAAATCCTATGTCCATATGACTTTCCGTTCATAGGAGTAACGATGACACTATTTTTAAGATGGCTGCCGTTACAGCCATATTGGATGTCAGATCGGCTCCATTTTTATTTAGGCCGGTCGAAACATCATAAGAAGTCCATTATTGAAAACTGCATGTTGATATGTCCATCCTTTCAGAAGGTGTAGCGGCTATATTGGATGTCTAAGCGTCACTATTTTCATTTAGGTTCAAACAGGCCTTGGATTGAATGTGTGTGTAAAAAACTTCATGGAAATCCTCCAAGTAGTTTAAGAGGAGTAGCGATAGCAAACTTGTGCTAACGGACGGACTAAGGACAACAGACCACTATATAAGTTCTTCTGGACATATGACCCGTAGAACTGAACATTGATTACAATAACCTTGTAAAACATGATGAAAAGATTACATATGTCATCAATAAGTTTATCACAATTGACGATATGATGGGCCAAGCAATCGAAGACAATTTAATCAACCATGAGGAGTTATTCTCATCATCCACGAGCACAACAAGTACAACGAGATATGAAAATCCTCAGGCAGCAAAATAATAAACAATACAAAAATCCAGGACCAGAGATTAATGGAAAGTACATATAGAAGAATTAAAGGAAAAAAATCGATGAAGAACAAAATTTAAGGAGAAAGGGTTACTTGATAAACCTATAGGAAAGACGATACAATTCAAGTTGAAATAAAGATTTTAGATATATCAGTCTTTGGCTTCCCTAATTTCTCCTATACAAATGAGTGTGCTAAGAAGCGTGCACTTTATTAGTCCCTTTCAGGAATCACTCCACGAGAACAAAATGTATTGCAACTATCTTGTTGATAACATCAATGGTAAACAATCCATTTCATGACAAAGAAAACAATCCATGTCATGGTCAATGATTTTGTTGTTAGGTTTTGCAATATATCCGATAAACTCAAACACAATATCGTCTACAACATAAACGATACGAATGAAACGAGGACTGATCTAATTCTTGATGGTTTTATAACCTTAAAATGCACATGAAAAATATATAATAGGGAAGTACTGCAAATAGTGATAACTAATAAAGTATTGATGTTGAATATTTGGAACACAACACAAAAGCTAACATCACACTAAGTAACAATGACATAACGAACTACAATGCTAAATTGTTAGAACTCAATAGGCCTAAATCTCTACTGATATCGACTGAATCAGATAAAGTTTATTGGGTTTTAAAACCTAAAATTGTATACAACTTCCTCGACTATATTAATAACATGAAAACTTATTCTAATTACCATCATTCGTGTGTACTAGAGATTTTGCCTGCTAAAAATGGTTATCACGAATTCTTTGTTTCATACAATGTCAGTGATCATTACAAGCAATTACAAAGGGGTCCAATTAACAGAATGAATATCAGCATAAATGATGAAGATTGAAAAGTGATAGACCTTCACCATCTGCCTCTGACATTTATATGTAAAGTAAATAGCTGTGATGACAGAGGTATGTTTAAAAACACTTTTTGAGTTTTCAGCTTTAAACTTTCAGACAAAATGAGATGAAAAAGAACTCTCACTAGGTCAAGCAATTAACAGTGCCCTAAACCACAACAACAACAATAGCACTTCAAATCTAGCGGATCCGGCACAGTTAGTTGATCCATCCAGTATCACTCGTCACAAAAGCGAGTTGATATTCAATTACGTTAGACTTTGAAGTCTGAAAATTTGTAAGATATAAAAACATAGAGAGAAGATATAGACAACAAATCATTAACTATTGAACAGAGTTGTTATGAAAGAACTAAAACAATCTCAGAGCTATAAAAACAGATAGACGAGAACAGGAAACAGATTTTAGATGAACAGCAACTGTTCACACAAAGACTAACTAACTGTAAGAGAAAGACCAGGTGAGACAACTAACATCCAATAGTATTTACAACCAATCGAAAAGAGGATAACAAGTGAAATAGATGCTTTGGAGAGTGACATGAATAACAAAATTCACTGAATCTCTCTAATTAAAGCTGGGACAGTTACAGAAAGACTTGAATATTAAATCCAACAAAACGATCGAGAAAATCACAAGCTATATAATGATTTTAGCAAAAAAATTACTGATTAGCGATAAAACTAATACCATGACAGAGTTACAATAGAATATTTATTTTACAGAGATAACCAATAAGAAAGATGACATCAAAACAAGATAAATGCTAATGAAAGCACGGTTGCATTTATGAAAACAACTTCCGATTTTTCGATTGCAAACTTGAGTGAGAAGATCAAAACTAGGAAGGACAAATCATTCGCCGAATTTTAAAACAAACTACACGCTGAGGATGAACAATATAAAATGGATAGAATATAGTACGTCAATAGGTTACTAATAGCGGATGGTACAATGCAGTATTGACGACTTATAGAAACAGACGAAACGTCCGAGAGAAAAAAAGTTTTACTGATTTGAAATAAGTGTTTACAATATAATTGGATGCATTCAAAACAGAAATTAAAAATAAAAGATCTATTTATAAAAAAAACTTTCGCATTAAGTGCTCGAATTGATACAACTAGAACCAAAATTAAAAACAATAGAGATATCCAAAACTGACTTGAACCTAGTATAGGATATCCATACAATTGCCTTCTTTGATGGAATTGAAACATTGAAAGATGAAACCGATAACTACAGAAAGGAAGTTAAAAGAGAAAACCAAACCAATGCCGAGATGCACAGCGCTTTACGATTTTCGCAATGCACCGACTCGGGAGTATCCAGATGATATTAAAATAAATGTTGTTGTAGATACAGCAAAAACATTAATAAAGTTAATATTGCTGAAACTCGTTATGAATATCAAACAACGAAAGGGTTGTTGGATATTTATAAGTCCGAAACTAATCCTCAACAATTGGTGATGCCTTTGCGTTCCAACACATTTTCGTGTAGTCTTCCAAAGGCCACACTCGTTTGGCGATTCTGGCGTTATTTCGTCATCGCTGTGGACTCCATGTGACAGTGTACTGCCGAGGTAGGTGAACTTGTCCACTGTCAGGAGGGCTTGGCTATTCACTGTGATGGTAGGCTCTACATAAGGTTTTCCATGTGCATGTTTGTGAATCACCTCTGTCTTCTTGATACTGATTGTGAGACCGAAACTGTCACAAGCTGAAAGAAATGTTTCATATTCTGTTGCACGTGAGACTCAGATTTGGCATTCAGGGAACAGTCGTCAGCAAAAAGAAGATCACGAACAGTCACTTCCTGTAAACTCGTCTTCGCCTGTAGTTTGACATCAGTCCGGTATATGATGTCGATCCCAGTATCATAGTCACGGAAAGCATCAGTGAGCATGGCAGAGAAGACGGTTGGGGACCAACACACAGCTTTGCTTGACTCGATTGGTGACTGGGAATGGTTCAGATGACTCACCGTCGTCCACGACACGAACGAGCATGCCATCATGGAACTGCATAACTATTACGGTGAATTTCTCTGGGCAACCAAATTTTGCCATGATCTTCCAGAGTCCCCCACGACTAACTGTGCCAAATGTTTTTGTCAGGTCGACGAACGATGTGTACAGATTGAAATTCTGCTACTGACATTTCTCCTAGAGTTGAGGAGCTGCAAACACCATGTATGTGGCCCCTCATTCTTTTCCGAAGTCACACTGACTCTCAGGCAGGAGCTTTGATCGATGTGATGCACAAGACGATTCAACATAATTATGGCGACGATTTGTCCGGCTATTGACAACAAGAAGATGCCCCGATGATTGTCGCAGGATTGTCTGTTGCTTTTCCGCTTGTACAAGTGGACTCCTTGCACTCCTGGGCTATAGTTACTTGAGTCCACATGGCCTGGAAGAGTTCTGTCAGTTTCTGTGCCATGTGCCAGTCTCCAGCTTTGTAGACTTCTGCTGGAATAGCATCCGCTCCAGGTGCTTTGCCATTTTACAGCAGGTCAGTTGATTTCTCAGTTTCAGTCAGCATTGGATTATCAGTAAAAGATATGTTGATTTCCACTTCGGGCAGTCAATTCGCCCCTCAATGATAGATGATTGTTGATTGAGGATGTTGTTGAAGTGTTCTGCCCGTAATTATAGTATCTTTTCTTTGTCTGTGAGCAGTGTGGTACCTTCAGCACTCAGTATTGGAGATGTTCCTGATGAATGTGGCCCGTAGGTTGTCTTGAAAGCATCATAGAAGTTCTTCATGCCATTCCTGTCTGCGTAGGACTGAATCTTATCTACCTTCTCGCTCAGTCATAAGTCTTGCAACTCTCTCAGTTTACATCAGACAGTCCTCTTGATGTTGTTGAATGCTGTCTTATTAGATGTCGACGTGCCGTTGTCTAAATATGTCTTTTGGAGCTCGTTCAGTAGACTCTGTAAGGCAGTGTCGATCTCATTTAACCAATCTTGATGTTTACGTGTAGTGTGACCAAGGGTTTCGGATGCGGCTGAGTACACAGGGTCTCTGAAGGATACCCAGTTTTCCTTTATATTCTCGGAGTTCGCATCAATTATTTATAGTTGGCTGTACAGTTCTTCGACAAAGACATGTTTCACACTCTCCTGTTTCAATTTGGAGACACTGTGCTTTCTGGGCATTTTGATGCCTTTTGGTCATCTGCTAGGCTGAGTCCGGATATTGAGCTTGGAGACTATCAGCCTGTGGTCAGTCCAGTATTCTGCACTCCTCATGGCCTTCGTTACTCTCATGCCTGTCTCTTCTTCTGACGATGACGTAGTCAGTGAGATGCCAGTACTTTAAGCGCGGATGCATCAAAGACGTCTTGATGCGGTTTGGCAATTAGGAGGTAGTGTTCAGCGTCTGTTCTTAGTAGGAGGAGTACGTTATTGTTGCGTTTGCCTGGCTATGTCTGGTGATCTGCGCCAACTCTAACACTGAAGTCACCAATGATAATGAAGTTGTGTGTCTTCCGTACTACTGCGATACGAAACTCCAGGTCTTCATAACATTTGTCTTTGATCTCATCTGGTTTGGTCATGGTGGGTGCATAGGTGTTGATGATAGTTTTATGCTTTTTTCCAGACAGTGGTAGACTCATTTGCATTGGTTAGTCATTCACTCCCTTTGGGAGATTTATGAACATGCTGACTAGCTTTGATTTGATGGTAAACCCAGCACATGCTTCGCACCGCTCTTCTTTACTTCGGCCACTCCAGAAGAAGGTGTAGCCGGCTCCTACTTCGGTGAGTTGTCTTTTCTAAGCAAGACGAGTTTCACTCAGAGTCTCTATCTGGATGTAGAACCTGGCCAGTTCTCTACGAACTCGAGCTGTTCTTCTGTCTGGTTTATCTGCTGATGTACTGTCCATTAGTATGCGCACATTCCAGGCACCGACAGTGAGTGGCATTACCTTTGTCTTCTCCTTAGATTTTCGACCGCTAAGGTGGGATCTCCATCAGCCGCGGTATGCTGACCAGGTTATGGTGAAGCAAGCAATGTTTAGGACCCCTTTTCTAGCCCCTTCCACATGCTACGGAGATGAGCAGTGTGATCCTAAACAAGGCTTCTCAGTCCCTCAGGGGGCTGCCGAATTCCTCTGCTGCAGCTACAGTTCCCAATGTGTCCACACCTGCTGCTTTGCCGCTCAACCATCGCCACAGGACTTGAAGCATGGAGCGGCAGGGGGAGGTTTAATAATGTAACGACTTGCGAGTGAGTTGGATTTCAGTGAGGGAAAGTTGCGCTGAGTCACCATTACCCTCTGGCCCAGGCCTGTCTGAATCCAGTGGCACGATAAAGTCGAGACGTCTGGAGACGAGACGGGATGCAGTGGATGGTCATTATGTCCCACTGCACCTTGGCTGATGTCCTAGGCTGTCCACACATCTACTGCCATCTGCCTTCACAGCCGGGGTGGGTGGGTGGGGTGAACATATCTGCTCTGCCGCCTGATCCATCAGAGAGGACTTTTCAGATGGAGCGAGGTGTAGCTGTCTACTCTGGGTCACCAGTAAAATGTAGTATCGTCTACTGTTACTTATAGTAGCAGGCGTAGCCAGACCTGACCTGCGACAATGAATGTACAATCACATCAAAATATGATTAACAAGTTAATGTGTCTTGCTCTCTGTGTCTCGCTTTCTGTAAGCGGTTTAATGTAGTTTCTCTCCATACCGCTGACTTCCACCTCCAATCGTTCATACACATTTGCACATATATCAAATTCGTTTTCAATTCTACTGACGTCCTCTATTTTTACCTGAAATCTATTAAACCAGACATGTGCAACCTACGGCCCGCGACCTAGTCTTATCCGCTTATTTACATCATAGGTTGTGTGGCTTTAAAATCACTTATCCGACCCCCACCCTGGAGGAAGTTAGACATGCCTGTATTAAACCAATGCATGTATTTGTCTAAAGGTGTATTTTGATGATGTTTGGGGATTTATTTATATTTTAATTAAAAAAAAAACAAAATATTTTAGGGGTGGGGGATTGCTAGTATTTAAAATTGATTCCACATCATGGCAAACATATATTATACGTAATTTTTACGTTTATGCAAGCTTTCTTCTTAATCTACGCAGGCAACTCAATGCATGAGCATCTTCTGAAAAGCTAGTAATTATCAATGTGTAATATCAACTATTAGATGCTGCTGAACATCCATTTTGTACTTTTGCTTATTTCCTGCACAAAGTTGTATGTACAATGTCAAATAAATGTTCAATCACATCATCCATTTCACCTCTGTTTATTATTTTCATAGGTTTTGTCATATGTTCACAATTTATCTCATCAATTTTTTTCAACTTTTTGAGAGGGTCGTTGGACATTGTCCTGCCTTTTCAAAAGTCTAATCTTTGAGTCTATTTGTACTTTTACAGAACCAAATTGACGAAATTTATGTTGCTAATATTATTCAAAATCCCTTCAATGTAATTGAAAAATGTATTCAAATCTTGATTGTTGCAACCGTAATCTATTTACTCATTTTAATTTCTTGAAGTCTTTTTGTGATAAGTTTGTTTATATTTTGTCTATTCATGTGTCAATTCATTTCTCATTGAAAGAGTATTAAAATTGGGTTGTAATTTTGTTGTTTTCTTTTAATTTTGTAATTGCTTCTCTCGTCTGTTTTGCTACTGGTCTTCCCAATTTAATTATATAAGTCTTCAGTTTTAATTATTATTATATAATATGTAACTATTTTCAATGTACATCTAACTATTTATCCTTGACCAAAAGGTTTTTCAAAATGCGCACATCACTATCTATAGATTCCGCTCTTGTGTTTCGTTAAATCGAAACAACATCACTTACCACTCCTTGGGGAAGGTCATATTTTTCAATGCGATGAATTATAACTAGAGAATTTCACGTTTTATACAGCAGCTCTGTAACTACGCTATGGGATCGTAATTTGTGTTCCTCTAAAGACATTGGGGACTGTGTCACGCTCTTGTACACTTGTCACATAATTAATTTTGGTTTTATATAGTATGCATGCCTTTTTATTTTTTTACTCGTGGCTTTTTAGTCAGACGCACAATATACATTTGGCACTTATTTATTTATTGACATGTTACGTTTTAAAATCTATTGCTAATCGCGAAGTATATTTCATATGCTTTTTAGTGGACGATCTGTAGATAGATTATATATATATATGCCGAATGCAAGAGTCTTACCGCAAACTTAAAGTTTTTGAAATACAATGCTTGTGCGTTTGTAAGTACCGAACTTGCTTACTTACAATGTGATATTCCCTATAGATTATAGACTAACATATAATATTTGGGTTTTGCTGTTTGATATCTAGTCATTTAGCTTTTATAATAGTGTTTCATCAGTAGCATACGTTTCAATTTTAATGCAAGTCATATTTGCCATAATCTCTAAAACACTTTAGAAATGTCATTGAAGACAATAAAGGATATTTAATTTTTTTCAAAGTCATTGCAAATAGAGTGATACATACCTAACAGTCATTGTAATTAGAGTGATACATACCTAACAGTCATTGCAAATAGAGTGATACATGCCTAACAGTTAACTGTAAAAGAATGACCGGATACAAAAAGTCCAGATTGGTAGTTATAGAAGAAGTTATTTACATAATTGTAGATATGTTTAAAAATATTTTGGAAATATTGTTTTCGACTTTGCTTAAATGCAACATTGGTATATAATTTTAAGGAAGTGATTTGTCACCTTCTTTAAAAAAATATCACACGCTTGCTTCCATTTTCTGAAATAAAATGTTGTTAAGAACCATTTCATGAAGGAGTCTCCGTAATTTGCAATGCGAGAGTCTAGACGTTACATTATGATATTACATACATTGTTTGGACCTTTTGCTTTGTTGTTATACATCACTGAGATAACATCAGGTACTTTCTTAAATATTAAAGTCTTCAGGAATTTAGTTTGCAGCCTTGAAGGGTGGGGATCTCCTGCTCAAATTCATTTGAAGAAAATATGGAACAGTTCTGTATTTGATCGTCAGCTTTATCTTGATCTGTGTATACTATGGAGATCTGTGTATACTATGGATCTGAGTATACTATGAGATCTATGTATACTATGGAGATCTGTGTATACTATGCATTTGACAGTCAGCTTTATCTTGATCTGTGTATACTATGGAGATCTGTGTATACTATGGAGATCAAAAGTAAAATCAGTAGTCTGAAGTGGTGGAATTGAAGAAGAACCATTACTATCAATTTACCATATCTCTCTCTCTCTCTCTCTCTCTCTCTCTCTCTCTCTCTTGATACAGTTGAAAATATCACATTTTGGCAATTCTGGGAGTTGAGGATGAGCATAACTTACTTTCTTCTGTGACACTGAAAGGATTACAAGAGCTCCCTTTCGGGGCTATAAAATGGAGGCCATCTCCGTCTACACATTCTATCTCGAGGCTAGAGATCCGCCAGTCTTCGCAAATTTCCTGAGAAGGAAAATAAAATGAACAAACAATAAACTCCACAAAATGGAAGAGATTTCACATTTTAAGTAAAATTTCCATCGGCGTTTATCTTAACAAAAGCAGGGGAAGATATAATAATAATAATAATAATAATAATAATAATAATAATAATCATAATAATAATAATAATAATAAAAATTATTATTATTATTATTATTATTATTATTATTAGAATTATTATTATAAAGTAAAAGACGTTTAGAAATATCACAACACAAAACAACGCCTATTTATCCTAAAAAAAGAAAATAAATCCTTTTTTTACTCTTCAATGCCTTTATATAGTGCATCTATGGAAGAAATACGATATACAAGGTTTTTTTATTTGTTTCTTAGATAAGTATTTATATGAAAATCTTTTTATCAAACGATGATTTATACCATTTAAACAATTGGAAAGTACACATGTAACGGTAGATGTATCCGAATTAATTAAATAAGAACATAATAAAAGGGGAGTGATGAAATATATATGCTTATCTATCATTAAGATATAAACTTAATTGTTTCTTTTTCAAATTATTGTACGACTTATTTCTTTACAATACCTCATTGGTAAGTCTGTGTACTGTTCTGACATGGAACCCACCGTTAATTGGACATGTCGTTGTTTTAGGTTTCCAGGGAGCTGGAAATAATTATGCAGAAAAAAAAACATTTGTTCACAGCAGAACGACGAATGTTGACAAATTATTATCACAAGCGATGATAATTTCATTTCCATTTCGTTCATCTTGTGATACTACTTCAATCAATGCAATTACTGATATCTTCAACAATACCATTAGTTTTCAATAATTTATATTGTTCTTTCAGGACCTTATCATAATTTGCCGTCTTTCTTGACTGAAAATAACCTTGCTTAGCCTAACAATCGTCACATAAATTCCATATAGAACAGATCCCAGATAACTGTTCCATTTACTCTGAACTGCATGTCCCATAGATTCCATATTGAACAAATCACAGCCAACTGTTCGATTTATTCTGAACTGCATGTCACATGAGATTCATAAAGAGCAAGTTACTTGTTACGACAGCGGCGTTAAGACTTTCCAGAAAATAAGCAAACAAACATCTAATAAAATTAAGATGGCAAAGTTAGAAAGTAGGTTAAAGTTTATACAAGCTTTATGTATGAAATGGGGTGTTTAGGTTGAAGTTTATAAAAGCGTTATGTATGAAATGGGATATTTAGGTTGAAGTTTGTACAGGCTTTATGTATGAAATGAGGTGTTTAGGTTGAAGTTTATACAGGCTTTATCTGTGAATTGGGGTGTTTAGGTTGAAGTTTGTACAGGCTTTATCTATGAAATGGGGTGTTTAGGTTGAAGTTTGTAAAGGCTTTATCTATGAATTGGGGTGTTTAGGTTGAAGTTTGTACAGGCTTTATCTATGAAATGAGGTGTTTAGGTTGAAGTTTATACAGGCTTTATCTGTGAATTGGGGTGTTTAGGTTGAAGTTTGTAAAGGCTTTATCTATGAATTGGGGTGTTTAGGTTGAAGTTTGTACAGGCTTTATCTATGAAATGAGGTGTTTAGGTTGAAGTTTATACAGGCTTTATCTATGAAATGGGGTGTTTAGGTTGAAGTTTATACAGGCTTTATCTGTGAATTGGGGTGTTTAGGTTGAAGTTTGTACAGGCTTTATCTATCAAATGGGGTGTTTAGGTTGAAGTTTGTAAAGGCTTTATCTATGAATTGGGGTGTTTAGGTTGAAGTTTGTACAGGCTTTATCTATGAAATGAGGTGTTTAGGTTGAAGTTTATACAGGCTTTATCTATGAAATGGGGTGTTTAGGTTGAAGTTTATACAGGCTTTATCTATGAATTGGGGTGTTTAGGTTGAAGTTTGTACAGGCTTTATCTATGAAATGGGGTGTTTAGGTTGAAGTTTATACAGGCTTTATCTATGAAATGGGGTGTTTAGGTTGAAGTTTGTACAGGCTTTATGTATGAAATGGGATATTTAGGTTGAAGTTTGTACAGGCTTTATCTATGAAATGAGATATTTAGGTTGAAGTTTATACAGGCTTTATGTATGAATTGGGGTGTTTAGGTTGAAGTTTGTACAGGCTTTATCTATGAAATGGGATATTTAGGTTGAAGTTTGTACAGGCTTTATGTATGAAATGGGATATTTAGGTTGAAGTTTGTACAGGCTTTATGTATGAAATGGGGTGTTTAGGTTGAAGTTTGTACAGGCTTTATGTATGAAATGGGGTGTTTAGGTTGAAGTTTGTACAGGCTTTATGTATGAAATGGGGTGTTTAGGTTGAAGTTTATAAAAGCGTTATGTATGAAATGGGGTGTTTAGGTTGAAGTTTGTACAGGCGTTATGTATGAAATGGGGTGTTTAGGTTGAAGTTTGTACAGGCTTTATGTATGAAATGGGGTGTTTAGGTTAAAGAATTGCAGAAGGTCCAATACATGAGATGACGTTGTATAAACTGGAGGATGATATACACTATTTAGATGTTACACCTGCAAACCTACCAATAAGCGGCCACTCATCCAACATGTTGTGATCATGCAGTTGATCACACAGCTCTGGAAGGTTAGCCTCGTATTTTGGACCTGTGGAAGAAGCAAAATGTGTCTATAATGACGAATCATCGGGGATTGATAAATGATTGAAACGAAGTGCTTATATATATATATATATATATATATATATATATATATATATATATATATATATATATATATATATATATTACACATTTGTTTGTTTTTATATCTCTTGTTGTAAATTCCCCCTAGTGATTGCAACATGTAGGAGTCAAGAATTGTTTCTATAATGTTGTGTTTAGTGTTTGTTTTATATATATAAGCTGTTCATTTCCCTGACGAAGAGCTTGTTTAGCTCTAAATCCTGAGAAACCGTTTTGAATTTGCAACGTTATAGATTTGTGTGTCTATATATATATATATATATATATATATATATATATATATATATATATATATATATATATAATTAAGGCCAAAGCTGGAACATTTCAGTTTCTTACATAACAATTTTATTCGGAAGAAATGTTATATATTCATAGAAAAAAATACCATTATGTGAACTGAACTCTTAGGTAGTATTGTGTGATTTGTAATTGATTTTTCCGTCAATTTTCTTTTGAGTGCTTTTGTTTCATCGGTTATGAACAACTATTTATTGGTTGGCATTCATCATGGCCTAAACCGAGGACACTTTTGAGACCATCTTTCTATCAAAATGCTATTCGAACATTCAACTGCAGACATACCTTACACATCGTAAACGAAACCCCCTGTCAAGTTGTCATGTTCAATTACTTTAAGTATCTGTAGAGATTACTACAGCTTACTATTAGAACTTTAAAACGAATGGTGAGAAAGAAACAAATATCAAAGAAAGACCATTTAAAATAATCTTTAAGTGGTTGTCAAATTGACTTGTAATGAAGGTTTCGTATCATCACTGAACCCCTCATCTTCCAACATACAATTTAGACTAAACCGAATGTTTTCGGAGCCTTAAATATCGTTAATAATGGAAAGAAAGCTACCAACGTCTACTTTGTTGCATGTATCAATCAAAAATGCCAAAGAAACACACCAACTGAAACCATTTTAATTTAAACTTTCAAACACGATGGAATATTTATTTACATAGAGGGAGTATTATAGATATTAACATAGAGGGAGTATTATAGATACTTACATAGAGGGAGTATTATAGATACTTACATAGAGGGAGTGTTATAAATACTTACATAGAGGGAGTATTATAAATACTTACAAAGAGGGAGTATTATAAATACTTACAAAGAGGGAGTATTATAAATACTTACAGAGAGGAAGTATTATAAATACTTATATAGAGGGAGTATTATAGATATTTACATAGAGGGAGTATTATAAATACTTATATAGAGGGAGTATTATAAATACTTACATAGAGGGAGTATTATAAATACTTACATAGAGGGAGTATTATAAATACTTACATAGAGGGAGTATTATAAATACTTACGTAGAGGGAGTATTATAAATAATTACAAAGAGGGAGTATTATAAATACTTATATAGAGGGAGTATTATAGATATTTACATAGAGGAAGTATTATAGATACTTACATAGAGGGAGTATTATAGACACTTACAAAGAGGAAGTATTATAAATACTTACATAGAGGGAGTATTATAGATACTTACATAGAGGAAGTATTATAGATACTTACATAGAGGGAGTATTATAGACACTTACAAAGAGGAAGTATTATAAATACTTAAATAGAGGGAGTATTATAGATACTTACATAGAGGAAGTATTATAGATACTTACATAGAGGGAGTATTATAGATACTTACATAGAGGGAGTATTATAGATATTTACATAAAGGAAGTATTATAAATACTTACATAGAGCAAGTGTTATAGATACTTAAATAGTGGGAGTATTATAAATACTTACAGAGAGGGAGTATTATAAATACTTACAGAGAGGAAGTATTATAAATACTTATATAGAGGTAGTATTATAGATATTTACATAGAGGGAGTATTATAAATACTTATATAGAGGGAGTATTATAAATACTTACATAGAGGGAGTATTATAAATACTTACAAAGAGGGAGTATTATAAATACTTACATAGAGGGAGTATTATAAATACTTACATAGAGGGAGTATTATAAATAACTACAAAGAGGGAGTATTATAAATACTTATATAGAGGGAGTATTATAGATATTTACATAGAGGAAGTATTATAGATACTTACATAGAGGGAGTATTATAGACACTTACAAAGAGGAAGTATTATAAATACTTACATTGAGGGAGTATTATAGATACTTAAATAGATGGAGTATTATAGATACTTACATAGAGGAAGTATTATAGATACTTACATAGAGGGAGTATTATAGATACTTACATAGAGGGAGTATTATAGACACTTACATAGAGGGAGTATTATAGATATTTACATAAAGGAAGTATTATAAATACTTACATAGAGGAAGTGTTATAGATACTTAAATAGTGGGAGTATTATAAATACTTCTATAGAGGAAGTATTATAGATACGTACATAGAGGGAGTATTATAGATATTTGCATAGAGGGAGTATTATAGATACTTACATAGAGGGAGTATTATAGATAGAGTATTATAGATACTTACATAGAGGGAGTATTATAAATACTTACATAGAGGGAGTATTATAAATACTTTCATAGAGGGAGTATTATAAATACTTACATAGAGGGAGTATTATAAATACTTTCATAGAGGGAGTATTATAGATACCTACATAGGGGAAGTATTATAAATATTTGCATAGAGGAAGTATTATAAATACTTACATAGAGGGAGAATTATAGATACTTACATAGAGGGAGTATTATAGACACTTACATAGAGGGAGTATTATAAACACTTACATAGAGGGAGTATTATAGATACTTACATAGAGGGAGTATTATAGATACTTACATAGAGGGAGTATTATAGAGACTTAAGTAGAGGGAGTATTATAGATACTTACATAGAGGGAGTATTATAAATACTTACATAGAGGGAGTATTATAGATACTTACATAGAGGGAGTATTATAAATACTTTCATAGAGGTAGTATTATAGATACCTACATAGAGGAAGTATTATATATATTTGCATAGAGGAAGTATTATAAATACTTACATAGAGGGAGAATTATAGATACTTACATAGAGGGAGTATTATACATACTTACATAGAGGGAGTATTATAAATATTTACATACAGGAAGTATTATAAATACTTACATAGAGGGAGTATTATAGATTCTTAAATAGAGGGAGTATTATAGATACTTACATAGAGGAAGTATTATAAATACTTACATAGAGGGAGTATTATAGATACTTACATAGAGGGAGTATTATAGATATTTACATAAAGGAAGTATTATAAATACTTACAGAGAGGAAGTATTATAAATACTTACATAGAGGGAGTATTATAGATACTTACATACAGGGAGTATTATAAATACTTACATAGAGGGAGTATTATAGATATTTACATAAAGGAAGTATTATAGATACTTACATAGAGGGAGTATTATAGATACTTAAATAGATAGAGTATTATAAATACTTACATAGAGGGAGTATTATAAATACTTACATAAAGGAAGTATTATAGATACTTACATAGAGGGAGTATTATAGATACTTAAATAGATAGAGTATTATAAATACTTACATAGAGGGAGTATTATAGATATTTACATAAAGGAAATATTATAAATACTTAAATAGATAGAGTATTATAAATACTTACATGGAGGGAGTATTATAAATACTTACATAGAGGGAGTATTATAGATACTTAAATAGATAGAGTATTATAAATACTTACATAGAGGGAGTATTATAGATATTTACATAAAGGAAATATTATAAATACTTAAATAGATAGAGTATTATAAATACTTACATAGAGGTAGTATTATAGATATTTACATAAAGGAATTATTATAGATACTTACATAGAGGGAGTATTATAGATACTTAAATAGATAGAGTATTATAAATACTTACATAGAGGGAGTATTATAAATACTTACATAGAGGGAGTATTATAAATACTTAAATAGAGGGAGTATTATAAATACTTAAATAGAGGGAGTATTATAGATATTTACATAAAGGAAATATTATAAATACTTACATAGAGGGAGTATTATAGATGCTTACATAGAAGGAGTATTATAGATATTTACATAGAGGGAGTATATTTATAAATACCTACATAGAGGGAGTATTATAGATACTTACATAGACGGAGTATTATAGATACTTACATAGAGGGATTATTATAAATACCTAAATAGAGGAAGTATTATAAATACTTACATAGAGGGAGTATTATAGATACGTACATAGACGGAGTATTATATATATTTACATAGAGGAAGTATTATAGATACTTAAATAGTGGGAGTATTATAAATACTTCTATAGAGGGAGTATTATAGATACGTACACAGAGGGAATATTATAGATAGAGTATTATATATACTTACATAGAGGGAGTATTATAGATACTTACATAGAGGGAGTATTATAAATACTTACATAGAGGGAGTATTATAGATACTTACATAGAGGGAGTATTATAGAAAGAGTATTATAGATACTTACATAGAGGGAGTATTATAGATACTTACATAGAGGGAGTATTATAAATACTTACAGAGAGGGAGTATTATAGATACTTACATAGAGGGAGTATTATAAATACTTACAGAGAGGGAGTTTTATAGATACTTACATATAGGGAGTATTATAGATACTTACATAGAGGGAGTATTATAGATACTTACATAGAGGGAGTGTTATAGATACTTACATAGAGGGAGTATTATAGATACTTACATAGAGGGAGTATTATAGATACTTACATAGAGGGAGTATTATAAATACTTACATAGAGGAAGTATTATAAATACTTACATAGAGGGAGTATTATAAATACTTACATAGAGGAAGTATTATAAATACTTACATAGAGGAAGTATTATAAATACTTACATAGATGAAGTATTATAAATACTTACATACAGGAAGTATTATAGATACTTACATAGAGGGTGTATTATAGATACTTACATAGAGGAAGTATTATAAATACTTATTCACTCTCTTTCCTGGATTTTTGTCGTGTTCATGTATTTTTCTCTCGTAACGTTTTAGGTGAGGTCAACTCGACAATACTACACAAATTTTAATCTTTTATTAAGAATAGTTTGGACAAGCCAAATTTAGGCAAACGTGAATAGGTGAAAAGTTGACCCATCGACTTAGCTCCCATACTCATTTACATTTAAACTTTTATAAAACGGATTATTTTCCCGTTACATAATAATACACATAATTCAACAGCATCGTTAAGTATATATTGAACAATTCCTTTAAATTTAACAAATATGAACAAGTTGGAGTACGAATTTTAATGTTACATGTTTATTGAAAACTATTTAGGTGTCTCAGTCCTTATCCACAAGACCCTGATCAATGAAACAGTATAGAGATTATTACGTAAGGACTCTAATTGGTCAGCGGTTCACCGATATCACCGATAAGCAATATTTGATGGCGAGTTGTCCTAGCTTTCACACAAAAAAAAACTTGAAATTGTCCGCTGGCCCGTCTACTTGCTCCGCTAGGTGTGAATGTTTACCTAAACGCACTTTAACTCCATATGAGGGGTCGGTCAAATTGCTAAATCAAGAGTCCAGTAGTCCCTATACGAATTGTACTCATATAACATGTATAATTTCAAAATCTATATTGATCCAACATCTCTGGTCCAGTTTTAATTAAATTTCATTTTTTAAATATAAAAGTCATCTGTCAATCGCCATGATTAATTCCAATAAAAAGAAAGAAAGAAAAAAGCGAAAAAAAAACGACTTTATGAAATGGCTATTATAATTTGTGGTAGGAGCATTCTCCTCCGAACCAAAAGGTCAAATTTCTGATACAGGTATAGTCTGTTGGTTGCTTACCTTCCATAACTTGTACAATGTTGTACGATACAGGTATGGTCTGTTGGTTGCTTACCTTCCATGACTTGTACAATGTTGTCACTTCTTCTAATGAACTTCATACATAAGAAGTCAGGTTTTCTGAAAATAAAATACAATTTATGATTATATTAGTAGTCAGGCCCGCCGACAGAAATTCCCGGTCCATGGGCACAGTAATCATTGGCCCCAAAACTAGTTTAAGTTTTTGTATATAGAAACCTAAATACAGTTTTGCATATAAATCCTGTTGTAATCTACCATAACTTAGACTCTTTTAAACAAAATTTTGTAATATTTACTGAAAAGGTTAATTTCTTTTTATAACTGAGTTGACGGCGGGCCCCTGGAAATCGCTGGTCCCCTAGGCAATTGCCGCCCCCGGTCGAGGCGGGCCTGGTTGTATTAGTAGTAATAGCAGCAGCAGTAGTATTAGTATAAGATGCAGTAGCAGCAGTAGTATTAGTATAAGATGCAGTAGCAGTAGTAGTAGTATTAGTATAAGATGCAGTAGCAGCAGTAGTAGTATTATAAGATGCAGTAGCAGTAGTAGTGGTAGTAGTATTAGTATAAGATGCAGTAGCAGTAGTAGTATTAGTATAAGATGCAGTAGCAGCAGTAGTAGTGGTAGTAGTATTAGTATAAGATGCAGTAGCAGCAGTAGTATTAGTATAAGATGCAGTAGCAGTAGTAGTGGTAGTAGTATTAGTATAAGATGCAGTAGCAGCAGTAGTATTAGTATAAGATGCAGTAGCAGCAGTAGTATTAGTATAAGATGCAGTAGCAGTAGTAGTGGTAGTAGTATTAGTATAAGATGCAGTAGCAGCAGTAGTATTAGTATAAGATGCAGTAGCAGCAGTAGTATTAGTATAAGATGCAGTAGCAGTAGTAGTATTAGTATAAGATGCAGTAGCAGCAGCAGTAGTATTAGTATAAGATGCAGTAGCAGCAGTAGTATTAGTATAAGATGCAGTAGCAGCAGTAGTATTAGTATAAGATGCAGTAGCAGCAGCAGTAGTATTAGTATAAGATGCAGTAGCAGCAGTAGTATTAGTATAAGATGCAGTAGCAGCAGCAGTAGTATTAGTATAAGATGCAGTAGCAGCAGTAGTATTAGTATAAGATGCAGTAGCAGCAGTAGTATTAGTATAAGATGCAGCAGCAGTAGTAGTGGTAGTAGTATTAGTATAAGATGCAGTAGCAGCAGTAGTATTAGTATAAGATGCAGTAGCAGCAGTAGTATTAGTATAAGATGCAGTAGCAGCAGTAGTATTAGTATAAGATGCAGTAGCAGCAGTAGTATTAGTATAAGATGCAGTAGCAGCAGCAGTAGTATTAGTATAAGATGCAGTAGCAGCAGTAGTATTAGTATAAGATGCAGTAGCAGCAGTAGTATTAGTATAAGATGCAGTAGCAGCAGTAGTAGTATTAGTATAAGATGCAGTAGCAGCAGTAGTATTAGTATAAGATGCAGTAGCAGCAGTAGTATTAGTATAAGATGCAGTAGCAGCAGCAGTAGTATTAGTATAAGATGCAGTAGCAGCAGTAGTATTAGTATAAGATGCAGTAGCAGCAGTAGTATTAGTATAAGATGCAGTAGCAGCAGTAGTAGTATTAGTATAAGATGCAGTAGCAGCAGTAGTATTAGTATAAGATGCAGTAGCAGCAGTAGTATTAGTATAAGATGCAGTAGCAGCAGTAGTAGTATTAGTATAAGATGCAGTAGCAGCAGTAGTATTAGTATAAGATGCAGTAGCAGCAGTAGTATTAGTATAAGATGCAGTAGCAGCAGTAGTATTAGTATAAGATGCAGTAGCAGCAGTAGTAGTATTAGTATAAGATGCAGTAGCAGCAGTAGTATTAGTATAAGATGCAGTAGCAGCAGTAGTAGTATTAGTATAAGATGCAGTAGCAGCAGTAGTAGTATTAGTATAAGATGCAGTAGCAGCAGTAGTATTAGTATAAGATGCAGTAGCAGCAGTAGTATTAGTATAAGATGCAGTAGCAGCAGTAGTAGTATTAGTATAAGATGCAGTAGCAGCAGTAGTAGTGGTAGTAGTATTAGTATAAGATGCAGTAGCAGCAGTAGTATTAGTATAAGATGCAGTAGCAGTAGTAGTATTAGTATAAGATGCAGTAGCAGCAGTAGTAGTGGTAGTAGTATTAGTATAAGATGCAGTAGCAGCAGTAGTATTAGTATAAGATGCAGTAGCAGCAGTAGTAGTGGTAGTAGTATTAGTATAAGATGCAGTAGCAGCAGTAGTATTAGTATAAGATGCAGTAGCAGTAGTAGTATTAGTATAAGATGCAGTAGCAGTAGTAGTATTAGTATAAGATGCAGTAGCAGCAGTAGTATTAGTATAAGATGCAGTAGCAGCAGTAGTAGTGGTAGTAGTATTAGTATAAGATGCAGCAGCAGCAGTAGTATTAGTATAAGATGCAGTAGCAGCAGTAGTAGTGGTAGTAGTATTAGCAGCAATAACATTTTTTCAACAATAGTAGTACTAGTAGTGGCAGAATGTCAATGGCCATTTCTAAAAGAGAAGAAACTGCCAAACTACATATAAAAATTTGTCTTTATACTGTCAACTGTAACTAGCCCCTTCGTGCACTGTTTCTATTAAAATTTGCTTTACCTGCAATAATTTATAATACTATTTTCTTTTCTTTTTTTATAGAAGAGAGCTAGTGTACAACATCTGGCGTTTATTATATACCATTATTAGGTCCTAGGAAACAGTTTGGAGTGGGTTCATAGCACCTACCCCTGTGGGTAACTTTGTACTAACATGTATATTTGTATATTCTTTGTTTCCTTTTTCGTTTGCAGGGGCGGATCCTGAGGGGGGATGCAGGCTGGAGCCGTCGCGTCCTCTACCCCCCCCCCCTTGGAGACAACCGAACATTTCTTAGAGTAAGTTTTCTTAATAGTTAGATGCTTAAAATTATGCCATAGAAATGCCTAAAATGCGGGAGCTTCCGGAAACTTTGCCTCCAGAGCCCCCACCGGGGTTTTCATCTAACAGATTCTTAGCCTACTTATTTACGCCACTCCCCCCCCCCAAAAAAAAATAAAATAAAATAAATAATAATAATTAAAAGATACTAAACGATATTTCAGGTTCCGACCCCGTACCTCAGGTTCTTCTACCGGGTACACATACTGTTATACATAGAATCATGAAATATTATGACGGGGTCCATCTTGACGAGTGCTACAACCCCATCACAAAAGTCGGTCAATGTGACTCATATTTCACACTGCACTGACTTTTGTCTAGTTTTTAGTTTATTTATCAAGCACTGTTAATCTGAGAATCAATAATCTAGATGGTTGTATGCATCGCTATTTGTACTAAACCCTTACAAAATAAGATAACTCTGACCTACATTTCACATTTATTGGCTTAGGTAAAGGTTTTGCGTTTAGCTCATGACCACATAGACTTTTTGCAACATGTATACATACTGTTATACCTGGAATCATAAAATTTTGTTAGGGGATGCATCTTGATAAGTACCACACCCTCATTACAAAAGAAGGACAATGTAGCCCATATTCCATTCATCACTGACTTAAGCTTACGTTTGTGTGTTAACTTCATGCTAGACTTATTGAACTAGTTAATGTATACATCTCTATTAGTAAGACACCGCACAAACAGTCACTGTGACCTAAATTTCACGTTTTATTGGCTTAGATTAAGTTTTTGCATACAGAGGCTTTTTTGCATGTTACGTAAATAATATTCTCTATAGAGCCATGAAACGTGATGAGCTGATACATCTTGATGAGCTCTACTTCCTCATTGTAGAAGTAGGACATTATAACCCATATTTTACGAGTTAAAATTTTATTTGATGTTCATTTTGCAGGCAGTGTTCATGCAAGAATCATGAAATTTATGAAGCTATGCATCTCTAGCAGTACCACATCTTTACAACAAAAGTAACCCTTCGTAACCTATATTTCATATTGTATTAGCTTTGGTTAAGCCTTTGTGTTTAGTACATGACCTCGTGTTTTTTGGGAATGCTATATGCATACTATCCTTCGTATAATGATGAAAATCGGTGACGGATGCATCTTGATAAGTACTACCCCTTATTGCCAAAAAAAGTCTATGTGACCTATATCTCATGATTCAGTGACTTTGTTGAAATTTTGTGTTTAAAGTTTATTTATCGGGTGCTGTTTATGTATAAATTATAAAAAGTAATGAGTGGATGCATCTCTGTTAGTAATACACCCTTAAACCAAACTTACATCTCTGTTAGTAATACACCTTTAAAACCAAAGAAGGTCACTGTGGCCTACATTTCATGCCTTACTAACATATGTTAAGTATTTGCGTTTAGATCATGTATTTTCCCATGCTATATAAATCCTAGTCTATACAGAAAGCCCTGCCTGATCAGCTCAGTTGGAAGTAGGAATAAATAAACGTTCGATATTAATGACTATATATTGTACATTGTGATAGGTTATCCTCAACAGGTTAACTGTGTGTATTGCACAGGTGAATAAGTATAGGACTTATATGAGTGAAATTAATGTGTTTTCAACTTCAGTGGCTAATCGAGGTCATTACTAGTGCATAAAATGTGCTTTTAATACTGGCTGTAAATCCAAGATTACTCAACACATCTAAGTTTCACCCAGTAAATTATGATGCAATTCTAGGGGTGAAAAATTATATTAATTTTTGACGCAGATTTAAAGAACAGTGATTTTTTAAAAAAGAAAATCAAATTTAATCTTTGTTTTGTATCAAGTGATTATGGTACCGCTGCTTTGGTATCACAGAAAATACTTTTCTTCTTCTGTATGTATGTATGTATGTATGTATGTATGTATGTATGTATGTATGTATGTATGTATGTATGTATGTATGTATGCTTATGATTGAACGACATGCCAACATAATACTGGCTATGTAGTGCTGATTAAAAGTTAAATTCTAAAAATGTAAAGATAAAATATTACAAACAAAGAAAAAAATGTGGTTACAAAAGAGGCCAAAATTTTGCTGTCAAGATTACTTTTGTCTGAGTTCATTTTCTGCATGATGATTAATGTTTACATTGGCTGATGGAAACTATTAACAGCTTCGTAGAGACGAGCTTTTTTATTATTTATTACAGTCTAGTTTATTTTAATATTATGTTGTTCCTCATTATTGTGTGACATCAATTATAACACCAATAACACTTAAATACGTTTCCATTTTTATCGGAGTAGTTCAACGACAGGTTGTTTTATATCTCAACATTGTTTTATGTGTATGTGTGTGTATGTGCGTGTGTTCTTTTCTTTAAATATACCAACGGTTACTAACTCTTTACTCAAGTCTCTTCTTTATGGTTCAGGCGAATCTCTCTCTCTCTCTCTCTCTCTCTCTCTCTCTCTCTCTCTCTCTCTCTCTCTCTCTCTCTCTCTCACACACACACACACACACACACATATATATATATATATATATATATATATATATATATATATATATATATATATATAATGAAATGAAGCTATATTCTCACTCTTAATAAAGCATTCCTAAATCCTAATATATGTTTCTGTACAGAGCATCATAAATGCTAATTTACATATAAATTCTTCTTTATAAAGTGCTATAATGCAACCGTGATTGCTTTCGACAACGTTGAATATACGGGTCATAATTATCAGAATACATGCAAAATCTTGCTACAAGACAATTTCATACTTCCGGTCTAAGTTCACCAATTTCCGTACGACTGCATTTCTATTAAAGATTAAATTATAGTCTTCAGCCCTGCGGGTTTATCGTTATTCAGTTATAAGTATAGGGCGACATTAAGCTTTTGGATAAACAACAGATTCCGAGCTGTCGCTGATGAAATTTCCGTGCCTATCCCGAAACAAGCAAGTTTTAGATGCGCTATTTTCTGAGTCGGAAGCAGGAGTTATTAGAAATGTGATGTCTTTCCTTTTGTTATCAAGTCCGGTTGAACGCTTATAAGCTTACGGTTTATCAACTTGATTGCAAACTGAGCGTACTGATTATTGCACAAACTCAGCACACACGAAACGTTCATAGTTTAAAAAGGTGCCCATTTGTGTTTTCTTCGGCATTATCTGAGTGTAACTATGGAGGTAACAATGAGGTTATTTTACCCTAATTTTGTGTTATCCGAGTTTAAGGCGAGAAATTCTGTAGGGCAGTACACGTTATAGCTTGAACAATTTTTGTCTCTAAAAAAATAATTGTGTTCATGTTTGAACCCATTGTCAATATTTAGCGCTTGCCTTCATATCATATTATTGCTTTTCTTGTATGGGACAATGCAAAAATTACAATGAGGGAATTGCAATAGGGGACAATACAAAATTACAATGAAGGAAATGCAATAGAAAACATACAAAACTACAATAAGGGAATTGCAATAAAGAGATTTAAATAAATGATAATTTAGCTTTCGCCACTCAACATGGTGCTGTCAAACAGATGATGTTGCTGTGCAACCATGCTGGTGGGCGAAAACCTGACGAGTCTAGCGGTGGTAACTCTTACTTATAAATGTTACTCTCCATGAAAATTTTTGATATAGAGCTTTATATTTCAAATAGGAAGCTTTAATCACTATTAAGCGTTTTTACATGTACATTGGATTTAATCATTATTAAGCATTTTACATGTACATTAGATTTACTCACTATTAAGCATTCTTACGCGTACATTGGATTTAATCATTATTAAGCATTTTTACACGTACATTGGATTTAATCACTATTAGGCATTTTTACATTTACATTGGATTTAATCACTATTAAGCATTTTTACATGTACATTGGATTTAATCACTATTAAGCACCACATTTTTACATGTACATTAGTTTAAATAACTATCAAACACCACATTTTGACATGTACATTAGTTTCTATAACTATAAAACGCCACATTTTTATATGTACATTGGATTTAATCACTATTAAGCATTTTTACATGTACATTGAATTTAATCACCCTTAAGCACCACATTTTTACAGTTACATTAGTTTTAATCACTATCAAACATCACATTTTTACATGTACATTGGCTTCGAACCACTATAACAATTAAATCTTTATTCAATACTGTTTCCTTTTGTTTCCTCCAATACTTATGCACCCGAATGTCCGCTCAACTGAACGCGTGACATAGTTCTCTTTCGATTTCTCGTACTGGAATATTTTTTTCAACCTATCAAATAAAATAAATAAATAAAATAAATAAATCTATCTGCATTTTAAAAACGTACCTTTTAATTAACATTTTCTAAGCTTGTTACAGTTCACAAGGACACTTGTTTGGGCAACTATTTCTTGACCATGGCTATTGTATCAACTCTGAGGATTAAGCAATTTAAATACAGAATTCAAATAAGGGCATTTATTCTAGGGAATTTTCCTGTCATACTTCCTCGATTAACGACCATTGCCTGATTGGTGTTGGACGGAACACAAAAGACTATTTAGTACCGAGGTAATGAAACACCACGGTATCCAACCTGCTCTAGTCGGCGCAGGAATTGACCTCGTAACCCACTGATTGTCAGTTCGACACGCTGACGACCAAGACACCACAAGTAAATTTCAGCTTGGTAATTTATCTGAAATACAGACTTGGCAGATAAATCATCAACTATATGGTCTGTATGAGAGAGAGAGAGAGAGAGAGAGAGAGAGAGAGAGAGAGAGAGAGAGAGAGAGAGAGAGAGAGAGAGAGAAACAGAGACAGACAGACAGACATACAGAGAGAGATTATTTGATGGCGAATCACAATGCCTCAGCCAGAAACTTTTAATGGGGAGAGAACTGCTTAATTCCGTGACCCCAGACCCCAACTCTACCACATAGCTCCCCATCCTCAAGGCCATAATACAGACGTGTTACCACAAAGTCCATCATGTCTTATATGTCTTTCTTTCGTGCTTGCATCCACATATATTTTTGGTGTTGTCAAAAGTGCACAAAGTGTACTATAATTGAATTGTATATGAGTTCAAGGTTTTCACCCATATTCAGAGTTCCAGGGTAAAACAGAGGCGGGGGGGGGGGGAGCGATTTGCCGAAATAAATTCTGGTACTGTATCATATCTTTCATTATGGGCAAAAACATTCCATCAAGTTTCATGCGATGCCGCTCATTTTGGGAAAAAGTGTAGAGGTCAAACGGGCGGATGCATAAACGGTTGCAAAGAATGTACAGAAAAAAACCTGAAGGTCTATATTTGAAAATATATTCATTTACAGCTTGCAAAGGTTAGCAAAACTGTCTCAAGACAATTAAGAACTTAGTAAGATCCATGTGCCCAAGTCAGTTCTCATTTTACTTTCCAAACGCAAATGTGGCATGCCAGCCACGTTTTCCATCCTGTAAAGATTTGAAATTAATTGAATTGATCTGCAGTGTTTACTTCGTTTTTTTTTTTTTTGTGAATCTTTTTTCGTTGCTTACTACTTTTTCAAGTAGATCTTTCGAAATCCTTAAGAAGACTCAAATAATGTTCCTTGTTGTCATAATATTTGCTAAGTCAAAGATAATGATAGTCTTTAAAATGCTGAAAACTCAACAAAAAAGTATCAATTAGTTCACAAAGCTTTGTGAGATTACATCAATCTGATTAAAGTGAAGATCTCAGACATAGCGGGGATCTGACGCGCACCTATACGAGGTCATGTTCAGTTGACCTTTCAATTCACCAATCGATTTACGGCTTTCACATTTACAAAAGTGAAAAACGTCATTCAGAACTTTATGTTTCTAACGATAACTATCCCTAACACGAAATGCAATGCTTTATAAGACAGGTCACTAAAAAACTGTGGACAGCGAATTCCTAAGGTCACTGGAACATTAATCTTTATAGATGCCTGCCAGATTTACTTATTATTAAGTAGATCAGTAGTTTAGTCAAATTGGTGATTACACAGGGACCTGTTTCAAAATGTTCTATGTGAAAATTTCAGTTACATTAGATTAAATTTCCAAATGTCTTAAACTTGTAGGAATACATATGTTTCATATGTATCGATTCTTTACATTTAAAATAATTTTCTCATATAGGTTAATATTAAAGCAAGAAGTTTGCATATTTGCATCATATAAAGCAGATAAGTTTTATTGCATGAACCATAGTTTAGTTTTCGCCTATGCAAAGTGCACGTGATTGTGTGATCAAGATTGATGCATGTGATGCAGTGTAACATCTATGCAAATC
This sequence comes from Margaritifera margaritifera, assembly GCA_029931535.1. Classification (NCBI taxonomy): domain Eukaryota; kingdom Metazoa; phylum Mollusca; class Bivalvia; order Unionida; family Margaritiferidae; genus Margaritifera; species Margaritifera margaritifera. The sequence continues at coordinate 1,555,271 of JAQPZY010001530.1, read as the reverse complement.
GATAAATCAAAGAAAAATAGTTTTGATCTCATGTTATGCATGGCAGTAAAATGTTACTGAGTGACGTGTATATCTTGAGCAAAAGCATATTAACAAGTAAACCATACCAAGATTAAAGTCCCAAGCAGTGGCACCCCTGCCGAGGCGCCCGGGAGCAATGTTCGTTAGTGGCGCCCCTACTTTGCCACAGAGAACAATTTTAATGTCAGTTGCCAACCTCCCCCCCCCCCAATCTACTCCCCAGTTACAGCTGCAAAAAAAAACAAAAACAACAAATGCTACCGACGGCGCCCCTTCTGACCCGGCGCAATGGGGCAATGGTTCCCCCCATCCCCCTCTCGCCGCCACTGGTGCTAAGTGAGATTTTAAATTAAACAGAAAATTTTAATTAAATTTACCGGCTTGCTCCATACTGAATGACTCTAAATTTGTTGTGCTGTTCTTCTAGCAAGCATGTCCTGTTATATAGCAAGAATTTTTCTGAACACTTCTCGATTGACGACGTCGCTCTGTTGCTGATTCTTCGTGTGCTCTGGTCGCAAGGTATCCGATTGACCTGACGCTGGCTCCAGATTTGACCACTTTGAACGAATATTTCCTGTTTTTCTTTCAGCTTAGGAGAATTCCGGAGACTCAACCACCACATTTTAGTGTTCCAGGGCAAAGGCTCTCCGAATTCATCCAACTCGCTTTGGAGGTAGTCGGGAAACATGCAATCACTCAATGCACCTGAAAGTTAAACAAAATAAAAGAAAGAAGAAAACGTTCCATGTTAACACATAACAATCTTTATTTTTTTTTATCCACCAAGTATAAGAATTCAACAGTCATGTGAAAGAACTGATGAGAGCGTTCAAGGGACATGTTTAAAAGTGCAGCGAGATTTACAAAAATGAGAAAAACTAAAAGCAAAAACCGAGATTAGTCAATATTCAGCGTAAATGAAAAAAGCTGGCAACCTTTACACTTAAATATCATTCAAAAGTGCTGGAGCAGTTCCTGTCAGATTTTTGGGATATGAAGCGTGATCAGTTTTGTAGATCACTCATAATTTGCCCGCATTTTTGAGAATTCTCTGATGTTGAGAAAACAAAACAGTCTGTTTGTGAAGGAGATTTTGAATGCCGTGGAATGTACTACAACATGTGTCTGCTATGATAGAAAAGTCGTGTCCTAAAACGTAAAATAAATTTGCTTCGGTAATGACAAAGTACATTCGTGACGTATAACGGGCATTTTCGGTTTATGCCGAGTTAATAATAATAATAATAATAATAATAATAATAATAATAATAATAATAATAATAATAATAATAATAATGAGGACTTAGAAGTTCTAAGTGCTTTACAATATTAGTTAACGCATAAGGGCTTATATATGGACACGATTAAATAAAAAAACACACCATGAAATTACAAACAAAAAACATGCTGAAGAATAATTAAGGGTAAGGAAACATTGTTAAGTCTTAAGTCTGTTCTTGCAGTTGAAATAGGTGAGTTTTTAAAGCACTCTTGAATGAGATCACTGTGCCATTGTGTCTAAGTTCAGGAGGCAATTTGTTCCATGTAGCTGTTCCCTGAGACGCAGAAGAACGTTGTCCGTAGGATTTGGTTTTGATAGTGGGAATAATGAGACAACGAATTTCAGAAGAGCGTAGTTATCTAGAAGGAGTGTACACGTGGGTGAGGTGAGATAGGTATTTTTGACTGGAGGCAGTCAACGAACTGTAGCATAGAGAACAGATTTTGCGTTTGATTCTGGAGCGAACAGGCGGCCAGTGAAGGGTACAGAGCAGGGGGAGGAGTACTCCGTTCTTGGTACTCTAAGGACGGCCCGAGGAACTGTGTTTTAAACTTTTTGAAGTTTCTGGTATAGATATTGAGACGAACCAGATAGAAGAGAATTACAATAGTAAAATCTAGAAAGTACAAAGGAACACACACGTGTTTTAGTGGCATCAAGAGAAAGAAAATTGTGAATGGAGCTGATGCGTCTCAGCTCTAGATATGGAGCCTTGCTTAAGTTCATAACATGTGGATGTTGTTACGACTAGGGGTTAGAAATGTAACAAAAGAAAGAACGACTCAAACAAGCTCTCACAATTTCTAAAATATAAATTTAATTTCCTAAAATATAAAATATTTAAAACAAACAAAGTGAAATAATTAAAAATAACTTACAGTTTAGAAATTCCTAAATAATCCTAAATGTACTATTGAATTTTGATAATCCGGAAATGTCCAAAGGTTATCCGAATGAATACACTAATGTGCTTATGTACCACAAGAAACACAGTTTTAAATTCAAATGTTAATTCCAGGTAAACTCCTGTGAATGTAGAATATTGTTAAGTTCCTTGAACAATAGTACTTAAATCCAAATTGTACTACGTAGAGAATAGATTTTCCACCAGCTGATTTTACAAACAATAAACAATCTTCCTCTCTCTTTACTATCCGAAGTAACTGTTATAAGAATGAACGTTCAATGACTACATGGCATTATATAGCATTCTACTGCGTATCAGAATATTAAAACTCTAGTACTACGTTCTAGCACGGTCAAGTAAACAAGTTTTTCTAAGCAATCAGAAACCAGGTCACGCATGATACCAATGAGTCAATCGCGTTATCACAATGTCATGTTGAATTGACCGACATGACTGTTGATTTTCCCTGGACATAAACAATGACTCATTGTTGACGTACATATGTACTTTACAATAGCGTAGGCTACTGAATTAAGGAATAATAATACATAGGTTATAAACCAAAATGAAAACTATTTTATAATTTAATAGATGATACATAATTCCGTAACAATGTAATGAGTGAGTACTGTCCAGAGTGACACCTAGGTTTCGTACTGATTTTGTGAATTTAATGTTGGTGTGTTGGTGTTGCTTATACTTGTTGTCTGAGGTAATGGATAGGAATGAGAAAGTCTTTGCGTGGTGATCAGAACGGCTTCAGTTTTATCATCATTCGTCTGCGGCTTCTTACATGTCATCAATAACTTCACATCGGAAATGTTCCTGTCTACGCCTTGGATGGTAGCATCAACTTCAGTTCGGTGACTAGATTTGTATATTTGGGTGTCATCAGCGTACAATTGGTGAGACACCGGACAACGATTTGTGACACTTGAGTGGGAATGAGTGTATAGAATGAAGAAAACTTGTCAAAGAGCAGAACCCTGTGGAACACCAAAACATAGATCAACTGGGCTGGAATGTTTTCCATTTCCGGACACAAATCGTGTCCTTTTGACTAAGTATGATTTGAACCATAGTAAGGCTGTATCGTGAGTGCCAAATACATGCGGGAGACGGTGAAGTAATATATCATGCTCTATTGTGTCAAATGCTGCAGATAGGTCAAGGAGGGTTTAGACTGTAATATTTCCACTATCCAAAGCAGAGAGTAGGTCGTTAATTACTTTCAGAAGGGGAGTTTCGGTACTGTGGCCAGGGCGGTATGCAGACTGTAAATTGCTAAAAATTCTTTTTAAATTCAGACGAGATAAAAGTTGGGACAGAACAACATTTTCTGAGATTTTTGAAACGAATGGGAGTTTAGAAACAGGGCGGTAGTTTTTTCCAATCATTAGGGTCAAGCCTTGGTTTCTTCAACAGCGGCTTTACAATGAGAATTTTGAAAATTGTCGGGAAAACCCCTGATTAGAGAGAAGTATTAATAACATCGGTTAGTGAAGGCAATATTGAATCTAAGCACTTGAGCAGTAGTGATGTCAGAATTGGATCGAGTGCACGTAACTTTGGGGCGCTCTTCATCAGGATTGTATGTAAGAAATCAGTAGAGACAGGCTCAATTGCTGTTAATGGTTGCCTTTTAAATTCTGTATCAGAACTGTGTGGTGACGATGAGTCGCTTGAAATTGTGTTGTCACGTTGATCTATAATGGTTTGCACTTTGTCACGGAAGAAATTTCCAAACAGGTCAGGAAGGTCAACCGGAGAGAAGGTCGTTGGAAGTGGTGTACATATGTTCCTTGACATTATCTTGTTAGTCATATTGAAGAGCTGTCTATAGGTCTGTTTATGAATAGTAAGACCGGATGAAAGCCAAAGCTTCTTAGCCTTACGGCGTTCTCTTTTAGCAGTGCGAAGCTGGTCCCTGAAAGCACTATGCCACGGAGAACACTTCCGAATTGATACTCTGCACTTGGTTGCTGGGGCATGTTTGTCAAGCAATGAACGCAAGCACTTATCAAGTTGTTCAGGTGTGGGACATAACAAAATTGTTAGGTTCGCTTGAATATCATGCATTAGTTAGGTTATATTTATCATACGGAGGTTTCTCTTAGTAGCAACAAAGATGGAGGATTAGGGTCTCATACGTCAAGATGGCATAATATGACGCAGAGGTGATCTTATGTAAGTTCGTGGGACACCAATGAAGACTGTATAATATTATCATCAGGTCTGTGAAGAATCAAGCCTAAAATGTGATCATGTTTATGTGTGGGTTGACTAACTGACTTTTTGATGTTGAAAACGTGAACGGAATCTACGAGTTTTGATGGGTATGGGTTTCCAGGACAGTCAAAATGAAAGTTGAAATCTCCAAAGAATAATCAAGCTTCCATCTATCGAATTTGCATATTCCAGGAGGTTGTAGAAACTGCTTCAAAAAGACCGATTCAGACAGCTTATTTGTTTTGTGTTTTTTTAATAGGAGAAGGAAGTAGAGGCAGAAAAAATAGACTGGCCTTTGTTCCATTGTGAGGGTGGCCTGGACCAGTTCAAACGACGTTTGGTCGAAATTGAATGATACATTGTTGTTAAGACGGTAAGTATGGAGTTATTTGCGATGACAGCAATTCCATCTCCGCAAGAGTGACGGAGGAACGACTTAATTGAGTAACCGGTTGGTGTTAGATCATCGCACTCTGGTTCATCGCCTAATATTTTTAGCCATGTGTCTGTCAGGAAAAAGATGTCGATATCCTGACCATTGATAAAGTTGACTATTTCTGTGCCCTTTTCCGTTGGTCCAACTGATTGGGCGTTGAATAATGCGATGCGCAGTGATTGTTCAGACTTAAAGGTTGACGATTGAAGAAGAATTTGAAATAAATTGTTGAAATTGACGGTCGAGATTTCAAATCGCCGTGAAGGAAAGCGTGAAAGGGAGATAACTGGAATATATTTTCCTGTTGCACGCTGGCCGGCTATGAAACAACGTATCTTTTTTCGCTGCCGTTTGCATTTGGGTGAAGATGAATGTAGTTACAGGTAGTTTAGTCTAGTGTAGTATGGAACGACGAGAAGTGGTTATGTAATGCAATTAATGAGGGTCTATCATAGCATAAACGGGTAACCTGGCTAGTATCACGTGATCGCGGTATGTTAGACAACAATGGCGGTTGTAGCAGTGGGGTAAGACGACTGAGAAAAAATCAAATAGTTCTCGTGTCCCTAAAGAAGTAGATGAAGAAACACATTCTAACATAACAGCCAGTCCACGATGAACACAATAACGTAGACGAAAGCAGTCAACGAACACATAACTCATGAGAAACAGTACACAGAATCGCGAGCATCTGCCTCAATCCTGTTAAGTGATGGCGTCCATTTTCCTCTCAGTTAAGGCTGTCAGATCTTTTTTACTGAATCCAAATGACACGTACTATACTTGAATAATCTATTGAGCAGCTTTATGACACGTACTATACTTGAATAATCTATTGAGCAGCTTTATGACACGTACTATACTTGAATAATCTATTGAGCAGCTTTATGAAATGTGGTCAACATCTTACTTCTTACAACTACTCGTACTAATAAAATAAATAAACAAACATAATATCAGTAATATTTGTATATATTTCATGTTTACAGGAACATAGCAATTTTAAAATTGCTTTCTTTTATAATTACTTTCCGACATTAACTGAATTTGTATTTGTATTGAATTTGTATTTAGACAAGTGCATCATGTATTGATTTTGTACATCTTTATGTGTGAACAAGAATTGATTTACCGCAAATACAAATGTAGAATTCGCATGCATACATATTTGTTTTATTTAATATCCATCTTAATAAATTTAGTGTGCACAAAATTTGTAAATAAAAAACTATAGAAAGAATGTCAGGAATGCAGACCAGTATAAAACGTTCATTCCTAACATTATCACCAGCAAGCTGTGCCGGTGCGATGTCGCAGTAAGAGATAAAGAGTTAATTCAGTTCGTCTCGAAGTACCTGGATGAAGCCAACACATTATCATTATATTGAATTTCGGTCAATATCATGATATCTTATTAGTCATATCTATGAAAATTGGTTTTAATGGTTATAATTTAAAAGTACTAATATAATGTGATAACAAGTTTCAAGTCTGCATATTCCCTTTATGGTGTCCATGGAATAAAATCTCTTATTTATTACTATTTACATTCCAGTATGCTCCTTTTTTGTTTCATGTGAACACGCGTCAAGACAAATTTGTCTGCGAAGGATGAAGTAACACGATTTCTCAAATATCAAAACTGAACTTTACTGACATCATCTTCCTGATAACTTCTTCCTTCAATATTAGATTTAAATGCTCTTTGCCCATATTTGTTTGTTTATTCAGTTATATTTATTTACTATTCCTTTGACTGGTCTTCATTAAAATATTGTTATAGAAAATCAATTCCGGCGATGGATATCATCCTCAGTCGAAAAAAAAAAAAAAAAAAAAAAAAAACCTTCTCTGTGCATTTCATATACTGTTGTATATTTATTACTTCAATTTGTAGCCTATGGTATTTCTTCCCGCTGACATTTAGTGAAGCTATGATTGTCATAAAGTTCATCTTTCTATCCATAGAGATAGCCGAGGACGATTGTTCTCCATTATTCCGTATTAAATGGACTCCTGGTTTTACACTAAACTGATTTAAGTGAAGCGTCGGGAACTAGTCTCCACTAGAAAGAAATCAAAACATAGGAATTTATCGAAATTAGTTAAATATAGTATGAGTGTATTTGTATGACTTATGTAGTCAAAATTTGTAAGAGAGAGAGTTTGGGTTTGTTTCTTCTTCTGATAACATGTTGTGTTTCTTTTAAATTGCATTCCTTTTTTATCTAAATTTGCTAAAACAAGTAAAAGAACACAGGAAGACCGCGCTTGCTATTTTAATCTTTACGCCACTTGCTTTTTATGTTGCATATTGTGTATTTTAAATAGATGCATATTGACTGTACACATCTGTACTTCGTTACTAAATGTATATTTTCCATAGTATGGGTGGATTTTTAAATACATGGTAAAGTTTCTTGCTGATACTGTTTAACAAAGAAGTAATATACCTTTAAAACTTTCTCGTTATGTACTGAATTTATTATGTATTTAATGAATGCCTTGTTTACTTCTGATCTGTACAAGTTATGTACACTCTAAAACAAAAACCAATGTCAGCTTTCTCTCTCTCTCTCTCTCTCTCTCTCTCTCTCTCTCTCTGCTTCTTCAATGACATAACGTTTGATTGATTGATTGATATTTACACTAAATAATCTTGATCTATGTAAAATGACGTACGCTGCTACACCATACATGTAATTTGTGTTTTATCATATGCCACATGCTAATGGCTTAAGATACATTACATTAATAAAGTTGTGTTCTGCTCTGGTAGCTGGACTTTTAATATTCCATCTAATATATAAAAGCTTATAGATAAAATCAGTTATGATTGAAAAGCATTCAATGACGTTTTATTATCATGGTTCACGTGCTTTTATTGGAGGGAGATTTTATACATGGGATAAAAATATCAATATTTTTTATCAATGATTATTTACATGAATGAAACATACACAAGATAGCAATGATTATTCATAGGAATGAAATATACACAAGAAATCAATGATTATTCACATCAATGAAACATACACAGGATATCAGTGATTATTCACATGAATGAAACATAAACAAAGTATCACTGATTATTCATAGGAATGAAGTATAAACAAGATATCACTGATCATTCACAAGAATGAAACATACACAATAAATCAATGATTATTCACATGAATGAAACATAAACAAGATATCAGTGATTATTCACATGAAAGAAACATACACAAGAAATCAATGAGTATTCACATAAATGAAACATACACAAGATATCAATGATTATTCACATGAATTAAACATACACAAGATATCAGTGATTGTTCATAGGAATGAAACATATACAAGGTATCAGTGATTATTCACATGAATGAAAATACACTAGATATCAATGATTATTCAATGAATGAAAGATACACAAGATATCAATGATTATTCAATGAATGAATCATACACAAGATATCAATGAATCAACTGAAACCTACTTACCTGTCCTAAACACTAAGGACCCAATTATTTGCTCGGTAAAGACCCTGATATAAAAGCTAAACAGTTTGAATCATTTTTTAACGATCTTGTTATAATAGGAACGCTTGTTGATATTTTATCAGATTCTACTGATTGCGAATGATTTATTTCGAACAAATAACGAGTTAAAGATATTTTGTCGAACACGCCGACGTTGCTCAAAATATTAGCAAAGCTACTAAAACAGAAAGATTTTGACATTTTATACTTGAATTGTAATGGATCACGGTAGTGGTTTTAATAGCTTCAAAATAAATATTAAATCTTAGGCTTCACTTATTGCATGAATGTCGCCATAAACGACACAAATCACGCAGTGTGCAGATGTCAGCTTGGTAGCAAGGCTACTACAATAAGGACAGTAATCACAGTTTTCATATTCAGGTCTCTTTGCACACCCTCATCCTCCCCCACCCTCAACTCCTGATCCCCAGCCCCCTACCCCCCAATTCCCGCACACAAAGAGTATACATAATACCTATGGATGTCAATAAATGTTTGTGTATATGAATTTCATCATTTCAATGGATGTTAGTCTGGTATCTAATACACGAGTAAAATGGTTGGTAGTCTGGTATCTAATACACGAGTAATATGGTTGGTAGTCTGATATATAATACACGAGTAATATGGCTAGTAGTCTGGTATCCAATACACGAGTAATATGGTTAGTTGTCTGGTATATAATACACGAGTAATATGGTTAGTTGTCTCGTATCTAATACACAGGTAATATGGGTGATAGTCTGGTATCTAATACACAGGTAATATGGGTGGTAAACTGGTAACTGATACACAAGTAATATGTCTAGTAGTCTGGTATCTAATACACGAGTAATATGGGTGGTAGTCTGGTATCTAATACACAAGTAATATGGCTAGTAGTCTGGTATCTAATACACAAGTAATATGGCTAGTAGTCTGGTATCTAATACACGAGTAATATGGCTAGTAGTCTGGTATCTAATACACAAGTAATATGGCTAGTAGTCCGGTATCTAGTACATAAGTAATATGGGTGGTTATCTGGTATGTAATACACAAGTAATATGGCTAGTAGTCTGATATATAATATACATGTAATAAGTTTTGTAAGATCAGCTTCTAGATTAAGACCCCAAAATTCAGTATTTTAAATGATACTATTGCATGTATCATAAGCCATCTCCAGATTTATATACTACCCCGCTTATCTCCAGGTTTTTAAAATGTCCATCCCTGAAGAAAGAAAATTCAACATAATTATTTGCTGTAGACGACTTAAGTAATAGCTTGATGTAATACATTTTTATCACGCCATATAAGTTTGGCGGGATTCGATAGCTGTGCTATAGGGTTATTAATGAAAAGATGAAACACAAAATTGCCACAGCGCAATGTTTATTAGACAAAGATATTCTTCTCAAGTTCTAATTGATGGTAGCGAAATGGCCTCAATGTCTACTTGGGCAGGACACAATGGAATATGCTGACAGCCAAACTGAAACAGTATCCTGGCCCATCATTGTCAACCTGATGATCCATTGAACCTGGCCCATTATATATTAGGAAAATTGGAGCTGGTTCACAATGAGGTACCCAGTCTGTAACCGTTTGAATGTTGAATCAACCTCATTATCAGAACCATACATTACATTTATTTGAAGGATAAATGAATAAACAAGACGTACTTCAATTATTTAAGGGGTGTCATTGTACCCACATTACAAGTTTTGACAATTTCATGTGTAATTACGTGCGAACAAAATTTACCGGTATAATTATATATGTGGAGTGAAAACAGAAAGTTTGCTTGTAGAAATAAAATTACTTGTTCTGGTGGTTTTCAAATGTAAAAATATGTCAAAATCTGAGATTTTATGTTAATTATAATACACAGTGTTAAAACTGTGTAAACAGGCCACTCAGGGGACCATCGAAAGTCAGCTTTATGAACAGGTGGCCTCTGTATACAGCTAAAGATGCAGTGGTTGATGTATAACTATTTTGTTTGGGGGTGGGGTGCTAATTTTTCCATTGAACTATGTAAGGGTGCAAATTTCTGTCGATTCGGTAGAGCTTGGCAGAGAACAATTAATTAGATTCATGAGGAAAGATACCGTATTAAATAGCTATACTGCAATGGTTTTAATGTCCCTGTTAGAGGAGCGAGATTGATTCTTAATTAAGCCTTCATTGTTAGCAGTCGGACACAAGGTTAAAATGTCAAAGTTGACAGTTTGCAGGACTAGATGTAAAAGCTAGTGGAAGTTGTATTATCTTTTGAGATTCTCCAGAATCGGTTATTTAAAAATCTAGAGAGTTATGCTGACCACGTTTGTAAAAGGCGGTAGATATATTTAATCCTGATTGGCTACGCTAAATAAGGGGCGTGCTTCACACACGAAATTTCATGGTTTTAATATGCCCCATCGCAAAATTTAATCAGTCTAAGTGTTTCTGCAAGAGAAAATAGATCTGGACTCCGAGGTAGAATTTAGGCGAAATTCTCTCGTATAAACAATTATTCAAGGGACCGGATGTCTGGATGTTGACGGACAAAATTCGGGCGGTAGAAGCGAGCGAGTCTTGAAAGCACAAGGTATTTGCATCAATCTCATGTAATTCGTTGATACCAATATAATTATTTGCTTGAATTTATTTGTTTATATTTGCATGAATGTATTTGTTTAAATTCGTAGATCAATTTTCTTGATATGAGTATAACTATTTGTTTGAGTTTATTTGTCTGAATTCGTACAATAATCTTCTTTATATGAGTTTGACGAATTGTTTGAATTTAGCGTCTTGATTGTTATAGGAATCATGTATTCTAAGAATTTCGTGCATTACTTTATTTGATGCAAGTTGTCTTAGATGATTTAATGTATGATAAAGACTTGAGTGAGTTCACTGAAATTAATGTAGTTAAGCCATGAAGTGAATCGCATTGATTCATTTGTATAATTGAGGCGGGAACTGAAACTGTTATGTCTCGTGTGATGTTAATGTGAATTAGTGATGAAATAGCCGTTAGAAAGTACATTAATCTTCTGAAACTAGGTTTGTTTGTTTATGGTCTGTCCAATTTGGACTGACTAGATAGCCTTTGGTATCTGTTTGAATGCCGATAGGACGATATCTGACGTAACGAGAGTGGAGTAATGCTTTACTCCCAGAAGGCTATTTGACAGAAGATTTAGGTTGCTTCTCTGTTTATTTTGAAAGGGGAAATATCCACCTACCAACCTACCCACACATAGTTTTAGGGCCGAAAGAGGCGAGCAGGGCAATGATTTCGATTATTCACTCGATTCTATGATGAACTAAGTCTATTGTTTTAAACAGATCGGCTATTTACATAAGTATATTTGTGTTTGAAATTCGGTGAATGATTTATTTCAAAAAGAAGTGTATCTTCCTAATGTTATGTATTATCTCAATTTGTTTATGTAATTGATTAAACTGTTATAATTCATGTACGGGGGCTCGTGTTATTCTGTTCTATATACCTGCTCAGATCTCTATTTATTCCATCTATAAATTTCATAATTTATTTTATTGTTTACTCGATCCGGGCAATAACACCGAGGTCGATCATCCTCTAGATAACGATAACCAACCAAAGCGGACACCTTGTAAGAAGGGGGTCCGCCACAAACTAACTAAACTTGAGTTGCAAACTCAAATGCACGAGTCCTCATTTTACACAGATACTGCAATTAAGTCTTAGAATTATGAATGAGCTACTGACCTATTCTTTGGGAAAGGTCTCTGTCAGAACACTGTCTATTTGGGTCCACAACATTGCATTTGGATCCAGTTAGGTGTCCGCTCGAGTCCAGTGAATTCCATTTTGGTACATTTAGTTCCATTTGGGTTTGCTGATTTCCATTTGGGTCTCCATGTTGGCTTAAGTCTAAATTTGGGTCCATTTTGGTTTATTCACCGCGTCCTTCACAGAGAAGGACTTCTTTAAAATCCCAGGCTACAACACCTGCCGTCAATACCACAGCAAGTGAGATCAAAAATAATATTAAGGATGGTTTTAGCAGCATCTTTTCTTGAAGTTCCGCTGGCTGTCATCCCAAATAGGCAATCTCCAATAGTGTGAAAACAAGACGCGAAAGAAGACGGCCCACCGCACGTGGCCGACGTCGTTTTCCCAGTCATCGTATTAACAAATATCCGCTCAAATAACGATCTTCAGAAACAGGCCATTAAATAGTTGGAATGGCGATCTTTTTAACCAACGCTGTAACTTTTCTTGAATTCGAGGTTTGAAAACTGTGTTCAAGGAATTTAAACCATGTGTGTCAAGACTGCATCTCAATTATTGTACTTAAGTTGAACCAGTCAACGTGAAGTCGTACATGAGAAGGAGTCGTACATGAGGTGAAGTCGTACATATACCTTTAAAAGATTTAGAGTTAAATACCGTATATACTCGCGTATACCAACTGCAAACTGCATAGACCCAGATCTGCTGGCGCATAATGCGCCGGCAGATCTGGGTCTATGCAGTTTGTAAGGAATAATCAGTAGAACAAACAAGATAGACCCTGATCTGAGACGGCAGATCAGGGTTTATGTTGTTTGCATTTGGACCCGGATTATATGAGAGTACATACCGTACAACATACCAAATTACTTTAATTTCCATAATATTCTTAACGCTAAGAAATCATGACAAATTGCTCTCATTTGTTTCACTTTCAATAAGCAGTTTTCGATAAGAGATAACCGCAAATACATGTTTTTACAATTTTCAAATGTACTAGCAGAATGTGCCTATTTCAATAATTCTGCCCTTCTCTCAATAGCAGTCCATCATAAGAAATGCTTTAAAGTTTTATCTTTCATTAGTACACGATTATTTTTACTTGGAAGATTTTATCTTCCTGAACATTTTATCAGCATTTAATCTTTATATTGATGCTACTTTAGTTTTAGTCGCCACCATATATCCAGAAATGTGCTTTTGTGCCTTTCAATTCAATACAAACATACACATTATCTCTCAATATCTTTGGACATTACTGGCGTGTTTTAAGAATTCCACCTGATTCACATTTAATCGTCTAGAAAGTTATAACGTCTGGCATTGGTGTGTCTTGTGTGAGTTCTTTAAGTAAAGGAAAACCACTGGCATTGGTGTGTCTTGTGTGAGTTCTTTAAGTAAATGAAAACCACTGGCATTGGTGTGTCTGTGTGAGTTCTTTAAGTAAAGGAAAACCACTGGCATTGGTGTGTCTTGTGTGAGTTCTTTAAGTAAAGGAAAACCACCCGTATGAATGTTACCGTTAATATTATTCATTTCGGGAGAAGCTAGGGTGCTAAAGTAAGAGAGAATCGACTTTCAATGTTACTTAGAGCAGAGATGTATTTTGTTCTGTCCTGATGCTTATCGAAAGGCGATCATAAATAATCCTACTGGTATTGTAGCGACTTGGTAAGTTATAATCTTATGACATTAGTAATGTTCCAATTTAACAGTACGTTTTTTTTTGTTTATTGTTTTCTTTTTAAATATATATAGCTTTTCCCCATTTCTTTAATTCGATATATAACAATTCGAACAGTCCATTATACTAAAACAATATGAGGTGTGTTCTGGAGCTCTGGCCAAAAGGTGTATGTTCCTACCAAGTGTTAGTCAACCAAGCGCGAAAAATAAGGCAGACTAATGAGCATTAGAAACACACAGTCCAGATGAAAACTTTTTCTGGCTGTCCAACTCACCGTCTAAATACTTTTTCTTGTTGAAACGTTACTTTTATTTGCTACTTTCGTTAACAATAAGTGCTTCAGGCATAATGTGGATAAAGACTTATAGATATGGAAGGAAAACCACGAAAACATTGTGTGGAAATTTAACTGCCAGTAGAATTTTGAGCGAAATATAACTGCAAGAAAATGAAAAAAAAATTGACTGAGGAAGTCACAAATCTTATGATTACATAAAGACTGCAGCATATACATTAAAGATTTATCTTGAAAATATAACGGAAGTTCCATTATGAGATAATAGTTAAGATGTACGATGATTGCTAGACCACTTTTTCTGTAATTTTTACATCTCATGTAGCGATCCGAGAATATTAAAAACAATATTAAAAATCCCTAGATCATCATAACGGCGGAACCTCAAGTGTTCGGAAGCACAAATGCCGGCAAAGTGCCCCTAAGAAATATAAATTGAAGGTGGTCTTTGTGGTGTTTTAAAAATCATGAAGAATAAAAAGAACAATCTGAATGAATTCAAAGTAGTACAGTGTTGTCAGCTGACATTTTCACAGGTAAATGAATGTTATATATTATCATTTGGATTTAGTTCCTTGCCAGACAATTAGGTCATAATCCATACAAGAAACTTTAAGAATGAAAGATTATTACTTGTGCTGCAGCAACAATAAAATAGTTTACCATAGAGTCTGCAACATTAACATTATTTTATTCATTAGGGTTGCACCAAGAATTTAGTATAGTATTTATTGACATTACGTGTTAATATTTATATCTACTATTACAAAATATACCACACAGCAACTGGTTCAGTGCGAAAACTAATTTGAAATATTACTGAAATAAATGCCACATTTGTGCTTAGATTTAAAACAATGTCTAAAGGGCTGATATTTTACAGTGTTAGTAACTTAGGTCCCCTGGTGTGGACGTATGGCATTGTGTTTCAAAACGAAAGGCCGACGGTAAATTTGTTTACATTATTGAGAGTTACCTTGCTGTCTATAGAAGGTCGCTGCATAATAAAAACAGATCAAATAAAAATATGCCATCAAATATAAATATAAGCTCCTCGATTATGAAAAAGTTTAAAATTTGGGCATAAAATACAAAACTAAGTTGCTATGTGAACGCAAGAAGCAACACAAGGAAGTCCAAGAGAATATATATCAAGGTGCTGATCTTGCGTGGGGTTCATGGAGAAAAACCGAGTGACACAATGGTACAATAAATAAATAAATACATAAATAAATAAATAAATAAATAAATAAATAAATAAGTAAGTAAAAGATAGACTGATATAATTGAGTCAAAATGACTACGTGAACACATGAAGTGACATATGAAGTCACTGACACTACAAAGAGGAGCTGGTTTCATATGAGGTTTGCGCTCAAAGAGCTGCGTGACACGATATCAACAAACGAGAAACTCAGAAAATTCGTAATTAATTGAGTACAAAGTCCAATCGCGGAGAGAACAAAACACTCTGAACTATGAATGTGACTTCTTCTGAGGGTGGTAAGTGGCGCAGCTCCAGTGTAACTACCCCAAAGACAGAACCTACAGAGAATGAGGTGTGCATTTTTCAATAGTTCATGACAAAAGGATTCATTGCTAAATACACAGGAAAATGGTTAAATATATATATTTAAATATACATAGTTAAACGAAATACAGAATAGTTAAATAGATACTCAACTATTTTTAGTTAGATAAAATAAAAAAATAGTTAAATATATATTGCAATATGTGTTGTATATAAATTAAAATGAAGACCTCTATACTCAATGAATCAAAACTAAAAACAAATTAGAAAAAATTGCAGTCCCGTTTAATACGTCTTCAAGTTAGAAAAGAATCGAAACGCAGGAATAAGGAACATTTAAGCAGAAGTATCCCTTCACGACTTATGAGATTAAGTTTAAAAAAATTTAAATGAGTATAAATTTTATGCCGACAATATTCAAGATTTGTATTAATTTTTTAATGACATTGAAACATATTTGAAAACAATCATCATTCGGAAACTTTTATAATGCGGCTCTGTGAAAGCTGAATAAGACTTAAAGATCAGACTTAGAAAACGAAGAAGAAAAAGTTGAACATATACATTTGTACTACAGGACAAAGCCTCCAACTATATTGGTTGAACATATACATTTGTACTACAGGACAAAGCCTCCAACTATACTGACCGGAGGGGAAACTGACACTGTCACTGAACGTTTTTTCTTACAGTCTAATTTAAAAACTTTTGGACAGAAAAGAAGCAGAGGTACAATACGGAATCTGACAGATTTGAATATTTAACATTGTACGTAATTATCAGTCGGAATCGGACAGATTTGAATATTTAACATTGTACGTAATTATCAGTCGGAATCTGACAGAATTGAATATTTAACATTGTACGTAATTATCAGTCGCTTAGAGGAAGCTCATGCATATGTTTGCCTGAATGTGTTCAGTACAAACAAACTTTGTATTAACATTGAAAATAAAGACGGTAGGTTTCTTATATACTCTAGAATCTGTGTTAAATACGCCAGTGTGATTATGTAAATGGACCATCACAATACAATTTAGATACATACAGTCATTGGTTTGAGTGTTGTCAGGTACAAAATGGGGAGATGACGAAAGAAATCATTAAAAGTGAAATTGATATGTCTGTAAATGTATGGAGAGAATCTACACCGATCCTGTTAGAGTAAATCAAACAGGGAGAGATATCCATGTTTATATGTTAAATATATTTCATTATGGTGGACCTAAGGACTACAAAGATGGAAAGTACGATTACATTGGAATTAAAGATTTTTTTCCAAAAAGTGTCATCATAGCTAACAAAAAATTAAATTATTTTTAAAAATACTTTGTAAAAACAATGCTTTAAGTTTTTAATACAACAGAAAACGTATCAGATCACAAACAATACCTTACATACACAAAACTACATACGTGTTTTGTTCCGAGTCAGCGGAAAGAACCAGTTTGATATGGCGTGGGGATATATATTGAGGTCGTGAGACGGAGACGTATATTCCTACGCCGTATCAAACAAGTTCTTTCCCCCGCCTTATGTGGTTTTGTATTCATTACATATTCCCTTTTTATTGGCACATTCTATTCAATTTTGTTAATGTATCCTTTAAAAAAGTTGAATTAAGGTATTTGGAGGTTCATGAAAGATAATGTACAAACCCACTGAAAACAAACCATGAGACGTATGTTATCGGGACTAGGCCCAAATAAATATTGTGCCGTGATTTAGTCCTTAGTTTTTGATTTTTTAAATTGTGTGTGTACGGGACACATGAATGGACTTAAACTGCAGTCACAGGCAAATGGATTTTTCTTTATTTGTCGAATTGAACATAGGTTTTGGACTAGTAAGCGAGCCTTTTTTTTACACCCTACTTATTGAATACACACGTTCCACTTCCAAGCAAATTTGAGAGAAAATGAAAAAGACTAACAATAATGAAATACATTCAATAATACAGAAAGATCATTAATTTAAAGTACATTCAAACTCTATATTTTGATATCATCCTTACAAAAAGTTATTGATATGTTTAATTTCAAGGTAACAATTTAAGCATTATTTTAAAACAAAACTAAGATTCAATTTATTTTTAACATGCAGACTTTTGTTTAGTAATCATTTAAACATTTGTAACAACAAAATTCTACACTATATTGCTCTGTTTTCTTTTAATGTTCTACTTGAAAAGTCGCAAGACGTTAAAATATAAACAAAACTACAATTACCTGCTTGTGCCCCAGTGATGAAAAAAATCTCAACAACATTGTAACAAGATGTAATTCTTCTAAATTTCAGTCAAAGCCAATGGAGCTGCTGCTCTCACTTTGCACACCATCTTCATTTGAGAATTCATTTGTCAAAAATATTCTGTCCAAAATAATGTTGTCAACCTCAACTTACTATAATTTCTCGGCGGTAAGTACTGTGAAATAGCCATAAACTCCCCGTCTCTACTTACGGTACATTTTCACTATATACATTGTCCAACCTACCCCCTTTCTCTCCAATATGACGAAATTTTTAAAAATTAAATACTGTCTAGACATTTTTTAAATTACACACAATAGTTTGAGATTGATAGCAATTAATAATTCCCGATATGTTATAAGTAGACTGTCATCGAATATTTTAAGTGGTAAAAGTAGTTCCAATATTGTTCATTCGTATCTTGTCCGATTATTAAATTTAGGTGTGCGATACCGAAACACAGATTGAACATGTAAGATTAAATGGTATGTAATAAAATGTGCATAACTTGACAGATGTTAAGCCTGAAAAGACTCATTAAACATTAAGAACAACTATCAACACCAATTAAATGTGCTTTATGTTATGTATTGTCATTTGGAAAGTATTATTGTGCCGCAGTGTACTGGAGGGGAAACACCAAAGGTAGACATAGAGTGTCCGGCAAAATCTGACATATCCTGCTAGAGGTGTGCAGAAACAAATGCACCGAAGGTGCAACAACGTGTAACGGAGGTGCGAGGCATGGTCACGGAGTGTACAATACAGTCCTGGATAATCGATACAGATAAACACATACCAACATGCAGTTTGTTTTTCATTCAAATCGGTCGACTAGAGATATAAGCCAATAGTTTGCAGAGCGAAAATATTGCATTCAAGTATTTAACGATTCATAGGTTAAGATTGCAAAACTAATGTATGAAGAATTAAAGCTGAAAAATCCAAAACCTACGGTGTTCACAGAGGAAGATGAAAACCATTTGAATTCAACAAATACATATTACATCTGTTATGTATGATGTTTATATAATATTATAAATATTTTAGGAAATTATAAATGTTTCTTCACTTTAATATTTGCTTAAATCTTAATGTTATCAGGAAAAACATGTTTAACTAGTGTCCTTGAATTAGGTTGTTTTGATCAATATAATGTTTTCTCAATTTGAAGGTCAAGGTTGAATTTTGTTTACAAGTAAAATTCCATTAAGATGACACACATTCTAGAACATTCTGTCATGTGACCAATCTTTATATATACCATGTTTGGTGGACATTTTTTCAGTTTTGACATTACCATCAGTCTTGTAAAGAGCTATTACAGTTGTGAAAATTCATTCCATTCTAAGAGAGGAATTATTTTAAATATTCATTGGATTATAACAGTGCTCACAAACTTTTGGATTTTGGATTTTTAATTGATGATTTTGGAATTTAGCTGAACTTATTCAGAGATTTTGGAATACTTCATTTTGACATCAGCACATCAAGATTACTAGTACATCAGGACTTTGGAGACCATTAGTACATCATAACATTCAAGGACACAGCCGTGAATTCGGAACATTCGATATTTAGGACTTGTGATTAGAACGATCATTCTTATTGGATTATTAGGATTTCAAAACACATTACTGTAAGTGACTTTTTGATTTTTCATTTTAATTATCTAGTAATAAATTGCTTGTTGATTTGTTACATGATTTGTTGGTTTCACTTTCTTTCTGTTACATTTTTCTTAGACCATAGAGTCGTAACAGAAATTGGGGGCTCGTCTTCTGGGATCTGAATTTCTTTAAAGCATATTAGAGATATTAAATTTATCTTTGAAATTCATATTGATTTTGTCTCGGAGAATATTTTTGTCTTTGGCAAAGATTTTTAAAAGAGAATTTTTTTTGTGTGTGAAACCAACAAGCATTTACAATGGCATCTAATGTTCAGAATTTCATTTCAAAACCTACCCAGGAGGGGTTAGAGTGCATGAGAAAGGATGAGTTGCTCGAGCTTGCCAGAAAATACAGTCTATCTGAGGCAAAAGTATCATTGACAAAACAGGAAATAAAGATTATTTTAATTCAGTATTTAGTAGGAAAGGGAATTTTTGAAAATAGTGCTTTAAGTTTGAAGAGAAAGCCTGTATCTGGTTCTGACAGGAAATTAAGGGAATTAGAGTTAAAGAACCAGATGGATTTAGAATTGGCAAAGCTTCAGATTCAGAGAGAGAGAGAGAAAGAAGAGAGGCAGATACAGATGGAGAGAGAGAAGGAAGAGAGGCAGATACAAATGCAGAAAGAAGAGAGGCAGATACAGATGAAGAGAGAGAAGGAAGAGAGGCAGATACAAATGCAGAAAGAAGAGAGGCAGATACAGATGGAGAGAGAGAAGGAAGAGAGGCAGATACAAATGCAGAAAGAAGAGAGGCAGACACAAATGCAGATGCAAAGAGAAGAAAGGGAAATGGAATTTCAATTAACAGAATTAGAACTGGCAAACAGAGCACACTCCACTCCTTTAAAAACAAGTTCAGGTTTTGATGTTACTAGATATATTAGGTTAGTACCCCCTTTTCAGGAAAAAGAAGTAGATAAATACTTTCTTCATTTCGAGAAAATAGCTGAAAACTTGAAATGGCCCAGAGAGCATTGGACTTTGTTATTACAAAGTGTACTAATTGGCAAAGCTCGTGAAGTCTACACTTCACTGTCAGTACAACAAAGCACTGATTATGATGTGGTTAAGGAGTACATCTTGAAAGCTTATGAGTTGGTACCAGAGGCATATCGACAAAGGTTTAGGAATTGTAGAAAAGAAACTGGACAAACTCATGTCGAATTTGCAAGGGATAAAGAACAACTATTTGATAGGTGGTGCTCAGCCAAGAAAGTTGATCAAGGTTATGATAACCTCCGACAGCTCGTATTAATTGAAGAGTTCAAGGGGTGTATCCATAGTGATGTTAAAACCTATCTTGACGAGCAGAATGTGGAAACTTCGGAAAATGCTGCTCGTATGGCTGATGATTATTCCTTGACTCACAAAATTTCATTTGGTAATAAATCGTCCTCTCAGCAGTTTTCTGGTAAAAAACCATTTCAATCTCATTCGTTTACTTCCAAATTTCATAACAGCACAACTGTTAGGAATCAAACATCTGATAAGACTGATCAGAAATCCTTATCTCTTCCTACGTGCACGTATTGTAAAAAGAAAGGGCACGTTATTTCTGATTGCTTCAAGTTGAAAAATAAGCAACAGAGTAAAGACAGAGCTTTTCCAAATGCTCTTATTTCTACGAGGTCAAGGTCACGGTCTTGTATTGAAAGCAATACATTTGTTGGGTCAAACAAACCCCAGTCTGATTCTATTTTGGAGGCTTATGAACCATTCATGTCAGAAGGTTCTATATCACTTATTGGTGATTCTGCCAAATCTATCCCAATTAAAATATTAAGGGACACTGGAGCTTCTCAGAGTCTTTTATTATCAGGTACTTTACCTTTGTCTGAGGAGTCTTATTCAAGTGAAAGTGTTCTTGTTCAGGGAGTAGAGTGCCGCTTTGTAAATGTTCCTCTTCATTGTGTAAATTTGGCATCAGACTTAGTTTCTGGACCTGTGACTGTTGGGGCAGTGACTTCTTTACCCATAGAGGGTGTTCATTTATTACTAGGCAATGACCTAGCTGGAGATAAGGTTGTGGTTAATCCACTTGTAACTGACAAGCCTTGTTTGGATCAGAAAGTTGATCCTGTCGAAACTGAAATCCCTGATTTGTACCCTGCTTGTGCAGTTACTAGAGCTATGGCAAAAAGAGCTCTTGAGAGTGATGTTGATCAGGATATTATTCCTTTAGCTGACACATGTATTGTCAGTCTTTTGATGAGGTCACTTTTTCCTCAGGTATTGATCAATCAAATGGTATTGATCACAGTGATCCTCTTTTGGCAACTCATTCTCTTTGTTCTAACCAGGATGACAAACGACAATCCCTTGTCGTTGAACAGGAGCAAGATCCCGAGATATCTTGTTTGTTTCAGAGGGCTATTAGTGAAACTGAAGCCACACAAGTTCCAGTGTGTTACTTTGTGAAAAATGGGGTCCTTATGAGGAAATGGAGACAACCTGATGTACCCGCTGGTGACGAGTGGTCAGTGAGCTATCAAATTGTTGTTCCTAAGTCATATCGACAGGAAATTCTTAATTTAGCCCATGAAACTCCTTTGGCTGGTCATTTAGGAGTCCGTAAGACTTATCGCAAGATCTTGAATCATTTTTATTGGCCGAAACTCAAAAGTGATGTTTCTAAATACTGCAGATCTTGTCACACTTGTCAAATGGTAGGAAAACCCAATCAGAAGATACCTAAGGCTCATCTACAACCTATTCCTGCATTTGATGAACCATTTAGTAGAATAATGGTAGACTGTGTTGGTCCTTTACCTAAAACCAAGTCAGGCAACCAATACTTGTTGACCATCATGTGTACATCTACAAGATTTCCAGAGGCAATTCCTCTGAGAAATATAAAAACTAAAACTATTGTGAAAGCTTTGGTGAAGTTTTTTTTACACTTGTTGGCCTTTCCAAATCTGTCCAGTCGGATCAAGGGTCAAATTTTATGTCTGGAATTTTCCAACAAGTTATGCATGAATTAGGCATCCAACAGTTTAAATCTTCTGCCTATCACCCTGAAAGTCAAGGTGCTTTGGAAAGATTTCATCAAACTTTGAAGAATATGATTCGATCATATTGCTTTGATACAGAAAAGGATTGGGATGAGGGTGTTCATTTGTTGTTGTTTGCTGTTAGGGAATCAGTTCAAGAGTCGTTGGGTTTTAGTCCCTTTGAACTAGTTTTTGGTCATACTGTCCGTGGACCATTGAAATTTTTGAAAGAGAAACTTCTTTCAAATGAAGATTCAAAGATTAATCTTCTTGATTATGTTTCTGATTTCAAATACAAGTTGTCAAAGGCCTGTGAAGTAGCAAGAACTAATCTTCACAATACCGAGTCAAAAATGAAATTAAGGTATGACAGAAATTCACAGGAAAGGAGTTTTAAGCCTGGTGACAAAGTTCTGGCTCTCTTTCCCATACCTCAGAATCCTCTTCAGGCTAAATTTTATGGTCCTTATACTGTTGAAAAGAAAGTAAATGACTTAAATTATATCATTAACACTCCTGGGAGACGGAAAAAGAGACAACTTTGTCATATAAATATGTTAAAGAAATATTTTGACAGAGATAGCCCAGCTAATTATTCAGTTAATTTAGTTGTACCTGTCCCACACAGTGAAGATATCAACGATGGAATACGATCAGACTATAGTGACTCTGGTATAACCAATCTTCGGAATTCAGAAATATTGAACAACCTAGACCAGAAACTTTCACATCTACAACAACAGGAAAGAAATGAACTAAAACAGCTATTACATGAATATGAGCACTTGTTTCCTGATGTTCCAACACGAACAAGTAAAATTTATCATGACGTTGACATTGTAGATTCTGCGCCTGTGAAACAGCATCCTTATAGGATGAATCCTCTCAAACAGAACTATCTGAAGAAAGAAATTCAGTATTTACTGGAGAATGATTTTATAGAACCAAGTAAAAGTAACTGGAGTTCACCATGTATTCTTGTTCCCAAGCCAGATAATACATTTCGTATGTGTACTGACTATAGAAAAGTCAACAGTGTCACCAAAACTGATTCATTTCCAATCCCAAGAATAGACAATTGCATTGATAAAATTGGAAAGTTCTAAATATGTCACCAAGTTTGACCTTTTAAAAGGATTCTGGCAAATTCCACTGACGGAAAGGGCAAAAGAAATTTCAGCATTTGTAACCCCAGATGGACTTTATCAATATAAAGTCATGCCGTTTGGAATGAAAAATTCGCCTGCAACGTTTCAACGTCTGATGAACATGATAACATTTGGTCTTGATAATTGTGACGCTTATATCGATGACGTCATTATCTACAACAACACATGGGAAGATCATTTGGAAACCATTCAAAAATTCTTTGATCGACTCAGCGATGCGAATCTGACAATTAATTTGAGCAAAAGCGAGTTTTGCCATGCTTGTGTCACATTTTTAGGACATATTGTGGGACAAGGTCAAGTTAAACCTATAGAAGCTAAGGTCAAAGCTATCTCTGAATTTCAAGTTCCAATTTGTAAAAAGCAACTGATGCGATTTCTAGGTATGGCTGGATATTATCGGAAATTTTGTTCCAATTTTTCCAAAATTGCTGAACCTTTGACAAGTTTATTGAGTAAGAAAACCAAATTTCATTGGTCTGACAAGTGTCAGGAATCTTTTGACAAGTTAAAAACCATGCTTAAGAATGCACCAGTTCTTTCTGCACCAAATTTTAGCCAATCATTTAAATTATCTGTTGATGCAAGTGATGTAGGGGTTGGTGGAGTATTGATTCAGGAAGACAAAAGTGGTGTGGATCACCCTGTGTGTTATTTTTCTAAAAAACTAAACAAGCACCAGAAAAATTATTCCACAATTGAGAAGGAATGTTTGGCTTTGATATTGGCTTTACAGCATTTTGAAGTGTATGTCACCTCAGCTCTTTCTCCAATTATTGTGTACAGTGATCACAATCCCCTTACTTTCATCAACAAAATGAAAGATAAAAATCGGAGATTGTTGAGATGGAGTTTGATATTGCAAGAATATAACATTGACATCAAACACATCAGGGGAAAAGACAATGTGATTGCAGATGCACTCTCACGTGACTAGAAATGTAATATTGTTTGATTTAATTAAGTCCAGTATCATAAACATGTTCTTATGTAATTTTGGTTATTGTAGTATTAGATGTATATTCAAAAGAAAGCTTTATTATATATATCTTTCTTTTTCTTTATGAGGGGAGGTGTTATGTATGATGTTTATATAATATTATAAATATTTTAGGAAATTATAAATGTTTCTTCACTTTAATATTTGCTTAAATCTTAATGTTATCAGGAAAAACATGTTTAACTAGTGTCCTTGAATTAGGTTGTTTTGATCAATATAATGTTTTCTCAATTTGAAGGTCAAGGTTGAATTTTGTTTACAAGTAAAATTCCATTAAGATGACACACATTCTAGAACATTCTGTCATGTGACCAATCTTTATATATACCATGTTTGGTGGACATTTTTTCAGTTTTGACATTACCATCAGTCTTGTAAAGAGCTATTACAGTTGTGAAAATTCATTCCAAATACTAAGAGAGGAATTATTTTAAATATTCATTGGATTATAACAGTGCTCACAAACTTTTGGATTTTGGATTTTTAATTGATGATTTTGGAATTTAGCTGAACTTATTCAGAGATTTTGGAATACTTCATTTTGACATCAGCACATCAAGATTACTAGTACATCAGGACTTTGGAGACCATTAGTACATCATAACATTCAAGGACACAGCCGTGAATTCGGAACATTCTATATTTAGGACTTGTGATTAGAACAATCATTCTTATTGGATTATTAGGATTTCAAAACACATTACTGTAAGTGACTTTTTGATTTTTCATTTTAATTATCTAGTAATAAATTGCTTGTTGATTTTTTACATGATTTGTTGGTTTCACTTTCGTTCTGTTACATTTTTCTTAGACCATAGAGTCGTAACACATCTATGACAATGAAAAAGAATTGGAGATGGCGTTTGAGACACTGAAGTTACTCCTCATAAACTTCGCCACCACGATCACTTTACGGATAAGTACAGCAGTCCAGAACGTAACAAATGCACTTTTAATTACAAATATCTAAAATACACAATATTGTTTATTCGTATCTTGTCCGATTATGACACTGTCTACATAATCTTCTTATCACGATTATCATGTGTACTATTTCGTTGTTAATCTACGATGTTTTCAGATGTATGTTCTTTTTTCCCTCTGGTATTTCTCACGTCAGTCATGTTTATAGTCTTCCGTTTTCTATTGCACGTTTTGTCCCACGTCTGTCACGTTATAGAAACTCCTGATCTTTTAAAAAAAAGCAAAATCTTTTATGCTCCTTGATACTACTGTTTATGCATTGTGCTTCGTTCCTATTTGATGGAGAGGTTCATATTTTTTATATGGTCTCCCACAAAACAGGTGTGTCTTTGAAAAATCATTTATTAATGGTATAATGTTTGAATCGGGTTCTAAACTGTTAAACAATGCATCATATCCTTTCCATTTCACGAGTACATACCTTTCACCGTTCGTTCTTTAAGTCATCAATATTTTCAACTTTATATATGTCATCTTGTTTGTCTTATAGTGGTTACTCCTATTCGTACAACACGACTCTATAGCATTTCCCTTCAATTCTTCCAGTTGGTAAAGTACAGCATATTTTTCTGATTTAACAATTTGTTATGTAAAGCTAGGAAGGTAGGTAGACCTTTACAAAAATTGTGTTGTATTCAGAACTTCTGTCTGTTTCGCCGATTGAAATTTAAGTGTTACAAAATGTATCAGTTGTCAAGTAAACGAATAGACTGATCAGGACTTTTGATATGGATTCTACCTTCCTTGTTACAACTGAATTCCTGTATATCGGTCTGTGATGAATTTTATTGTATCACTCAAATGGCTTTGATAAAACTTCAACGCATTTTCTGTTTTAAATTTGTGCAAAATACTTCTACGTTTTAGTCGACAGAGTTTTGTTAAACCTTTCCACTACATAGGTTTTCTTGTCTTAGTGTGTTGAAGAACATTCAGTGCGTTCCTTTTTCAGCAAATTCCCAAACTTCATGTTGTTTTGCTCTTTTCCTTCATCACATTGTATCTTTTTCATTTTTTCGCTCCTTAAATATTTCCGAAAAGCTTCATGTATGTCATCTCCATCTTTTGTTTCCACTTTTTCGAGCCAAGCTTATTTTGAGAACATATTTTTCATTACCAAAATGTATATGTATCCATTGTTGTCTCTTTCATATCCCTGCATGTCAATACTATTTGCCTGCCACTGATCCTCGAGTGACTGACATAAACTTTTTTTGCAGAGAAATAATTTTTTCTCGCTCGCGTGTATTACATTGAATTACAAACAGAATCGCAATGAAATGTATAAACAGACTTTTCAGTTATCCATTTATTCAATTCAATATTTTTCATTTTCAATTTGTCCCACTTAATTTGTTCCCACAATTGATTGATATATAAGCAACTGAATTTTCTGGATCGTATGCGTCTTACACACTGTTCTTTATCTTTCTCAATAAAGTCTCCGACGTCGGTCATTTAAAATGAAATAATAGTATCCAGAGAATATTTCATGTTTGTTAAATTTTCTTTTATTGTTATCAACAAAATCACAGAACATCCATCTACCAGGGGTATTTGAAAAGTTCTGAATATTTATTTTGTTATAACCGTTACTTTTTTCTTTAACCTGTCAATAAATTTAGTGCCGATCGATAGACAAAATAATGTTCTGTAAAATGATCTGCAGCTACATGTCCAGAACGCCAAATAACTGCAGATATTTGCGTTTATTACAGTGACGTTAAAATCTCAGAGAAAGTGAAGAATTCTGCTACTGAGCAAAAAGCATACTGTAAAATCAGGGCGCTCTTAGGGTACTCTCCGGCTGATATCAAGGCCGACTTAAAATTTACAGATATAATGAAAATGTCATATCATGCAATTTTAGGTGGTTTTGTCTTTTTAAAGATGGTCGTGAATCTATGGAAGATGACCCATGTTCTAGAAGACCGATGTAAGAGATTGGTAAGCGGGTTGTTGCTGCTGTAAAGGGGGCAATTGATGAAGATCCTCGAGACACAGTGAAAAATATTTCTATCATCAAGGGCAGTAATTCGTCAACTGTTTGCAATATACTGAAGAATCATTTGAAACTCAAAGTGGTTTGTGCAAGAAGGGTCCTGCATTTGTTGAGGGTTGATTAAAAACAGACTCGGGTCGAAATCGCCAAAACACAAACAGCTACTCGCCAAATATGAAATGATTGGCCAGAGACATTTGAATTAGATTTTCACAGGTGATGAAACATGCACTTACTTTTGTTTAAGTCCGACTTAAGAGAAAATAAAAGTTTGAGTTGGAGACAACGGACAGAGTGCACACAAGTCCGACTGTCAAGAGAGGTTATACCCATTATTTTTCGATGCAAAAGGTCCGGTCGTCTAGGTACCCGTGACTGACTCTGCTAGTGTCATGGACATTTTTATGTCTCCAACCATCCGTCCGCACACCTGTACCTGAGGTATCCCTCTCTACTCCATGATAACGCACGGGCACATAAATCCGCCGTTGAGACAGACTTCCTGATGGAGCACAACATCCAAAATTAGCCACCTCCTCCATGCAGCTTTGATTTAGCTCCAAGTAAAATGTCTGACCGAATCCCGTTATCAAACATCCGCTGAGGTGCAGACGATTTTGAAAGCCGCCATGCGGTTGAAAATGCAGTCTTCTAGTGCATGAACAACATACCAAAAAACTGAATACGTAATGACATTTAATAATTGGATAAGCAGATTGAGAACATGTGAAGACGTGTATGTGAAGTACTCTGAGAGGATGCACTGACGTACTGTTCTCTAATAGAGAACTTTATGGTACACCGCACTAATATTCAAAACTTATTAAATACCCCTTGTACAAGAGGACCTGTTTTTGTTTAGTAACTTGCAATGTTTCTTCATTCATTTCAAGCAGATCAATGATTTCAGATTTGTCAAATGTTTTATGGATGAATCTAAAAAAAAACATCTTCATGTACTGAGTCGCCACTGTGCTGTTTGAATTCTGATTTTCTCCTACACAAAAATTTATCTTTGTTTCGGTAGAAGACGTTGTAAAGTTTAAGAGATCTTCAAGTTGCACTGTAAATTTAGCCGAACACAATATTGTTCATTTACTCGCATCAAATGCGTAATTTATTCCTTCCTAATCTGAACTGTTTTAGTCATCTTCCTATTATGGCTGACGATGCTTATTTCAACGTTATCGTAATTAAATGTAATCTGTAAATCAACATTTTACTAAAACTTTGCAGGATATCTTTTTGACTGTTTTAATCAACAAATCAAACTTTATGTTTATTATATTTGTTTTTTTAAAACACAATCAGCTTTAACCGCGCGAACATCCAATCTAAACTTGTAAACAAATACAAATTGTCTCTTGACACTAACATTGTTGCTTTCATGTCAAACTTGTGCAATATTTCTATCACCTCTCTGATAACTGTTGATTCTTTTGTATGCTATTTTGGAAAATAGTCTGAATTGTGGAATAAATTTTAATTATTTTCAAAATACTACCAAATCCAACTTCGATGTTATCCCTAAATGACTCTTCGCTTTGACATCGGCACACCTTTGCCGATTAGACTCCGCCTCTTGCTGATCTAGTGATTTTTAAGTTATATGTTAAATGTTCTCGTACACGAGATGAAAAAAAAAAAAAAAAAAAAAGTGTAGTCAGGAAATCTTACATCTACACTAATGGAGATTAATATTTGCATGGACTTCAAAATAAAATAAGTGCAGATAAAATAATAGGACATTTTAAGCGAAAGCTCGTCGACACTTATTTATTAATTATCTGTAGATTTGAAAATATGAATGTATTAGGTAACAGTTCGACAATGGAGAAATTAGAATCGAATAAAAAGAAAAGGAACCAGAAGATATTCAGGTCGTAATTATTAAAATGTCATGGATAAAATACTAACACGTTAATTTAGTATTTGTATTGTTTACCTTTTTATCCAATAATGTAAATCATAAATGTAATTTTTTTTCATCGCGTATTTTATTTTGTCGCGAAAAAAAAATTTACTTGTCGATGCAATTTCTCTCAGCGTCTTTGCGCTGATGTCTTTAACGCAAAATATATCGAATATTTATGGTTTCTTAGCGATAGTTAACATATGCAGTGGCAACCATAAAACCTTCAACCTATCAGGAGCTTTTGCAAAAAAATAGTCAGTGGTAAATTTCAAGAAAAACATTAAAAGTTTTACAACCTTTGTAACATAGTCAGAAATTTTTCCAATTTAAGTACCAATACAATTGGTATTTTTTGCAGAGTATCGTTTGTTATATTTCCTCAGTAAATTAAAATTATATTTTTTTTAGAGAGAGAGAGAGAGAGAGAGAGAGAGAGAGAGAGAGAGAGAGAGAGATATTTCGTCACTACTAGACCTTTATGAAATCTATAACTTTAAAGATAGTATTCAGACCATGCCGGTATTTGGAAACATACGGTTTACTCGAACATTATCCACAGTCCTATGTTGAGTTCTTATTATCTGTTATACCCAATTTCTTTTACATAAGCTTAGAAAATCAAAGGACTAAATCTTGGTATTTCTTTTAAGAAACAAATTACTCACAAAATAAATATATATACAAACAACGCTACCTCATAACTGCATTTGTTCATTGAGCTTAACAGAGTCACGGCGATAATAATCGAGTAGACAATATCCTAGGATGAGAAAATATCAACACCTAACTGGTTTGACTGTACCAGCAATAACATAGATGATACAAGTAAAGGAAAAAAATATTGTAACACACAAGGGTTCTCTCTCCTGAGCCAATCAAACAATATTTGCATGAGTCTGGCTTGAGGTCCATTGTTTCCCCTATTTCCAAGGACCTCAAGAAAACAGTCCTTGTCAACTGAAGGGTTCTTAAACGCGCGAATACCGCAAATAATTTTCCTCTAATCACCAATGACAAAACAGTCACGAGACCCTAACTTCACAATTAAAGGTATTTCTTGCTTTATGTTTGTAGGACCCCTAAGTAAGCCTTTTCAAACCGTAGATTGGTTCTTTACGCCATGCACCACTACCTGAACACCTAACACAGAGAATTATTCGTATCTCAAATTACTAAACACATATGCCTAAAAATATCCAGAGAAATCCTTATGTCAAGAAATTAGGGAGGGTCCATTTTACGAAACTAATCCATACTAAAATAAAGTCTCGTGAATACTGTTCATTATAACATCTGCTCCTAGAAATTAGCTAATTACTCGGTTAGGAAAATATCTTCACAACACCGTCTCCCCATAATCAAACAAATAATCACTAAAATCTATATAAAAAGAAGTTATAAACGAAGACGTAAATACAAATAGCACATGCCCTGGATTTATTAAAATATTATTATTGGAGTGTACCAGGTTTCCGGTAAATGAAAAGGACATACCCGGAGTCACTCTGCTTCTTGACAGCATCATGTTTGGTTCTTTAAGTTAAGTTTACCTTAATTCTAAAACATGTTGAAATTTGTTACATGTTTTGTGCAGTCCCTACTTGATGCTTAGGACACAAACCAAATTGATATGTCAGCAATGCATTAGGTGATCCAATACAAGTCAATACAGAACGTCTTTTTAGGGCAAATTTCATTGCGAAGGAATTGGTTCAGAATGATAAAGTTAAATGAAAACACGCCGGATTTAAGTCCCTCGGTACTATGGAAAGACTGACACACTGACATCCTGTTTAAACATGCCTCAAATTAGATGGGATGTGTTAGTAAACAGCACCTCTTAAGAAGATCTTTCTTGCAAGGAAAATACACGGTTTCATCTACTATTGCTCGGTATCGTGGTTCGGCTTATGTTCTCAGAAAGTAGTGTCAGGAGAAAACGATGAAATTCTTAATTTGTTGCACCAAGTCTTAAAATTGTATTTATGTTTTCGGGATGTTATCGCCATGAGAATAATCTGCACTGCACAAGCTACAGAATAATAAAAATACACACAACGATTGCCAGTGGAAACCATTATGACGAACAAATATGCAGAATCTCCTTAAAGCATACACATATACTGGGTGTCTAGTTTGCGAAGAGGAAAAAATCGTACGTAGAATAATAGAATAACAACGCGCATAGGGAGATATTTAAATTTGACATTTATAATTAACAGTGATTGCCATAAAAATAACCATGGCAACTAAATCAAGACACTAGAAGTGCATGAAGAGGAAACCGCACTTTTCGTAATGAAGTATCCATTACCCTCTCTTTAACAAGAAAACCAATAGAAATTATAATTTAAGATTGTTCATAATATTCAGTGTTTGTAGTTCTCAATGTTTTAACTTATTTTTAAAACTTAGTCCGAGAATAGAGAGTATAGATTATGTTCGTACTAATATCTAGCTTATTCATGAAGATGTGAGTTTTCCTTTGTACGATATGCATATATCCTCATGAAGTTGACATTCTGCTATAATTCTTGATTGATAGCATCATAAATTAGTAAACAATAAAAGAAATATTTCAATACTTAACTGCTTTAATTGAATTAAATTGTCTAAGTACAAGGAGAAAGGAAGGGGTATTATCTTGACCATACCGTAAAGGATGACACATTTTCCGCGTTTAATCTTTTTTCTTCCACAAAATTCTTTCGAAATTTACTTTTTGAAGAATTGGATTATGTAGGGCATGTAAAAGACCAAATTTATTAGATCAGCACAGGTTTGATGACATTGTTTTGTTTTGTTTTGTTTTTGGAATCATTCATTGGGTTTATTATCCCACGCTATAAAAAAAAAACAACCCTCTAAGATATTGTGACACACTCCGTCTGTCCATTAGACTGACGGTCTTTCTGTCCTTTACCACAACTCCTCCTAAACCACTGAGTTGAATTTTCAGAAACTATGATAACCATATGCGAGAGTTATCATCCTTGGCTCGCTCTTCTGGGAGAAGTGCAAATGTCAGTTAGTTCATAAATCTGAATTAAAATGATTTATTCAAACATTATACATATAAGTTGTGAAACCTAAAATGTTAACATTTAGAACCAAATTATTATGAAGTATTGCAAGTGTTATAAAGACAATTCTATGATATGAGTGTAAGTAATCGAGTAATTTGTGCATTACAGATTCTGTTCGAAGTTAGGATCGTTTGACATATGTGTCATTTGAAACGATCATGAAAATCTCTGAAACTTGTAATATGAGGTTTAATTAGTGCGATGTTACTTGTAATATGAGGTTTAATTAGTGCGATGTTAGTGTGATCAGAAAAAAATATTACCTACATCTAAAAAAAAGTCTTACTCCCTTTTTGAACAGTCAGTGAAAAGTACAAAAAGTACAGGCTGCTATAGCTTTGATAAATTATTATATACTGCTAATTTCATTAATTTGCGAAACCTAAAATAATAACATTTAGAACCAAATTATTATAAAGTATTGCGAGTGTTTACGAATACTTCTAAAATAAAGTTTTAGTTGAATCCTATACATAGGAGATGCTCGGAAATGCACAGGATCCAAATTGGCATTTAAAATGAATTATCTTATCCATAATATTCGTTATAATATGAAGACAATTTTATCTGTATAATCTAAATGAATTTAGACTTGCAATATTAACCTATGACTATTTCTTATGTCAAACAGTGCCTTTTCTGTTGATTTAAGATAAAATTTGACAAGATACAATAAAATACAATTTGCATCGATTTTTATTTTGAAAAAAGCGAATCAATCATTTTTATATGTCGCTGGTTGAAATATTGTGGCGATTAAAATGACAGCACGTAGTCCATTTTAAACATAAGATCAGAATAGGAACATATATCACAATTACATGTATTTTTTCTCTTTGGATTTCATTTTGAAATGCATTTATTTGAATCTACAACTTCCCAGCCCTGTGTGGATAGACCATACTTTTCCACTGTGTGGATAGACCATACTTTTCCACTGTGTGGATAGACCATATTTTTCTACTGTGTAGGTAGACCATACTTTTCCACTGTGTGGATAGATCATACTTTTCCACTGTGTGGATAGACCATACTTTTTCACCACTCTGTTTAAAAACATCTTTGATAACAATCACTTTTCTTCTCTTGTGATATCGCCGCACAAAGTGTCATAAAAAACGTCCTTACATGGTTATTTAGTATACGTTCATTTGACCACTGAGACAGATTTTGTGAACAAAGACGCAATGAAAAACTAAAAAAACATATGTAATCAAAGTCTTTGACTTAAATGATAGCCATTTTTTTCCTGGAGGTGGCATTGGATGACGTTCGGTAATTAACACTGAAATGTAAAAATATGTAAATGTATATACTTTTCTAATCACACGATTTCCATTGAGCATTATACATCCTTTAAGTTAAACGGCGTTCTTATATAATATATGAACTGCGAGGTTTTATTTTCATGCTGGAACGCTATCAAGCCCAATGAGGTACAATACCCAATGTAAACCTTATTGCAACCCAATCAGGTTTGGTACAATATACAGTATAGAGTGTATAGCTGTGTAATGTAAAATGAGGTTTGGTACAGTACCCAGTATAGAGTTTATAGCTGTGTAATGTAAAATGAGGTTTGGTACAGTATCCAGTATAGAGTGTATAGCTGTGTAATGTAAAATGAGGTTTGGTACAGTACCCAGTATAGAGTTTATAGCTGTGTAATGTAAAATGAGGTTTGGTACAGTACCCAGTATACAGTGTATAGCTGTGTAATGTAAATATACTATATTTTACTTATCTGGCTACATTTCTTCATCTCTTTATTTCTCTCAAAAGCATGTAACTTGTTGGATAAGTCTTCATGCTATAGCGTTTTAGAACATACATGTCATGACCCCATGTTACGATTCTGGACAAAATAATTATCATATCAGATTTGTATAGCACCATTATCAGATTTGTATGGCACTATTATCAGCTGAATGTGAAGTATTTTCAAAAAAATTTTTTGGTATATCTTTGCCTTGTTGACACTGGAGTAATTTGGATCAGATTGAAAAAATAGTACGATGTGTAGGTCTTCAGTACAAATTTCAGTTAACACACACACACACACACACAAAATAGACGGTGTTGTCTTATGCCAGCATTAAATTTTGACTATCATCCGTCTGTGCTAATCTGTATTTGGCACTCAATTGTATTTGTTGATATATATTTTTTATTAAAATACCGGAACACATTTTGTGAATGTTGTATATATACTCTGTAATGAAGTATGACTCGCCATAGAAGTGAGTACAGACGGTAAGCATTATTAAATGTATGCAAAATTTATTAGTGGGTTAGCTGTATCTCGCTGGTAAAGAGATGACCCTATACAAAGCTCTTCGTGCCTTGCAGTACTATTCTAATCTGAAAAAGATCAAATTAAATAATGAGGATGGGATATATTGTTAAAAAAAAAAGAAATTTGACCGAAAGTTACAATGCTTAATTTTATTTATATTCAAACTGTCTTTAAATGTAATGTAGCTTGTTTTAAATAAAATATTCTGGATACGAATCACTGCTAAATATATTCTATCTGTAACATAAATAATTTTAAAGAAGATTTGGCCGTTTTTAATCAACACAAAAATCTTCATCCAGACTTCACGAAATAAACATCAAGAAAAAAGAACAATGATAAAAAGAAATTATAAGAAACAAAATCTTTCTAGTAAAAAAGAAGTCGAAAAATTTCTGTTAGCCGCAGCCTCTTTTATAGCTAATCCTCCCGTCTTATACTTTTTTCATACACTGTCATGTTAATATTTGATTTTATTCACTATTTACAACTTGTCTAAGACAGAGTTCACCATTTCTGAACAGTCAAATAAATCTTTAACTGTCTTTTAATATCAAATTTGAGCAATGATAAACGCCTCCATATGATCATGTGCTATCAATTATTGTATCTCCCTTCAGCCTGGACAGTAGTACTTGTCAATGTGAAAGGGAACTCTCATTTAGAACTGCAAATATCGTCTAAGACGAGATATTGGCTTACAG
The DNA here is from genome assembly GCA_029931535.1 of Margaritifera margaritifera. NCBI lineage: Eukaryota > Metazoa > Mollusca > Bivalvia > Unionida > Margaritiferidae > Margaritifera > Margaritifera margaritifera. The sequence goes on along the minus strand of JAQPZY010001530.1, from coordinate 1,519,522 downwards.
TAATATTTCCAGAGTGTAGAAACAGAACAGCTGCTATTTAGGATAATTCATATGTCAAATAAATAAGAACCTGTCTATTGGACACGGTATATACAATTCTAAACCAGGCACAGCTGATGTCCTACACGTTATGCGTTTCCTTCGATATTTATCTTCAAAGTATTTAATGTCACACGTTCACCGAAGATATTATTTGGACTTTTATTTAATTTGATTCGCTATTTATCAAACTCAGAAGTTTGTAGACCTGTGTAAGATACAGCGTCGTATATGTTCACTATTTACATGAAAAAAGAAAGATACACAAGGAAAGAAACAGTCAAATATAAGCATAACAAACAGGAAAAGTTTGCATTGTTCACAATAAGATAAAAATTAAAGAGGATGTTTTTGAGATTACACTTACCTGTTGCCAATGAGACAAGCAGCCATGAGATGATCAACAGCTGGTAGTTGAATTTATACCTAGTCTTTTTCGTATCCATATCATATGAAAATATGCTCATGATTTCTAGCCACTTTCCTCGAAAGCCGCATTATTATCTAAAAATATTCATTCTCCGGAATATAATATCTGTTACGGAAAAGTTCGTGTTTCGTCAGATTGCAATGACATTATAATGTATCTTTTAATGTAACTTATTTGATAAGCGCCTTTTTAAATAAGTGCGCTGAAAAAAGTAATCACCTGCTGGCAGTCCAGTTTTAAAAAATTCCTCCTGACACACAGCCACACAGTATTCTCATAATACTAGAATAAACTTAATTCTCATCGCAGGTAATTCAACTCCGCTGAATGCACCAACATTAATGAACAAAATACAGTTTCACCTAAACTGAATACTGCAAGGCAAGTACAGCCTCAAATAATTCCTGCATCATCCTTGCCAGATTTCTTGTGATGACTGTAATCCACAGAAAACTGTTGATTTTGGTAGTTCATCGTAACTTCTCATCACTCGTGCGTTATTTGCCCTGAAAAATTGGAAGAAATGAATAGAGTCATGTCATCGGATCCTATTTGTTCTTTACGTTTATTCGATAATAATTACAATACTTATGTAGCTCTGTTGATCGATCTGTCAGTACATCCACTTACAAAATAAAGTTACAAATTCTTCGATGGAAATATACGGACAATTGCCAGTTGAATTCAATTTCTGCCTCAGTACGTGCTGTCCGTATATTTCGATTGTTCAAGAGCAGAAGACAATAATGCAAAGCCATATTCACGGGCACACAGCGCGGTATCCATGATAATCAATGTTTGAAGAGTTACACGGTACCACAGTAATTAATAAAGCGATCCCTACTTGTAAGTGCTGAAAAAAGATCAAAAATGATCATCTGGCTTAAAATTACCAACGTCCCGAATACTTATACAATGTAGATTTATTTAGAGTTGTCCAGAAGGAAAAGATGTCGCTCATATTATAAAACATCAAAAAGAGCAACGGTGCTGTTGGAATCTTATATATATATATATATATATATATATATATATATATATATATATATATATATATATATATATGTGTGTATAGAGAGAGAGAGAGAGAGTTGTATGTGCTTAATCATTTTTTTTACGATGCTATCGATGGATTGGTTTGGTTTTGAGGGTTTAACGCCATTTTTCAGAACATGATAGTCTATACATGGCAGCGAGTATATTTGGTCGAGTAAGAACCCGAGAAGAACCACCCACCCACGGGAAGCTACTGGCAAGCTTTCTCACACACGCACGTTAGTAGAGCCGAGACTCGAACTCACGCAGATGGAGATGAGATGTGTGAGTGATCTGTGAAGGAGCGCCTTGGACCACTCGGCCACCCGGGGCCTCCCTAGCGATGGAATGTGAAACTTGTGTTCACAAATCGATATGACGCATACCACAAATCTAAATACTAGAAAAAAGCGTGCGGATCAGAAGACGAAGTGTTAAAAATAGCTCTTTCCCGAAGTTTGATATTTTAATAATTGTCGCACTATTTTCGTTGTAGAAGACAAGAGCAGATGGGGCGGGGGGGGGGGGGGGGCAGAGCCGGCGTTCCTCCGACTCACGCACACACCCCCACACCCAAAATGAGCTCGAAACAACGGAACATTACCTAGAGTACGTTTTCTTGACAGTTAGATTGTTAAAACCATTCTCTGGAAACGCTTAAAATGCAGGAGCTTCCAAGGACTTCGACCAATGGGCCATCACCCAGGGTTCCGTCACAGACCCCTCTCCTATTTCTTTACGCTACCCCCCCCCCCCTCCCATTTCTGGATCTGCGACTGGAAGACAACCAAAATTGTTTTATATTGCGGTTGCCAGAGCTACTGTGATGATGATGATTATTATTATTTTTATTTATAGTAGTATTGGAAGAAGTATGAACGACAGGTGTTAGCTAGGATGTTTTCATCCACAGGTATACAAGAATGATCCTTATGATATTATATAACCATGATATACACGAAATTTAGGTTAATTTGCACAAGCAAGTACCACAGTTCAGATGATATCAGTTATACATATTAGGTAATTCAACCCCTAAACTGAAGTATACGGTCACTAGCCTAAAAGTCACCTGGTTCATCTGCTACATTAGCGTTCCCTTCTCCATCGTATCTTGAATAAATATTTATATAGACGATCGATGGATTAAAGCCCCATCAGCAAATAAAATGGAATTAATTATTTTTCATTAAAATAGTCTCTTCTTTCTTTGAAATGATTCACTTCAAACTCCTCTGCATGAAAAGACATACACGTGAAATCAATTACTAGCGTCTGCACAGACAATTTAGTGGGTAAAGCTAGTTCCAGACGTATGTAACCTCGTGTCATTGAGTGAGTATGACTAAAAAAAGTTCATTTAGTCCAGATCTTTCAATCGAATTGCATGCCAATCTACCCTCACATTCCGTATAGAATATAGAAATGAGTGAACAAATATTGAGACTAAGCCCACGCTTGATGGATTAGTCAGAGAATTGTTATTTACTGCTTCAAAGACTGTTTTTCAAAAAAATATTTTAACTAGCTTTTTGATTGGCCAAACATCAATATGAACAGCAGCAAAACCCACACGAAGTACTGTCGGAAACTAACGCCCTTGTGATGTTGTGACCCTCTCTAAGACGTAATGCATTTTCAGCTATTCTTCGATACAATTTGTCTGAAGTGTTTTAGAATGGACAATAACAATATTGTGCTTTAGGATTTGAGAAGTTTAATGCTAGATTTACTGTAGAACACATTAGTCCGTTTTGCTTGTTATAGAAGGAAATGCTTTATATATATATATATATATATATATATATATATATATATATATATATATATATATATATATATTGCTTTGCACTTCCTTCTATTGTAATATTATTTCACTCCATTCCAGTGAATAACTCATGCAGCACAAGATATCATCATAAATGCCTTTCCCAAACGTAATAACAGTGGCATTTATCCCACAGTTATATTCTGATTATTTTTTTGTAAATGAATATGCTTTAAGTTTCTGTACCAGCAGTCTACATAAAGTACTGATTGTGTGCCTTTTCTAATGAATTAATGCTTGGAGACTGATAAGCAATGCAACAATAATATCTCTTGGTATTTTGACTAGTTTGGATATTGGACTATAACAATATCTCTTCTGTCGAAATGTACACACATATCCATCGATTATTCCGTTTAGATGGTCATCATATCGAAGAAACATACAAATTGTTTTGAGGTTTACATGGCCTTCATAATCACTTTTAAATTGAATACATTGTGAAAAAAAACTTTGTTTGACTACATAAGCATGAAAAGAGCTCATCGAAAGACGATTATAAATGAATGTTTAAGGGGTTAGCCTTCTTCAGAATTATGTTTCCCAAAATAGTATTTCCCTCCATAGTTTTGTTGGTAGAGCTATAATTTATTTTCAGTCCTATCTTTAATTCTTTGAACTTCATTAGGGAAGACAACCAAAGATTTATTGAAATATGTCCTCTTTTCAAGAAAGTCATTATTAATTGCTATTTATCATATTCATTTGACAACTGCTGCAAGATTTAAAAAAAGACAATTTATTGGAATCAGACGCCAAGATGTCAAGATTCTGTCTACAGATTTATGCTTCCACGGTCATACGCTTAGCATATGTTTGGTCGTCACGAAAGACACAAGGGTCTTTACACGCGCGTAAAAGATTTGCAAACAGGCAATCGATGAAACACGATTATAAAGATATATTCACTAAATACAGATGGCGGGTCGTTTTTAGAGATTTTACAAAGCATTGACTATTAACATTTATTATTGTTTCCAAATTCATTAGTTGAATCGCATCCTCAATAATTCCTCATATTACTACATTTATCTTGGCTTGTATTCCTCCTATAATTGAAGTTCGAATGTTTAACTATGTACAGTTTAATAGTTTAACATAACCTTAGAGGATGAAACTCGTGTTCTTTAGTCTTATCTATAAAAGCAAAAGGAATATTGGATTTTATATTTTTTAATCTTAAAACATTTTTTAATTTCATGATTTAATCCAATGGAAACGGACAACGGACAGTACTTCCGTTGGTTTTAATTTCATGATTTAATCCAATGGAAACGGACAACGGACAATACTTCCGCTGCTTTTAATTTCATGATTTAATCCAGTGGAAACGGACAACGGACAATACTTCCGCTGCTTTTAATTTCATGATTTAATCCAGTGGAAACGGACAACGGACAATACATCCGCTGCTTTTAATTTCATGATTTAATCCAATGGAAACGGCCAACGGACGATACTTCCGTTGCTACACGTAAAATTTAAAACACATTACTTCAAGCCAGTCTGAAATTATCTCTACGCAACAAGTTAAAGATAAACGGCCTCAGCATTTTATGCTACAATACAATCTTGGCCATTGCACAAAAATTCGTTCTCCATCACTAAAACTATTTGCGACGCATGCAATACTAAACAAGTTAAAATCCATATTCAGTAGTAGCTATTCTGTGCAGAGTACAAGAAATATTAAAGTTCATAATCATAAATTCAAAAGCTATAATTGGAATATGAATGAACTAAATTATTGTAGGTATGGGGGTGATTCATACGTTCTCAAAAGTTATCTTGCACTTTACTCATTTCGTATCCGAATTTACTCCGCATCCTCCTAATCATTTGGATGAATAGAGTTATAAACTCCGCATCCTCCTAATCATTTGAATGAATAGAGTTATAAACTCCGCATCCTCCTAACCAGCAGATCAAGGTCTATGTTGTTTGTTCTACTGATTAATCCTAACAAACTGCAGAGACTCAGATCTGACGGCGCGTTATGCGACAGCAGATCTGGGTTTATACAGTTTGTAGTTAGACTCAACTTATAGGCGTTAAGACGGTAAAGTGTTTTAAGACGGTATAGTGTTTTAAGACGGTATAGTGTTTTAAGAAGGTATAGTGTTTTAAGACGGTATAGTGTTTTCACTCTACATTCAAAGGAACAAGTACAAACATTAAAAAAGACAAAGGAAATATTTTTTTCAAAGTAGCAATAATTACAATGAAAACTCTCTTCCCTGATCAGAATTGCTCAATATTCTATGAATGACTTGCATATATCTTGGTTGCAAGTTCTGTAATTTATTTTACATAACATTTTAAATCAGATTTTTAAATCTTAACCAGCACAGATTATAGTGTGTAAAATTAAACAAATATGTAATTCTCTTATACAAATAAAAGAACACGATTCTAGACTTTATTTAAAAGTAACTGATAGTATTGTCCGTATGATATTATATTGTACACAACTTTGTATTATGTCTATTGTTTTAAAAATTAAAACAACAATAGAATATTAGTATCGCCTTGTTTATTAGTGCACAGGCAAAGTGGCTAAATAGACTTACAATTTAACCATAATTTGCACACTCGCTCAAATGACATTTCTGTAATGATTTATTTCATTTCATTTCAATAGATGAATTGCCCTTTAGTACCGAAGAGAAATGAGATTGGGACACAACTTGTCAAGGATTGTCTCCCTTGCAAGTATTATTCATAGACATCTAAGTACAAGATTTATAGCATTGCAACATTCAAGGTTCCGTGACGTCTGTAGATAAATAAGTAATGAAAGACAACTTCATACAAAAATTAACGCTTCTTTTGAGAAGGAAACCAGACTGACCCAACTGGGATTACACGTTCCAAATAGCAGTGCCATTTACTTTTACCCTCGTGTAACGGCAATTACGACATTATTACGGACGATATACCGTCAAGACATGATAAACGTGATTGATGTTTTCATCTCTTATCATGCACTTGCAAACAGTAGCGTACTAACTAACGTGGGGGGGGGGGCGGACGGGGAGGTTGCCCAGGGCGCCGGCGGTCTTGGGGCGCCAAAACAGGTGATAAAAATTCAGGGCTCGTATTCAGGCCCTTTGGGCCATCATCGTCGCCCCGGGCGCCATTTAACCTTAGTATGCCACTGCTTGCAAATGAATAAAAACGAAAGGAAAAAACTCACACGTTAGGATTTCATATAAAAAACTAATACCTCTTTTTCCCCCTTAATAAAAACTCAAAAACTAAAATATTTTATTCAGCAATAATGGAAGCTGCATTTCGGATTGGTATGATTTCACATTCATCCTATAAACTACGTTTAAAGGACGGTGTTTTAAGATAAAATTCTTAAAACATATTTTTTTAATTTTTATAAGATTATCTTGATGGTTCTGCTATGCTTTAGTACAAGAATCAATAAGCAGTTTACATATCTAAGACGCAGACTAATGCACCCTTTTTTCTGTACATGTATCTACAACAACATATCGTTTTTGAATTCGGCATGGATTGGTAGCTACCTTGTTATACCCATCAGGTGTAGCTGTATACTTTTTACTAACTATAATGTTTTATTTTATAATTACGATACAATATAACTGGCAAATAACGTAAATTAAAAACCTCGAAAACGGAGTTAGAAACTATTCTTATAGTATACTACTCGTAGTATGCATACTAATTTCATACATAGTTTAGACTATTCCATATGAGTCTAAAATGCATTTTTGGGATGAATAAGTTTTTTAGAGTTTGCAATTTATTCAATTTTCATGATTACACAAGTTATGGAATAACTTTATGTCAGGATGGATTGAATTGTGAATTAGTCTCTGCATACCGTATTGAGGTTATTAATGAATTCCTATATGATTTGCTCTATTAATCAGTAACATATAAATCCACTAATAATGAATACATCTGTCAACACTGAAGATCTCAGCAAACAAAAAGAGTAATTTATAGGGACGGATATCAATTTTGCAAAACATGAGTTAAGAGCAAACTTTCTGGCCTTTCCAGAATTAAATTCGTTTAAGCGCAGCAATTTGTCTGTAAACATCTGTGAGGCATATAATTTTCAACATAGACGATTAATTAAACGCTATAAAATCCCCCCTCACCCCCCCCCCCCACAAAACAACAACAACAACAACAAAAATCAAAATAACTTATTACAGGCCTTTTATCTGTTCCACGAGTTCACTTACTTAAATACGAAAAGTTCTACTTCAAAATGACCATATAACTTTAGAGCGTATGGCCGTCAAAATATTTCAGAAGTTTTTATCACAAGTAATATTTTTCACCGCGTCTGACAAGCAAAGCAGAGTAATATTGCCATATAACTAGCTGAACCATTGGAATTAACAAGATCCACTTTCTAATGAAATAGATCTGTACATGCCTAATGCATGCCAGGAGCGATCACATGAGAACAGTACATTCCTTTTGTTATTTTACTGATCATATAAATGACACTATAATCGCATCTAGGCAAAATTACATCGCATTCAGACAAAAAGAAGCTCTGAATATTAGGGATGCCCCTTAATTAAGAACTTACTTGTTTTTAGTCTACGTAAGTGCGCGTATATCTAATGGTCAGGTCCGGCTATTCCTGCAACTGTAACAGTAGACGGTACTACCTGCGACTGTTGACCCAGAGTGGACAGCTACATCTGGCTCCATCTGGAAAGTCCTCTCAGTTGGGTCAGGCGGTCGAGCATATATTCTGTGAAGGCAGATGGCAAGAGTCGTGTGGACAATTCAGGCCATCAGCTCAGGTGCAGTAGGACCTGATGGCCATGCACTGCATCCAGACTCGTCTCCAGACGTCTCGACATTATCGTGCCACTGGATTCAGACAGACCTGGACGAGAGAGCGCAATTTCCCTCACATACACACACACACACACACATGCACGCACGCACACACCCACACACCAGAATCATTTAAGTCTTGAGCGAGCGGCAAAGCAGCAAGTGTGGATACAATGGGAGCTGAAGCTTCAGAACTGTACACAGGAGGCTCAGGGCATATGGTCTCTTTTCACTGGTCCGAGGCAGCAGTGAAGCTGGGCGGCCCTCTGGGAGACTGAACAGCCCAATTTAGGATCACACTGCTCACCTCAATAGCACAAGGGAGAGGCTAGAAAAGGTGGCCTAAACATTGCCTTCTTCACCTTACCCCTGACCAGCTAACTGCGACCAGTGGTGTACTAAGGGTAAATGGCGCCCGGGGCGACGATGATGGCCTAAAGGGCCAGAATACGAACCCCGAATTTTTATCAGCTGTTTTGGCACCCTAAGACCTCTTGCGCCCGGGGCAACAACCGCGTCCAGCCCCCCACCCGCCCCGTTAGTACGCTACTGACTGCGACTGCTGGGGATCACACTTTAGCGGTCGAGAATCACATACAAAGACAAAGGTGATGCCAGTAACCATCGGTGCCTGGAATGTGCGCACACTAATGGACAGTACATCAGCAAGAAGACCAGAGAGAAGAACAGCTCTAGTTGGTAGAGAACTGGCCAGATTCAACATCTAGATAGCGGCCCAGAGTGAAACTCGCCTAGCTGAGGATGGACAATTCACTGAAGCAGGAGCCGACTACACATTCTTCAGGTGTGGCCGTAATAAACAAGAGCGATGTGAAGCTGGTGTTTGGGTTTGCCATCAAATCACAGCTAGTCAGCAAGCTCACAAAAATATATACCAAAGGGTGTTAATGCCAGACTCAGACAAATGAGACTGTCATTGTCTGGAAAAAGAAATGCAACGATCATCAGCGCATATGCACCCACCATGACCAACCCAGATGAGATCAAGAACACCTTTTTATGAAGATCTGGAGTCTTTTATCGCAAAAGTGACGAAGATAGACAAGCTCATCATCCTTGGCGACTTCAATCCTAGAGTTGGTGCAGATCACCAGATATGGTCAGTCGTCATCGGCAAAAATGGCTTTGACAAATGCAGCAACAATGGACTCGTCCTATTGAGGAAATGCGCTGAGCAACAAGGTAGATGAGATTTAGTTCTACACAGACAGGAATGACATGAAGAACGTCTATGATGTTTTGAAGACAATCTATAAGTCACAGTCATCAGGAACATCTCCAATCCTGAGGGCTGACGGCACCACATTCGTCACTGACAAAGAAAAGATACTACACAAATGGGCAGAACACTTCAACAGCATCCTCAAGCAACAATCATCTATCAGTGTTGAGGCAACTGATTGACTGCCCCTAGTGGAAATCAACATATCTCTTGCTGATCATCGAACGCTGACTGAAACTGAGAAAGCAATTGACCTGCTGTCAAATGGCAAAGCACCTGGAGCAGATGCTATACCAGCAGAAATCAGACGGGCAGGCATTCCAAGCATCCACACTCTGGTGATGAAATCACATATGAGATGGGCAGCCCATGTCACCAGGATGTCAGACGAGCGACTACCAAAGAAGATATTCTACAGCGAGCTGAAAAGGAAAAGCGATCTCTGGGAGGTCATACGAAACGCTTCAAAGACTACCTCAAGTCATCATTGAAACACTTCAACATTGACCCTGTGTCTTGGGAAGGTCTTGCACAGGATCGTTCCACCTGGCGCAGTCTCATCCAGTCTCATCCATCCTTGAGGTAGAGACTATGAGCTGAGGAGAACTGTAGAGGCAGTGCAGAAGCGCGAGCAGCATATATCTCAGAACTGCAGCACGTCCTCTGTTGTGTGGCCTGATCAGCCACTCACGTGCTCACAGAAACTAAACCAGTTAGTGATGTAATGGTCATCTTCGGACTCGAAGGACGAACAAAACATATCTCATGGGCCATAGCAGTGTGCAGTGAAGGTAACTAAAGATGGTTATACTGTTGTACCTAATTCATTTTGGTGTATCACTAATTAAAATGTATAATTGATGCATAATTACTGATCATGTTGTACTAGAACAGAAAAACTAACTTTAATTTTTAAGTAGAGGATCTACAAATCAGACTGATTAAGGAATATAAATGTCAACGAAAACCTTGCCACTTATGTAATTTTGAATATGACTTTAGGTTAAGCGTATAAGGAAAAGCTTGCAGTCGACCATATAGCTGACACCCCACTGAGATATCACTTCGAAAATACCTTAGGTTTTTCTTAGGGAAAACGTGGCAGGGATTGGCTTATGATAAGACAAGAAATACGCATTTCATGACTTTCCGCAAAAATAATAGGCACATTCATTTCAAATATCTGTATACCAATTCCACCGACAAGCATCTGTATCTCCATGTTAACTCGTGTCATCAAGAAAGCATGAAAACGGGAAATACCCTATGGACTCGCAATACAAATAAAACGAATTTGCTCGCAAGATGAAAATTACAGGAAAAATTGAGAGGGAACAATATGCAATTTGCAAACAAGCGACTATATATCTAAATTAATACATAAACAAATACAAGAGGTTAATAATCTGAACACAGTTAAGCCTTTATAAAATGATAACTTGATAGAATGATGATCCTTCTGCAAAGCATTTTAATACAAATAACCACTCTGTGTGATTATTTAGTGTTAGGTATTGAGAAAGTGTATGGTAAAAAATCGTATAGTTTGGTAAAACAATCATTTTGGTAAACAAGCCAAACACTCTGTTTTCAAGAGACTAAATTCTCAATGTGAATTGTATTGACACTTCCCATGAAAGTGATGTGTAGCGTACGTTTATGTTGTGACGTTAGACTGATGAAGGCCAATTAGCTGAAACATTTGGAAACTTAGAAAGAATTTGTTGTATGGTTAGAATCACGTGAGCGGTAACTCGCGTACCCGGGTTCGAATCTTAGTTGGGGACGAATTAACAATTGTCTAACCTATATGATAATATCCTTTCTCCATATAATATCAGTTCATATTATCATACATCCACCTGTGAGATCAAGGGATAGCACGTTCCACTCGGTCTGCTTCATATCTATAACATTATCTATCTATCTATCTATCTATATATATCTATATATATATATATATATATATATATATATATATATATATATATATATATCTGTATATATATATATAGTTAAATTGAGCTTTATCGATAGTTGGGACTCTAAATTTTAATTTACATAGGTCCATATTATTTTTGTTTTCAATAAACGGTATGACTTGAAATATTTACATCGATATTTCACAGCACAATAGTATAGTAAATTTTTAACAAATTATTTTTTCAATCTTTTTTTTATTTATTGCTCCTTTTATTGGAAGATATACAACCCTAAGCAGGTAGGTAGGGATATACACAAAAACCATTCAACCTAAGCATCACTCAAGTTTTAGCTTAGCACTGAGTAGGCAGGTGAGAAACCTTGCTTCCTTTTCCTAGGCAGCACAAATTTCCTTTTTTTTTTTGTTTTTACCTATCTTTTAGGTTTAATTGGATTTTAATCCATGCGCTGACTGCTTTATACTCTATTGTTACTCCAGCGGTTTTTTAACATGAAATGTTAATCAAGTTTTTTTATTCATTTATCCTACATCTGATGTTGTACAGAAACCCTTAAGCCTAAAATCAGTCTATCAAAAATAGAATGATTCGCCGCTTATTTTTGTGATGATGTTGTTACTTGATGTGATTCACTGTTACCTAAATGGATATTAATAAGATAGGTCTTCAAGTTCATTTCATTTGAAAACAAGCCGGGTATTTATTGATAGATCAAAATTGAAGCTCTGTCAAAAAGGATTTGTTTTTGCTTAACAACTATAGATTATGGCGCCTACTATTGCATCTGGCTCGTTCACATCAGAGTGCCATGTGTGATAGGCATATGTAACAAGATGCATGCTGTCTAATCTGAAAAGGAGACGAAAAATGTCAATTAAGCCAAAGACATTTCATCTGAATCTCAACCACTGTTATAATAGGAGGTATAAGGAACATATTTATATTGAAGATATGGATACAAATTGGATTATGGGCATAAGTCTTTCATTAAAATTATAAGCATAAAAATTGGATTATGGGCATAAGTCTTTCGTTCACATTATAGGGATAAAAAATGGATTATGGGCATAAGTCTTTCGTTAACATTATAGGGATAAAAATTGGATTATGGGCATAAGTCTTTCATTAACATTATGTGCAAAGGTCTCCATACTCCTTTCATTACTGGTTAACTTTGACAGCGCTGTTAAAAACGGAGTCAAATCATGATGACATCTTTATTAAGCGATATAGACAGATTTTGGGAAAATGACGAGATTCCGTCAAATTTGTGCTGTTTTTGAGATTTGAAGAATCTGGATCTATCTCTAATATGAAAGACCTAATTACTTAGATAATCAGCAATAACTAGCGTTTGGCGCTAAGTGTGACTAGGTCATGTCAGTTTCTTAGTTACATCAAACAAATAAGATATGGCTGTCAAATATAATCTTGCAATAGAAATTTCTGATTTGTCACTTTACGAATATATTACACAAAAATATGCCATGTAGGTGACCACACAGTTTGGAGTAATTCTTTGAAAATGCTGCGATGCCATTTTACAAATGACAGTATCTGAATATTTGCTGATAGACAAGCTTGCTATCTCAGGGACATCATTTATCACGAAGCTCGTCTTTCCAATTCTGACACAACGCATCTCCTCCTCTTTTGGTTGATACTTTTAGGATACTATACAGAGTTACAAATATATAAACCCTAAAATTTAGAATGACTATTTCCACTAAATCGGTGATTTTAAGCTAATCCAGCTCAAAGGTAGAAATCTTGTAACTTAAAAACAAAATCCTTCAAAGCAGAATCAATAAAAAAAGCAAACTTTAAATTTTAAAGAATCATTTTAGGCAACGATTGAGAACATCTGTGAACCTCAAACTTTTAAATGTAAAGCAGTTAATATTGTAGTATTGTATCTTTTATTCAAGATCGTACTTTTGTGAATTTGATTTCGCTCTTTGGAGCACAGGTGAATACAACATATAATTTCTTGTAGGTATACCGTATTGTTTGAGTTCAATAAAAAAACTATTCTTTAATACGGACAGCATGGGAAACCACTAGAATAATTCCATTATCCAATACTGTCAGCATGGAAAACCACTAGTTTAATTCTATTATCCAATACGGACAGCATGGGAAACCACTACTATAATTCCATTATCCAATTAATGCTTCAGCTAATGTAAGTTGAGCGCAGTTTCTTGTCAGACTAAGATTAACTACCGAGAAGAGATAGTTACCAGTGCAACGTCATAGTTACCAGTACACACGTCATTTCAATAAATAAAATAATATTCAGACAGATTAAGAGTGCACATTCTATTTGATTCAGCGGATAAAGGAAAACAAAAGGATACAGGTATATGTATAAGTAATGGCAAAAAAAGACGTTTTGTTTTGTCAAATAAATAAGTCGATCTATCAATCCTAACATTTGAAAATAAATATAATCACAAGATTTTTAGTCATGTTAGAAAATAATGTTCGAATATCAACCAAAATATTGTGAATCAGGTTTAATAGTTTCCACACAATAAAAACGTGATATGCGTTGAAGAGCACTAACACATGCATGTTATCTCAATTCCGTTAATTCACGGGAAGAAATAGCCTGGGATTTTAATTCAAAATCCAAGTACACTCAGTCATTCTTTAACAGGATGCTTGCAATTATTTCCTAATTAGTCCTAATAATGAATTTATGAAGGCAGTATAAACAATTACAGTTAATATATGTGTGTGTTACTAACTCCTAAGTGTCCGCAAAATTGATATGGAATTATTTATGATCATGTTCAATTTCCCCCTACAAACACTGTATTCTATTTTTGTTGTGCATATGCGATCAGACGAAAAATATTATCATACTGTAGCGTTCAAAATACAGAACATATAATTAGTAGTTAATTCCGATTAATGTACATGGTAATAAACTGTTTAAAGTGTGGAATGCTCTAAGAATCAAACGGTTGATATGTAAACATATATAAGCTCATACAAAAACTATTTTTCCGACACTTGTTCAAATATTTTAGTTATGCCAGCACCCTTAAAGCCGCAATTTATCCATACACAAAAAATATTTGGTTATAATGTGCTTTAGTCTGTCATATTTTATATTCAAACTTTTGAGTATGATGCAAAAGTCAACAGTCAGTCGTCCGAAAATGCAGGTTTTTTTCAGTCAAAATTAATTATGGACGACTTCTGTAAACACTTTTAATCACATATAGAGAGGCACAAACTGTGAGCGATTATTCACAAAGTCAAATGAATTTTTTTATAAATTATTTGTCAAGCACTTTACGTTCGCAGTAATCAGTCACCTCTGAGAACATTTTCATCATACATATGCTGTACTAGACTCTGTTAAGTTCTTGCTTTCTTTGAATTTAACATTCTGCATTCTTTGGCCGAACATTGCTCAATGTGGAATAAATTGGCTCATTTAAAAATCATCATTTTAGACTGTTATGTATACTGTCTCTCAAACACGCACGCGCAAGAGGAAGGGTACTTTTGTTTGTTACGTAATGCATCTACCAATTACGTTGTCACAAATGAAGCCGTTTGCATTATGAGCCATATTTAATGTCGCGGAAGTTACACTGATCTAATTTCGTCAGTGTTTAAAATTTGTCTTTTAATTTTTTCCCTCCTTTTACATTTTTAGTTTTGTTTCTTTTGAGTTATTCTAAACATGTAACACCTCGTAAAAATAGTCCAGTCAAAATAGTGGTCTGACTCAGGACAAATTGCAGAAGAAATGAAATCAATTGCATTTAAGTTGGAAGGCTGTAGGGATTGAAGTATCAAAAGTCCCCCAGAGTCCGGTAGGAAAATTGGTTAATTAGCCATATTTAACTGACTAATTAATTAACGGTCATAATTATATTAATAATGCAGACTGTGAAAGATACATGGAGCATAACTTAACACGTGATACATCAATTGAAAGCTCATTCGTTAACTTTCCAATACAGTTTATATTTTGTTCATAGCATTCCAATTGTCACAGTTACGACAATTTTCCTGTTTCATTTTTACTTTAAAACGATATTAAAATGTTTCTAATGATGATTGCTTTCTTATGTTTCACTCTGTGTTTCGACTGCACAACCAAGAATTTTGCTGTTCTTATGCAGAAGTTCTAAGGTTTGAACGTAGTACAGCAGTTTATCATGGTAATGAAGCAATTGAATACACACAAAGTCAGTTGGCACAATTTATAGGCGATAATGTGGATCATAATCTTGTAACATTGGATGGTAAGAACACATTCCATGGAACGGGTATAATTGCTGTCATAACAGCAGGGACAAAAAGCTAAAATATACCCCAAAGTATAAGTGACTGCAAGGGACATACATGCAGTGGGGTAACAAAAAATATCAATTTCTACAGGAAGAACAGTAGCATGACAGATCAGCTCAAACTCAATTTAGAATGTTCAACATCTTGTGGACATTTTACAGGCACAACTTGTTTCAACTCTCCACATCCAACATTGGAAGAAGAAGCAAACGATGATTTTGAAGAAGATATTTATGCTATTTTGTCTGGAGTTTTAATGTTTGTTTAAATCTTCATATACATCAAGGCATAGAGTGTAAAACTAGCTTTTATATGATGCATTATATGACCGTGTACACATTATAGGTGGCGAGGTATAAGCGCAAACATGAAAAATGGGCGTAATTTAATTAGTTAATAAATGCCAATTTTAATTAATTTCACTTCATTAGATTTTGGGGCACTTTTTATATATTGATCTATAAACCTTCCCAAGCATCATGCGATCAAAATCAATTCTGTTGCAATTTGTCCTGGGTCAAGCCTCTATTTTAAGTAAATGTGCAGCACTAAAAGTACAGTTAACAAAAATGCATATTTCATGACATTCTGACAAAAATATGGTTTTACTACAATATTAAGTAATACAGCATTGCATCTTCTTATTCGACCTATCACTTTATGCAACCTAGAAGAAGAATTAATTTGAAGTTGAACAAAGAAAAATAAGAACCAAATATATAATTATAAATTAAACATCCGTGGATTATTATAACAATATTCACGTGCGGTTAGCAGTGAATCACATACTCATTAAAGTAATACATAGTTCTTAATGCAAATACTGTCTGGCACTGGTCAGGTCTTAAATCTTTTATGAAAAAAAAAAAAAAAAAAAACGGAAAAAAACCCAAAACATCAACAACGAAGAAGCTATAAAAATTACTTCTGTCACAAAATTCTAATTCGCCTAAAACCACAACGACTCGTTCTCTCTTAGAGCAATATATTGAAGAATATTTAATGAAAACTGACATCTTATCCTCCTCATCATCACAGTTGTGTCTAAATTAACTACCTTTACATACAGGGTACTTGCCAATGTGTAAATAATTATTCATGTGGAATGTCAATTATCTTTTGATGTTAGTTCACGGGAGTTAGTCCAAAACCGAAAGATTAAAACTTTCACGAGTCTCTAGGATTGTGGAACTCATTTTTGAGTCAGTGACCTTTTTCTTGTCTCAAAAGCATATGTCAAATGTTGCCATCTGCGGAGAAGTAAACTTTAGAAACAATAACAACGACAACAATAAAGAAAACCCATTTTAAAAAACATAAACATAGAGTGACTAACAGAGTCAGAGTATTGAGACATAAACAATATTTCGGAGATTCATTTGTTACTGAGTCACAAGTCTTGCACGAGGCGCGTTCATTATAAATGATATCTCAACAATGGCAAAGTGTAAAAGACGTAATTTCGAAGTATATTTCAAGATCATTTCACATAAACCGTAACACAATTAATTTAAACAATTCATCCATGAACTGTGATATAGCTGGAAGGAATCTTCTGCATCAGCCTCCTTCCTCCGTTGTCGCTTGCTGAAAGCCATCCGCATTTTTTTTTTTTACAAAATATTTTGTGTTCGGAACAGAATGTTATGAAGCTTATGCAATATGCATTTGATTGCAAGAAATTCCATCTTGCGATTAAATCTTGGGCGACCCTTCTCTTAAAATAAAATCTTAACTTAACAAAATATGTATTTAATCAAAGCAAAAATTGTATTCTAAACGGGAGTAAGATCTTTATTATTTCTGATTGTTGTTAGAGGTTATTGGAGGTTATCGAATGCACGGGCTATCATTTTTAGTTCAATCACTTGATTTGCTCTACAGGGCTTACGGACACAAGCGAGCGTTAGTCATCCAATCATTAAGATAATCAAGCTCTGCTGTATCGCTAAGAGCCAATCAACGCTTAGGTGTCAAATTGTTTGGACAGTTCAACAGGTGATAATTCTATTAACTCGTATTGTATGCCCTAATTAGAGATTTAATACCGGCGTGCCGATAAAATAAAATAGTAAATAAATTCACACGTAAAGGATAATGATTCAAATCCCATAAAAGGAAATGCAGACGGGATGACATCAAAAAATAGTCGTGCATGCCCGAAGGGCGCATACGACTTTAATTCAAGAACAACAACAACAATGACATCAATTTGTTTTCAGCGATGGTTACATTCTTGAGGTACTTAAATCCTCTGCTGTAAGCATTTAATGGAAGACAAGGCCTTAGAGATAACTAAGATTGTATGCAAAGAGAAAATCCTACATAAGTTGCAACATAATGTTCTTATATTTTGCATTATTTTTTCACGTGTAGAGAAACGATTAAGAAACTGCTTTTCAAAGCATCATTAATATCCTATGATAAAATAAACAATGAAGTCATTTTTCAATACAAACTTCCAGAGATCATGTATGTGAGGAAAATCAATGGGGTACCAGAGGCAAAAAATGTATAAATGGACAAAGTGCTCACGAAGGGACACACACACACACTCTCTCTCTCTCTCTCTCTCTCTCTCTCTCTCTCTCTCTCTCTCTCTCTCTCTCTCTCTCTCTCTCTCTCTCTCTCTGTGTCCTTGATACACATCGCTGAGATATACTATGACGGAATTATGCTGCAAGTTTTGTTTAGAAACAGAATTACATGTAGAGGCAAATTTTCTACCGAAAATAGAAATAAGGTTTTTATTCTTTGTACAATTTCGAAAACCTATTGCACGTTGTTTTTAAAATTATACAATAAAAAAACAAGCCGATAAATGTATATACCTTTATTAATTTCATAGATGCGTCATCACGAATCGCGATGCCGCCCGTGTACTTTGGGCAAATCCTAAAATTTAACGTACAAAGATCTTTTATAGACATACTGTACAATCTTTGTATAGCCATACTGTACAATCTTTATATAGCCATACTGTACAATCTTTTTAAGGCCATACTGTACAATCTTTTTATAGCCATACTGTACAATCTTTATATAATCATACTGTACAATCTTTTTATAACCATACTGTACGATCTTTATTCTACGCAAAATACAAAAATAATAAATTAACCCATCTCGAAATGTAACGTGCACTTGCTTTTCAAATAAAGAATCCAATTACTTTTTTAAAATCTATTTTTGTTCATGATGTGTTCAATGAATGTAGTTTTGAAATAATTTCACTACAAATTGTCAAATGCATACTTGATTTGATTATACTTATAATTCTCTTTGCTTCACAAATCGTGGTTTTATTTATTTATTTATTTTTCTATCTTTAGTTTTTGCTAAATACTAACAGTTTCGGATAATATAGTCACCACGTCAACTGACCGCTTGGAAGTATTTTTCTCCATGGAGCATCATTAATGAAGTTTTGTGTCATTTTAATAAAAGAACTTACTTTTCGAGACTATTTTAACTTTATCAATGACGTTTTGGATTATATGAAATACTAGATAATCACTGTTGTGACAAAATATACAAAGCCCAACTCATATTTCATTGATTTAAGTCTTGAAATATATTCTGTTATGTTTGCATGATGGTATTTTGCCAGAAGGCTAAAACTCCAGGTAATAAATATTCACAAATACGCCCCACTCATTGGCTTAGTTTATGTTTATTTATTCCTGCTAATTTTTCTTTCTTCTTTGACAATAACAATGGTTTACACAAAATATGTTTTCATTTATTTCTTCCCATAGCAGTAATTCGCAGAGAAATTAACATATATATATATATATATATATATATATATATATATATATATATATATATATATATATATATATATATATATATTTCATTAATGACATCTAGGTACACTTTGACAGAAATGAATCAATTTATCTCAACTGAATCATTTGTTGCCGGTGTGCGATGTTTACTTGTTGCAAACACGCCAGCAACGAGTAAACATACTCAGTGTCTGCATAACGCAACGAAACACAGTTGGAATAATAATATTCATTTCACGGGCCTTTTATTTATTTCATCTCTCACACAACAATTCTGGCGGTCTTGGTTGCTTGGTAAATGAATTGTCATATAGTTTCCTTTCTTCAGTCAATTAAGCATTATTGGTATTGATAAATCAATGCGTGGCACTCTTGCCAGGAATGAGCAAATTATCCTTACTAAGCGCTTTGCTGATGATTCTAAAGTAACTGTTTCTGACTGAGGGAAATTTTAAATTCTTCATATATAGATTGTTAACCAAGTGATGATAATTCCATGGAATATTAATGATAATTCCATGGAATATTAATGATAATTTCATGGAATATTAACTCTCATCTTATTTATGACATCTACGTCTGAAAATGCCTATCCAATTGTAACTCAAATTTTCCAGTTCTTTATTTTTTAAAGAGTTGAGCATGGGTACAATAACATGTTTTAATATTATTCACTTTGTCAAGACAAACTATGCTACATAAAAATGATTGTTGGCATAAAATACCAACCTGTGTCCTAGATACTAGTGATAAACTCACTTTTTGCAAGGATGATTTGTTTTACTATAAATCGCATATTTTTTTTACTTTATACATTTTTCACGGTTTATATTATCATCGCTCAGTGATATGATCAATCTAATTATTTGTATTATAGTGTACTCTTTATAAATTAATTGTGTTATATTGTACTCCTTATAATTAATTGTGTTATATTGTCCTCTTTATAAATTACTTGTGTTATATTGTCCTCTTTATAAATTACTTGTGTTATATTGTCCTCTTTATGAATTACTGTGCTATATTGTCCTCTTTATAAATTACTGTGCTATATTCTCCTCTTTATAATTACTGTGTTATATTGTCCTCTTTATGATTACTTGTGTTATATTGTCCTCTTTATAAATTACATGTTTTATATTGTCCTCTTTATAAATTACTTGTGTTATATTGTCCTCTTTATAAATTACTGTGCTTTATTCTCCTCTTTATAATTATTGTGTTATGTTGTCCTCTTTATAAATTACTGTGTTATATTGTCCTCTTTTTAAATTACTGTGTTATATTGTCCTCTTTATAAATTACTGTGTTATATTGTCCTCTTTATAAATCACTGTGTTATATTGTTCTCTTTATAATTACTTGTGTTATATTGTCCTATTTATAAATTACTGTGTTATATTGTCCTCTGTATAATTACTTCTGTTATATTGTCCTCTTTTTAATTACTGTGTTATATTATCCTCTATATAACTACTTCTGTTATAGAGTCCTCATTATAATTATGTTAATTTGTACTCTTTATAAATTATTTATGTTATATTGTCCTCTTTATAAATTACTTGTATTATAGTGTACTCTTTATAAATTACTTGTGTTATATTGTACTCTTTATACATTAGTTGTGTTATATTGCACTTTTTATAAATTAATTGTGTTATATTATACTTTCTATAAATATCCTTATTCAAGAGTTTTGAACATTAGAAATAATAGTATAGTTGTTTAACAATCAATTGCAAGCCTATGTATTAGTTATGAGAAGTGTTGGCAATCAATATATCTTACACTAACCTCTCAATGAAAGATGACATATAAAATCATATGCTAAACCATGCATCCATACATGAATTAATTAATCCAAGTATTTTACAAGGAAAATAATAAATCTTGCAACTACCATCATCTAAGAGAGAGAACGATTTCAATGAGGGCTATAAACCAAAAGTAATTTTCCCATGTTATTCACGAGGATATTGTACAAAATAAAATGCACCATGTTATCCACGAGGATCCTTTGCATTATAAAATGAACAATGTTATTCACGAGGATCTTGTACACCATAAAATGCACAATGTTATTCACGAGGATCTTGTACACCATAAAATGCACAATGGTATTCACGAGGATCTTTTGCATCATAAAATGCAAAATGTTATTCACGAAGATCTTGTACACCAAAATATGCACCATGTTATTCACGAGGATCTTTTGCATCATAGAATGCACAATGTTATTCACGATGATCTTGTACACCATAAAATGCACCATGTTATTAACTAGGATCTTGTACACCATAAAATGCACAATGTTATTCACGAGGATCTTTTTGCATCATAAAATGCACAATGTTATTCACGAGGATCTTGTACACCAAAATATGCACCATGTTATTCACGAGGATCTTTTGCATCATAAAATGCACAATGTTATTCACGATGATCTTGTACACCATAAAATGCACCATGTCATTCACGAGGATCCTGTACACCATAAAATGCACAATGTTATTCACGAGAATCTTGTGCATAATAAAATTCACCATGTTATTCACGAAGATCTTTTGCATCATAAAATGCGTCATGTTACTCACGCATATCTTTTACGCCATAAAATGCACCATGTTATTCACGAAGTTCTTTTATATCAGAAAATGCACCATGTTATTCACGAGGATTGTTTACATCATACAATGCACCATGCTATCTATGAGTATCTTTTACATCATACATTGCAAATTAATATAGTGCATGACGTTTTTTTTCAAAATTTAATAAAACTTCCCACTTGAAAATGAGGCAAAACAGAGAAGAAAAGTTTATATCCCTTAAATCTACATCAGTACAGCCTTACAATTTTCATCAGTTTTGTATTTGAGCTTAGACGTGCAAAAATAATCACAAAAATGTATGAGGTAAAGGAAGAATTTAAAAAGTTACATGGAACAACATTGACCGTATATACTCGCTTATAAGTCTGGTCCAACTGCAACCTGCATTAACCCAGATCTGCAGTCACATAATGTGCAGATAGATCTGGGTTTGTGCAGTTTATTAGCAGTAACCAGTTGAACAAACAACATAGACCCTGATCTGATGGTGCATTATACAAAGGCAGATCAAGGTCTATGTTGTTTGTAGTTGGATCAGACTTTTAAGCGAGTAATTTGGTACTTGAATTTGTTCTCCAAAGAAAGCGAATTAGTCATTCTGATCTTTCTATTTGAGATTCACATGCGATTTAAACATTATTTTATTTTTGTGTGCTAAAATTAAATTATGGCGGACACTAGTTGTGGGAAAATCAGTCTCCACTTTTCAAAAGGAACTTAAAAAAAAAAGTATTCATGTTTACATCTCTAGAATAAATTAATATTATCTATTTCCCATATTTCTTAATATACGGATGTTTTACGATAGAACCATGTAAATCTAGAAATAATAATAATAATAATAATAATAATAATAATAATAATAATAATAATAATAAAGCAAAATAGCAATGGGTGCCGACAAACTTACAAAGAATTACAATGAAAGCTTAATTAGGAAAAACAGAGCAAACAAATAGGCGCCATATTCCCTGGGGATTCTTGAGCTGCCAAAATTAACAAGGTTTCCCCGCTTTTCGACCTCATCTAAGTCTTCATTGGGGTATCAATGAAAGACACAGCTGACACAAACACAAAGGTAAACTCGCAAAGGACAATGACAGACATAGGCAAATACATTCAGAAGGGTACACTCGCAAAGGAAAATGAATGACATACGCAGAGACATTTACAAAGGTACACTCGCAGAGGACAATGAAGACATAGGTAGACACATTCACAAGGTAAACTCGCAAAGAACAATGAAAGGCAGACACATACACAAAGGTTCACTCACAAAGAAAAATGAAAGACATAGGCAGACACGTATGCAAAGGTTCACAAGCATAGGAGAATGAAAGACGTAGGTAGACACAAAAGCAAAACGTGGATTTTAAATAGACGGGCTTCAGTGTTCTACTGCATGGTGTTGCAAATATAACTAAGCCATTACTAGGCGGGTCACCTAGTAGTGCCATCTTTTAGCCATGCAATATTTTTGCCTCCAGGTTTTATCTTCCGAATATAATTTTGACTATGAGAAGAAAATTATATCAAGATATTTACTTTACAGGAGAATGTGCTCGGATGATGGAATACTACTACTACTGCTACTATTACTACTACTATTACTACCGCCGCTGATGCCGTTGCTGCTGATTGGTCAGAAACTGACGCACTGAAGGT
The DNA here is from genome assembly GCA_029931535.1 of Margaritifera margaritifera. NCBI lineage: Eukaryota > Metazoa > Mollusca > Bivalvia > Unionida > Margaritiferidae > Margaritifera > Margaritifera margaritifera. The sequence continues at coordinate 1,495,780 of JAQPZY010001530.1, read as the reverse complement.
TGAAAAGAAGAAAAAAATGTTGGCAAATGGAGCTTTTTGTTTAGGCCAAATTCGTGATGTTTGGATCTGCAAAAACCAATTATTCTATTTGTGGGCAAGTTCATTGTCTGTTCATCTGCGTTCCGATTCAATGGAGTAGAAGATTGTGTGGCTGAGTTGAAACAAGTAAACGTTTTGTATATACCTTCTTTCAAATATATATGGCTTTTACCTTGTAAAAATACAAGTTAGTTTTACGCACGGATCTGTAATGGTCCAAATTGATTTCCCGTCATATATGAAAGATGACATTTCTGGTGCAATAATGTCTTCCATATAAATACAGTAAAACCCCTCCCCGCCAAGAAAAAAACTGTACCCCCGGCAAAGCGAAATCCCATCAAAATTGAAATCTTTGTTTGGTTCCAATTTTTTCCATCATAATATCATAACATTTTCGCAGTAAATCGAAATTCTTCAATTCTAAATACCGAGACAAATTTTCGGTCACAAATTTCAATGTCAAAATAATGTCCCAATATTAAATAATATCAAATCAAGGCTCATCATAACACAATTTCGGTAGAATAAAAATAACATCAGAGTGTACATACCAGTCCAAACGTATATATTATAATGTTAAGTAGAGGATACATTTGTTGTAACAAACTGGGATTTATTAAAAACTGGGTCACGAAAAAGACCAGTAGCTTTAGAATATAAAAGTTTTGGATGATTACAGACTATTTCAATCTTTTGGCCACAGAGAAGTGGCACTATTTTCAGCTTTATTTAAATTGAAAATGAACACATAAATAGGACTACCCCCCTCCCACACACACACACACACACACATAAATAATCAAGAAAACCATTTATCCATCCATGTATTCAGATTCAATCATTCATATATATATATACATATATACTTCAACATGGAAAATAATAATGAGAACAGCCATATATATATATATATATATATATATATATATATATATATATATATATATATATATATATAAATATATATATATATATAGATAGATATATATATATATATATATATATATATATATATATATATATATATATATATAGATAGATAGATAGATATAGGTAGATAGGTAGCAGCAAAGTTACAAAACTGATTTCCAACGTTTCTAGCTAATCAAGCTCTATTGTCATCAGAAACAACAAAGTACATAAACAAAGCAAATACTTAATACAAAAACTGTGAGAAAACCTAAACTATTTATATGTCTGAATGACAGGGGAAATCTACAGGAAAGATTTTTGAGATATGAAAACAAATTTCATATTAAAGACTGTCTCAAAATATGTAATGTATATTTATATTTATACTGTGGTAACTGCATTTCTTCTTTGTACGAAATCACCTCTCCTGTTAGAGAGATTTTTCTGCATTCTTAATGTTGTAATTTTATGTTTTCCAATCGAATTCATAACACTAATTATATTTTTATTAGTTTTATTTCTGAAACTTTTGTATGTAGTAACAAAGGTATTGTGTAGTACTAGTTCTGAAAGAGGATTTTGTGGTAGGCAGTAAATATGTTATACTCGTCAGTATGAGGTATTAAGTGAATTAGCTACTCCGTGTTTTAATTTAATTATGTGAATCCTATTTCGGGATTAATTTTGGGCTCATTAATATTGAATGGCCTTTAAACACTCTAAACTTGTTGAAAACACACTGTGAGTGTTAACAAAAGGACATAGCTCTAATTAAACAGAAAGGGGATTTTATGTACTCGACTATTGACGACAATATTTGAAAAAATTAACATCACGCTCCTGAATTTGACGAATATACGTCTTCGTTTTATATACAAGTACAAGATTGGATGAGGTTGCGTGTTCTCTCTCTCTCTCTCTCTTTCTCTCTCTCTCTCTCTCTCTCTCTCTCTCTCTCTCTCTCTCTCTCTCTCTCTCTCTCTCTCTCTCTCTCTCTCTCTCTCTCTCTCTCCAACCACCACCTCCACCCCTTGTCTCTGATATAATATTTCCATGCTGACTTTCATATACAGATGTGTCTCGATCGAACATTTGTATGATAATAGCACGTCTTAAAAGAGCACAAATTAAATCCTGCAAACGTAAGCGGAGTATATTTTTCCGCAGATTGATAACGCCGACATATGAGCAGTCGAATGTCCGGTCTATAAACATTGAGGTAAAAAATAACGAACATTACTGTCATATTTCAAGCGAGGCAGCTTAAAATGCACACTATTCTATTACTAAACAAATTCATCATTTTTGTCTTGGGAATCATTGTTAAATGCTGTGTGTTACCTGTTCCAATAGACAATAAAATAAAACAGGAAACAAGAAAGAAAGATAATAAGATCAATCTGTTTCTCTTAGGGATTCTGCTAAAAATGACTGGTCTATTCGACCCTTTCTTGAAGGATCACATTTACTAACCAGTATCATTGTTGTATTCATCTGTCAGTCTTTCTACTAAAAGCTGCATAGTATCTTACTTTGCAGGACTGTGTTCGACGAAGTCGGCGGAGTCCTATAGTAAGTATGCTCGTCTATCCATCTGTCAAAAATATGTTTTCCACAAAATAACATTATTAGAAATCATGTGATTTTAACTAAAATTTGGTATGCAGTTTTATACTGATGATACCTCGAAAGACATGTATTTCCAGTCTTCTTTGCCCTCATTAAGAGGAGTTGTGGCCCCTGATTGCTAGTCCTCCTAACTTTTGTTTCTCCATCTTAACTTTGCTAAGGATTGCTGGATTTCAACTCGATGTTGAAAACACTTCGAACAAATTCGATTTCCAGTGTTCGGCGATACCATTTAAAGGAGTTATGCCCCTGATTGTCAGTCATACAGACTTAAGTTCTTGCAGCATAACTTTATTAAAGAATGTTGATGCTGAACGAAATTTGGTATGTAACTTTATATTCATGATAACTTGAAGTAATTTTAGCATTGTTTAACTTCACTGAGAACATCTAAAACAGATGTCACACAGATGGAGAAAAGGACAGTGTTGTGATTCATCTGAGCAACTATAATGGACTCATATTTGTGACACTTTATTCGCTCATATAAACATCTATTCATTATAATCTTTGATCAGAAAATGATGTACACAAATATTTCAAATTCTGAGTGGCGTCTTAACTATTATTATTATACATGTATATTCCAAATGTGTAACACGATAAAATATAAAATAAAAAATATTTACTTGTTAAGTGGAACACACTTAAAGTATTTATATTATTATGCCATGCATACATTGTTACCCTGTACACCTACTTTAACTCATAGATAATTTATTGACATAAAGGGTATAATGTATGTAGTGCTTACACAAGATATTTGCATTATTCACACAAAATGAAGGCACAATTTCTGTGTTCTAAACAACTAGAATATATAGTCATTTATTTCACACCACAAAATTCACAGCTGGCACGTGCATACTGTTTGTGGTTCTTTGCTAAATCCTTTGTTTGATGAGGTCAGAGTCATAATTTCTTTACAATTTAAAACCTAATTCTTATTTCCAGGATTTAAATGTTAACTTTTGATGAATATATACGGAGATATACTCATTTAACCGCCTTTCTGGTGATCAGGAAATACGAAGCAACGATCAATAGGATTGAAACATTGCAGCTAGGCAGGAAATCGATATTTGGAACACGATGAAAAACGAATCATTAGCACGGAATACTTTTCAATCTGACACGATGACAAAGTCAGATTTAAAAATATTTAGTTACTTAAAGTTATGGTCATGCGATGAAAGTGATTATAATGTAATATTTAAATAAATATTTACTCAATCTAGGTTGCCTGTCAGTTTAGTGTTTCTTCCAATCTAAGTGGGGTTTTTTTTCTATATGTTTTCCCAATCTAAGTGGGTTTTTTTTCTATATGTTTTTCGTGACAATCAACAAGAACCTGATGTTTGTCTGAGAAAAGAGAAAGTCAATCTTTTTCTTCAAAAAATATTTCTTACGCCAAGACTTTTCTTTGTATTGCAAAAAGCACGTGATTAACCCTAAAGAAAATTCTGGTATAAAGAAGCCACTAAATGGATGTTATAATGCTGAACTCAGACGGCATATTTTCTTTCATGAACAACAGATAGTCAGATATACAGACCGGTAAAAAGAGACATCAAAATTTAGAAAGAAAAAAAAAACTTAGACGGCCATGGTGACAATTAGAGATATAAAATAATGAAAATACAAGCTAAAATATCTAAAGCGTATTACTTATCCAGCATGACACTTAACCTCGCCTTAAACAGTAGTACATCGGAGAAGTGCGTATTGCGTGGGAAAAATGAAACATAACGCATAGGAAAAGAAAAATTATATACCATGCGATGGGAAACGCACCTCAAGTCGAATGTTTTCTTTAACAGTGTTCAAAAATCCAGCATATTTGAGTTTAGCTCATTGAAGCCCCAAATGACTGGATTTTGTGTAACTTTTATCGTATGTGTCTAAATTTTCACGGTTTTCTGAAACATTTGAGAACAGTTGGCATACAGGCATGATCAAAACATCCCTATGCTGGCACATAGTAGTTTGACGGTATCACAAAAGAAATTAATTGCAGGGTTGATTGCATAAAGAAAGTGAAATGGCGATAGTAACACTCCCTATACTCTAAATTGTTGCAATGATGTATTTCAAAATTAAAACTATAACCATTTGAGTAATTTAATGCATGTGGGAAATAAACTATAACCATTTGAGTAATGTAATATATGTGGGAAATAAACTATAAACATTTGAGTAATGTAATGCATGTGGAAAGCAAACTATAAACATTTGAGTAATGTAATGCATGTGGGAAAGAAACTATAAACATTTGAGTAATGTAATGTATGTGGGAAACAAACTATAACCATTTGTGTAATGTAATGCATGTGGAAAGCAAACTATAAACATTTGAGTAATGTAATGCATGTGGGAAATAAACTATGAACATTTGAGTAATGTAATGCATGTGGGAAATCAACTATAAACATTTGAGTAATGTAATGCATGTGGGAAATAAACTATAAACATTTGTGTAATGTAATGCATGTGGAAAGCAAACTATAAACATATGTGTAATGTAATGTAAGTGGGAAACAAACTATAACCATTTGTGTAATGTAATGCATGTGGAGAAAAAGACTTATTTAACTCAAGAGTGAGAGTCAAATCCCTCTGCAAATAAACCTACCTGTAAATAAAATCTACCTGTAAATATTGGATATATGTATAATTGACGATAACCTAACTGTAAATATTGGTGATATGTATAATTGACGATAACCTAACTGTAAATATTGGTGATATGTATAATTGACAATAACATTTAGGTCGATTTCTTCCTCACCGTTGTTTTATCTCAGATAAATATATGTATCATGATGCATTGTAATTCTAAATTGTTATCATTAGAACCGCTCTGCAATACTCTCTCTCTCTCTCTCCTCTCTCTCTCTCTCTCTCTCTCTCTCTCTCTCTCTCTCTCTCTCTCTCTCTGTCTTCTCTCTCTCTCTTCTCTCTCTCTCTCTGTCTTCTCTCTCCCCCCCCCTCTCTCTCTCTCTCTCTCTCTCTCTCTCTCTCTCTCTCTCTCTCTCTCTCTCTCTCTTTCTTTCTCTCTCTCCGAGTTTTCCATAACTTTCTTATTCTTAGAATGATACGCTATTATAGTTTGAAATACCCTACTAAATGAAGAGAGTTATATCTTGGAAATAATATGTCAAATATCTGAAAAGTATCAGAAATATCTTAAATGCTTATTAGACTGCCAGACATATTTAATTTCTGATATTGTTACCAGAATTAAGGTAGCACCCTCCAGCTACAAAGGCGTAGATGGCGACATTATACCATCTGCGTCACAGCAACGTGTGTTAAACCATTTGTGTAAAGCTCTAAATGTATACAATTGAATGTATCTTTGCAGAAGACTTCTCTAAATCTGAAAATGAATTCACTGATATTTAAAAATGTGAAGTCCTAGGGCATGTAGATTGAATTTCCAGGGAACTTTGACTCTCTTTTTGAATATTTTCAATCGCTGTGTCCTTTCCTTGACAGTGGGCTGCTTTGACACTCTGGGTATAAGCATGTTAGCTTGATTTAAAAAGGTGTATTTCTGTTCCTACTTCAAATGCAGAGACATATACACATATAGCATGCTATGACCTAAATACTGATTTGACTACACATATAGCATGCTATGACCTAAATACTGATTTGACTACACATATAGCATGCTGTGACCTAAATACTGATTTGACTACACATATAGCATGCTATGACCTAAATACTGATTTGACTACACATATAGCATGCTATGACCTAAATACTGATTTGACTACACATATAGCATGCTGTGACCTAAATACTGATTTGACTGCAGAACAATCATATCCAGCATAAATTTGTTTTCATGCCGATAAGTCTGAAAGCCATGCAAAGCATAAATATGGTTTGATGCAGATAAGTCTGAAAGCCATGCAAAGCATAAATATGGTTTGATGCCGATAAGTCTGAAAGCCATGCAAAGCATAAATTTGTTTTCATGCCGATAAGTCTGAAAGCCATGCACAGCATAAATATGGTTTGATGCAGATAAGTCTGAAATCCATGCAAAGCATAAATATGGTTTGATGCCGATAAGTCTGAAAGCCATGCAAAGCATAAATTTGTTTTCATGCCGATAAGTCTGAAAGCCATGCACAGCATAAATATGGTTTGATGCAGATAAGTCTGAAATCCATGCACAGCATAAATATGGTTTGATGCCACAATAATACAATTGCTAATTCTAAATTCTTGCATCTTTGATTTTTTAAAACTTAGAGTCTCAATGTAAGTATGAAGTCTATATTTTACGCCTTCATACTAAAATCAAAATTCGGAGGGTTTCCAGAAATAAAGCAACAGAATCAATTAGCTCAATGTACATTTGCTGCTTTTCAAAATTAGAAAAGCAAGATATTTAGTGATAACACATATTTCTTCAGAATTCGACATAACGAGTAGGAGGGACTAGGGATATTTTAATACCAGACAATGGCATTTATGATGTCCGGTATAACCCAACATTGTTAGAGTAAAGAGACTGTTCTTTGGCCATCGTCTGGGTATAGACAATCTAGACTTCGTCTGTGTCTTCCACGTTATCATCGTCTAAGTACAGACATCCTGGACCTCGACTGTGTCTTCCACATTGAACTCCTTCTTGGGACAAAATTTCTCTTATCATTTGAAATATTTTACATGGTTTGACAGTTTGTTAAGTTCTCTAGGCAGACTGCACTGACACCCCCCCCCCCATCAAACATGTGCACTTCTCCTCTCTGATTTGGATGCTTCGCTGAGTCTTTTATATGCTTGCTTGTGCACCCATAAATGGAATTTTTTCCGCATATCAACCATTGTAAAATTTTAAACTCCGTTGATATGCATAATATAATTTACCAGTCCTAAAAGTGCCATACATACTATAAAATTGAACCACCACATCACTATAAATACATAACTACAAATCCAAATTACACGATCCTTTATCTCAATCAATTGTCCTTGGTATATTACATAGGTTAGTTCTTGATTTATTTGATTTCTCTCCAGTTATTTACTGTAATTACCAAAAATTAAGGCAATTGAGTCCAATAATTTAATTGTGTCCAATAATTTAATTCAGTCCAATAATTTAATTATGTCTCACAAACAAACTGCAAAAGGTCGATCCCTGTGTGATTGGATGGGAAAAAGGAGGTAGCAGGATGCTAGTCAAAGTAAAGACCATCATAAAATGTTTCAAGAATCCGACTTGAATGTGATGCAAATTCGATGATGTTAAAATGAAGCCACGGCTATAAAATCAAATAATTTCGACATGCCTATCAACTGATTCGTGATATCCGAATATGTCTTGAAAAAGTGCCCTAAAGAAACATTCTTCTTAATAGAAGCACCGTAAGTCGGTCAAATTACAATTAACATTCGGACATTATTCAATAGAAGCACTGTAAGTCGGTCAAATTACAATTATCATTCGGACAGTATTCAAAAGAAGCACTGTAAGTCGGTCAAATTACAATTAACATTCGGACATTATTCAATAGAAGCACTGTAAGTCGGTCAAATTACAATTATCATTCAGACAGTATTCAAAAGAAGCACTGTAAGTCGGTCAAATTACAATTAACATTCGGACATTATTCAATAGAAGCACTGTAAGTCGGTCAAATTACAATTATCATTCGGACAGTATTCAATAGAAGCACTGTAAGTCGGTCAAATTACAATTAACATTTGGACATTATTCAACCATCTGTCATTCACACAACAAAGCCTCAAACCTGCATCAGAAAATCTGTCAACAAAACTGTCTGTAGCCAGAGCAACACAAATCTTCAACAGATCTTCATAGATAATTACTACGAGCGTATGGTTCATGCCATAATGATATTCATATGGTTCATGTCATAATGATATTCATATGGTTCATGCCATAATGATATTCATATGGTTCATGCCTTCATAGTGATATTCATATGGTTCATGCCTTCATAATGATATTCATATCGTTCGTGCCTTCATAATGATATTCATATGGTTCATGCCTTCATATTGATATTCATATGGTTCATGCCATAATGATATTCATATGGTTCATGCCTTCATAATGATATTCATATGGTTCATACCATAATGATATTCATATGGTTCATGCCTTCATAATGATATTCATATGGTTCATGCCTTCATAATGATATTCATATCGTTCAGTTGCTGAACAGCAAGAAACAAGAGAACAACGCTATTTTACCTCTCTCGCTACTGCTTTTACGAAAATCGATGTATTTGGAGGCTAACTATAAATCAAATAATTAGAGAACATACTTTCTAATAATAAATAAACACAATTAACCATCAGGAAGAATATCTTCAACTTCCCAACTTAGGTCAATGCTTTCAAAAATAGATTTTCATTTAAAATCATAAATGACCTAATGTTTTCGATAATGTTAGAACACGAGTTTTAAGAAATACAGATTCAATTTTGTGACAATTTAACTACTGTTACGACTCTATGGTCTAAGAAAAATGTAACAGAAAGAAAGTGAAACCAACAAATCAAGTAAAAAATCAACAAGCAATTTATTACTAGATAATTAAAATGAAAAATCAAAATAGTCACTTACAGTAATGTGTTTTGAAATCCTAATAATCCAATAAGAATGATTGTTCTAATCACAAGTCCTAAATATAGAATGTTCCGAATTCACGGCTGTGTCCTTGAATGTTATTATGTGCCAATGGTCTCCAAAGTCCTGATGTACTAGTAATCTTGATGTGCTGATGTCAAAATGAAGTATTCCAAAATCTCTGAATAAGTTCACATAAATTCCAAAATCATCAATTAAAAATCCAAAATCCAAAAGTTTATGAGCACTGTTATAATCAAATGAATATTTAAAATAATTCCTCTCTTAGAATTTGGAATGAATTTTCACAACTGTAATAGCTCTTTACAAGACTGATGGTAATGTCAAAACTGAACAAATGTCCACCAAACATGGTATATATAAAGATTGGTCACATGACAGAATGTTCTAGAACATGTGTCATCTTAATGGAATTTTACTTGTAAACAAAATTCAACCTTGACCTTCAAATTGAGAAAACATATTGATCAAAACAACCTAATTCAAGGACATTAGTTAAACATGTTTTTCCTGATAACATTAAGATTTAAGCAAATATTAAAGTGAAGAAACATTTATAATTTCCTAAAATATTTATAATATTATATAAACATCATACATAACACATCCCCTCATAAAGAAAAAGAAAGATTTATATAATAAAGCTTTCTTTTGAATATACATCTAATACTACAATAACCAAAATTAAATAAGAACATGTTTTATGATACTGGACTTAATTACATCAAGCAATATTACATTTCTAGGCACGTGAGAGTGCATCTGCAATCACATTGTCTTTTCCCCTGATGTGCTTGATGTCAATGTTATATTCCTGCAATATCAAACTCCATCTCAACAATCTCCGATTTTTATCTTTCATTTTGTTGATGAAAGTAAGGGGATTGTGATCACTGTACACAATAATTGGAGAAAGAGCTGAGGTAACATACACTTCAAAATGCTGTAAAGCCAATATCAAAGCCAAACATTCCTTCTCAATTGTGGAATAATTTTTCTGGTGCTTGTTTAGTTTTTTAGAAAAATAACACACAGGGTGATCCACACCACTTTTGTCTTCCTGAATCAATACTCCACCAACCCCTACATCACTTGCATCAACAGATAATTTAAATGATTGGCTAAAATTTGGTGCAGAAAGAACTGGTGCATTCTTAAGCATGGCCTTTAACTTGTCAAAAGATTCCTGACACTTGTCAGACCAATGAAATTTGGTTTTCTTACTCAATAAACTTGTCAAAGGTTCAGCAATTTTGGAAAAATTGGAACAAAATTTCCGATAATATCCAGCCATACCTAGAAATCGCATCAGTTGCTTTTTACAAATTGGAACTTGAAATTCAGAGATAGCTTTGACCTTAGCTTCTATAGGTTTAACTTGACCTTGTCCCACAATATGTCCTAAAAATGTGACACAAGCATTGCAAAACTCGCTTTTGCTCAAATTAATTGTCAGATTCACATCGCTGAGTCGATCAAAGAATTTTCGAATGGTTTCCAAATGATCTTCCCATGTGTTGTTGTAGATAATGACGTCATCGATATAAGCGTCACAATTATCAAGACCAAATGTTATCATGTTCATCAGGCGTTGAAACGTTGCAGGCGAATTTTTCATTCCAAACGGCATAACTTTATATTGATAAAGTCCATCTGGAGTTGCAAATGCTGAAATTTCTTTTGCCCTTTCCGTCAGTGGAATTTGCCAGAATCCTTTTAAAAGGTCAAACTTGGTGACATATTCCGCATTTCCAATTTTATCAATGCAATCGTCCATTCTTGGGATTGGAAATGAATCAGTTTTGGTGACACTGTTGACTTTTCTATAGTCAGTACACATACGGAATGTATTATCTGGCTTGGGAACAAGAATACATGGTGAACTCCAGTTACTTTTACTTGGTTCTATGAAATCATTCTCCAGTAAATACTGAATTTCTTTCTTCAGATAGTTCTGTTTGAGAGGATTCATCCTATAAGGATGCTGTTTCACAGGCGCAGAATCTACAACGTCAACGTCATGATAAATTTTACTTGTTCGTGTTGGAACATCAGGAAACAAGTGCTCATATTCATGTAATAGCTGTTTTAGTTCATTTCTTTCCTGTTGTTGTAGATGTGAAAGTTTCTGGTCTAGGTTGTTCAATATTTCTGAATTCCGAAGATTGGTTATACCAGAGTCACTATAGTCTGATTGTACTCCATCGTTGATATCTTCACTGTGTGGGACAGGTACAACTAAACTAACAGAATAATTAGCTGGGCTATCTCTGTCAAAATATTCCTTTAACATATTTATATGACAAAGTTGTTTCTGTTTCCGTGTCCCAGGAGTGTTAATGATATAATTTAAGTAATTTACTTTCTTTTCAACGGTATAAGGACCATAAAATTTAGCCTGAAGAGGATTCTGAGGTATGGGAAAGAGAGCCAGAACTCTGTCACCAGATTTAAAACTCCTTTCCTGTGAATTTCTGTCATACCTTAATTTCATTTTTGACTGAGTAGTGTGAAGATTAGTTCTTGTTACTTCACAGGCCTTTGACAACTTGTATTTGAAATCAGAAACATAATCAAGAAGATTAATCTTTGAGTCTTCATTTGAAAGAAGTTTCTCTTTCAATAATTTCAATGGTCCACGGACAGTATGACCAAAAACTAGTTCAAAGGGACTAAAACCCAACGACTCTTGAACTGATTCCCTAACAGCAAACAACAACAAATGAACACCCTCATCCCAATCCTTTTCTGTATCAAAGCAATATGATCGAATCATATTCTTCAAAGTTTGATGAAATCTTTCCAAAGCACCTTGAGTTTCAGGGTGATAGGCAGAAGATTTAAACTGTTGGATGCCTAATTCATGCATAACTTGTTGGAAAATTCCAGACATAAAATTTGACCCTTGATCCAACTGGACAGATTTGGGAAGGCCAACAAGTGTAAAAAACTTCACCAAAGCTTTCACAATAGTTTTAGTTTTTATATTTCTCAGAGGAATTGCCTCTGGAAATCTTGTAGATGTACACATGATGGTCAACAAGTATTGGTTGCCTGACTTGGTTTTAGGTAAAGGACCAACACAGTCTACTATTATTCTACTAAATGGTTCATCAAATGCAGGAATAGGTTGCAGATGAGCCTTAGGTATCTTCTGATTGGGTTTTCCTACCATTTGACAAGTGTGACAAGATCTGCAGTATTTAGAAACATCACTTTTGAGTTTCGGCCAATAAAAATTATTCAAGATCTTGTGATAAGTCTTACGGACTCCTAAATGACCAGCCAAAGGAGTTTCATGGGCTAAATTAAGAATTTCCTGTCGATATGACTTAGGAACAACAATTTGATAGCTCACTGTCCACTCGTCACCAGCGGGTACATCAGGTGGTCTCCATTTCCTCATAAGGACCCCATTTTTCACAAAGTAACACACTGGAACTTGTGTGGCTTCAGTTTCACTAATAGCCCTCTGAAACAAACAAGATATCTCGGGATCTTGCTCCTGTTCAACGACAAGGGATTGTCGTTTGTCATCCTGATTAGAACAAAGAGAATGAGTTGCCAAAAGAGGATCACTGTGATCAATACCATTTGATTGATCAATACCTGAGGAAAAAGTGACCTCATCAAAAGACTGACCAATACATGTGTCAGCTAAAGGAATAATATCCTGATCAACATCACTTTCAAGAGCTCTTTTTGCCATAGCTCTAGTAACTGCACAAGCAGGGTACAAATCAGGGATTTCAGTTTCGACAGGATCAACTTTCTGATCCAAACAAGGCTTGTCAGTTACAAGTGGATTAACCACAACCTTATCTCCAGCTAGGTCATTGCCTAGTAATAAATGAACACCCTCTATGGGTAAAGAAGTCACTGCCCCAACAGTCACAGGTCCAGAAACTAAGTCTGATGCCAAATTTACACAATGGAGAGGAACATTTACAAAGCCGCACTCTACTCCCTGAACAAGAACACTTTCACTTGAAGAAGACTCCTCAGACAAAGGTAAAGTACCTGATAATAAAAGACTCTGAGAAGCTCCAGTGTCCCTTAATATTTTAATTGGGATAGATTTGGCAGAATCACCAATAAGTGATATAGAACCTTCTGACATGAATGGTTCATAAGCCTCCAAAATAGAATCAGACTGGGCTTTGTTTGACCCAACAAATGTATTGCTTTCAATACAAGACCGTGACCTTGACCTCGTAGAAATAAGAGCATTTGGAAAAGCTCTGTCTTTACTCTGTTGCTTATTTTTCAACTTGAAGCAATCAGAAATAACGTGCCATTCGTTTTACAATAAGTGCACGTAGGAAGATATAAGGATTTCTGATCAGTCTTATCAGATGTTTGATTCCTAACAGTTGTGCTGTTGTGAAATTTGGAAGTACTCGAATGAGATTGAAATGGTTTTTTACCAGAAAACTGCTGAGAGGACGACTTATTGCCAAATGAAATTTTGTGAGTCAAGGAATAATCATCAGCCATACGAGCAGCATTTTCCAAAGTTTCCACATTCTGCTCGTCAAGATCGGTTTTAATATCACTATGGATGCACCTCTTGAACTCTTCAATTAATACGAGTTGTCTGAGGTTATCATAAGCTTGATCAACTTTCTTGGCTGAGCACCACCTATCAAATAGTTGTTCTTTATCCCTTGCAAATTCGACATGAGTTTGTCCAGTTTCTTTTCTACAATTCCTAAACCTTTGTCGATATGCCTCTGGTACCAACTCATAAGCTTTCAAGATGTACTCCTTAACCACATCATAATCAGTGCTTTGTTGTACTGACAGTGAAATGTAGACTTCACGAGCTTTGCCAATAAGTACACTTTGTAATAACAAAGTCCAATGCTCTCTGGGCCATTTCAAGTTTTCAGCTATTTTCTCGAAACGAAGAAAGTATTTATCTACTTCTTTTTCCTGAAAAGGGGGTACTAACCTAATATATCTAGTAACATCAAAACCTGAACTTGTGTTTAAAGGAGTGGAGTGTGCTCTGTTTGCCAGTTCTAATTCTCTTAATTTAAATTGCATTTCCCTTTCTTCTCTTTGCATCTGCATTTGTATCTGCCTCTCTTCTTTCTGCATTTGTATCTGCCTCTCTTCCTTCTCTCTCTCCATCTGTATCTGCCTCTCTTCTTTCTGCATTTGTATCTGCCTCTCTTCCTTCTCTCTCTCCATCTGTATCTGCCTCTCTTCTTTCTGCATTTGTATCTGCCTCTCTTCCTTCTCTCTCTCCATCTGTATCTGCCTCTCTTCTTTCTCTCTCTCTCTCTCTCTGAATCTGAAGCTTTGCCAATTCTAAATCCATCTGGTTCTTTAACTCTAATTCCCTTAATTTCCTGTCAGAACCAGATACAGGCTTTCTCTTCAAACTTAAAGCACTATTTTCAAAAATTCCCTTTCCTACTAAATACTGAATCAAAATAATCTTTATTTCCTGTTTTGTCAATGATACTTTTGCCTCAGATAGACTGTATTTTCTGGCAAGCTCGAGCAACTCATCCTTTCTCATGCACTATAACCCCTCCTGGGTAGGTTTTGAAATGAAATTCTGAACATTAGATGCCATTGTAAATGCTTGTTGGTTTCACACACAAAAAAATTCTCTTTTAAAAATCTTTGCCAAAGACAAAAATATTCTCCGAGACAAAATCAATATGAATTTCAAAGATAAATTTAATATCTCTAATATGCTTTAAAGAAATTCAGATCCCAGAAGACGAGCCCCCAATTTCTGTTACGACTCTATGGTCTAAGAAAAATGTAACAGAAAGAAAGTGAAACCAACAAATCAAGTAAAAAATCAACAAGCAATTTATTACTAGATAATTAAAATGAAAAATCAAAATAGTCACTTACAGTAATGTGTTTTGAAATCCTAATAATCCAATAAGAATGATTGTTCTAATCACAAGTCCTAAATATAGAATGTTCCGAATTCACGGCTGTGTCCTTGAATGTTATTATGTGCCAATGGTCTCCAAAGTCCTGATGTACTAGTAATCTTGATGTGCTGATGTCAAAATGAAGTATTCCAAAATCTCTGAATAAGTTCACATAAATTCCAAAATCATCAATTAAAAATCCAAAATCCAAAAGTTTATGAGCACTGTTATAATCAAATGAATATTTAAAATAATTCCTCTCTTAGAATTTGGAATGAATTTTCACAACTGTAATAGCTCTTTACAAGACTGATGGTAATGTCAAAACTGAACAAATGTCCACCAAACATGGTATATATAAAGATTGGTCACATGACAGAATGTTCTAGAACATGTGTCATCTTAATGGAATTTTACTTGTAAACAAAATTCAACCTTGACCTTCAAATTGAGAAAACATATTGATCAAAACAACCTAATTCAAGGACATTAGTTAAACATGTTTTTCCTGATAACATTAAGATTTAAGCAAATATTAAAGTGAAGAAACATTTATAATTTCCTAAAATATTTATAATATTATATAAACATCATACATAACACATCCCCTCATAAAGAAAAAGAAAGATTTATATAATAAAGCTTTCTTTTGAATATACATCTAATACTACAATAACCAAAATTAAATAAGAACATGTTTTATGATACTGGACTTAATTACATCAAGCAATATTACATTTCTAGGCACGTGAGAGTGCATCTGCAATCACATTGTCTTTTCCCATGATGTGCTTGATGTCAATGTTATATTCCTGCAATATCAAACGCCATCTCAACAATCTCCGATTTTTATCTTTCATTTTGTTGATGAAAGTAAGGGGATTGTGATCACTGTACACAATAATTGGAGAAAGAGCTGAGGTGACATACACTTCAAAATGCTGTAAAGCCAATATCAAAGCCAAACATTCCTTCTCAATTGTGGAATAATTTTTCTGGTGCTTGTTTAGTTTTTTAGAAAAATAACACACAGGGTGATCCACACCACTTTTGTCTTCCTGAATCAATACTCCACCAACCCCTACATCACTTGCATCAACAGATAATTTAAATGATTGGCTAAAATTTGGTGCAGAAAGAACTGGTGCATTCTTAAGCATGGCCTTTAACTTGTCAAAAGATTCCTGACACTTGTCAGACCAATGAAATTTGGTTTTCTTACTCAATAAACTTGTCAAAGGTTCAGCAATTTTGGAAAAATTGGAACAAAATTTCCGATAATATCCAGCCATACCTAGAAATCGCATCAGTTGCTTTTTACAAATTGGAACTTGAAATTCAGAGATAGCTTTGACCTTAGCTTCTATAGGTTTAACTTGACCTTGTCCCACAATATGTCCTAAAAATGTGACACAAGCATTGCAAAACTCGCTTTTGCTCAAATTAATTGTCAGATTCACATCGCTGAGTCGATCAAAGAATTTTCGAATGGTTTCCAAATGATCTTCCCATGTGTTGTTGTAGATAATGACGTCATCGATATAAGCGTCACAATTATCAAGACCAAATGTTATCATGTTCATCAGGCGTTGAAACGTTGCAGGCGAATTTTTCATTCCAAACGGCATAACTTTATATTGATAAAGTCCATCTGGAGTTGCAAATGCTGAAATTTCTTTTGCCCTTTCCGTCAGTGGAATTTGCCAGAATCCTTTTAAAAGGTCAAACTTGGTGACATATTCCGCATTTCCAATTTTATCAATGCAATCGTCCATTCTTGGGATTGGAAATGAATCAGTTTTGGTGACACTGTTGACTTTTCTATAGTCAGTACACATACGGAATGTATTATCTGGCTTGGGAACAAGAATACATGGTGAACTCCAGTTACTTTTACTTGGTTCTATGAAATCATTCTCCAGTAAATACTGAATTTCTTTCTTCAGATAGTTCTGTTTGAGAGGATTCATCCTATAAGGATGCTGTTTCACAGGCGCAGAATCTACAACGTCAACGTCATGATAAATTTTACTTGTTCGTGTTGGAACATCAGGAAACAAGTGCTCATATTCATGTAATAGCTGTTTTAGTTCATTTCTTTCCTGTTGTTGTAGATGTGAAAGTTTCTGGTCTAGGTTGTTCAATATTTCTGAATTCCGAAGATTGGTTATACCAGAGTCACTATAGTCTGATTGTACTCCATCGTTGATATCTTCACTGTGTGGGACAGGTACAACTAAACTAACAGAATAATTAGCTGGGCTATCTCTGTCAAAATATTCCTTTAACATATTTATATGACAAAGTTGTTTCTGTTTCCGTGTCCCAGGAGTGTTAATGATATAATTTAAGTAATTTACTTTCTTTTCAACGGTATAAGGACCATAAAATTTAGCCTGAAGAGGATTCTGAGGTATGGGAAAGAGAGCCAGAACTCTGTCACCAGATTTAAAACTCCTTTCCTGTGAATTTCTGTCATACCTTAATTTCATTTTTGACTGAGTAGTGTGAAGATTAGTTCTTGTTACTTCACAGGCCTTTGACAACTTGTATTTGAAATCAGAAACATAATCAAGAAGATTAATCTTTGAGTCTTCATTTGAAAGAAGTTTCTCTTTCAATAATTTCAATGGTCCACGGACAGTATGACCAAAAACTAGTTCAAAGGGACTAAAACCCAACGACTCTTGAACTGATTCCCTAACAGCAAACAACAACAAATGAACACCCTCATCCCAATCCTTTTCTGTATCAAAGCAATATGATCGAATCATATTCTTCAAAGTTTGATGAAATCTTTCCAAAGCACCTTGAGTTTCAGGGTGATAGGCAGAAGATTTAAACTGTTGGATGCCTAATTCATGCATAACTTGTTGGAAAATTCCAGACATAAAATTTGACCCTTGATCCAACTGGACAGATTTGGGAAGGCCAACAAGTGTAAAAAACTTCACCAAAGCTTTCACAATAGTTTTAGTTTTTATATTTCTCAGAGGAATTGCCTCTGGAAATCTTGTAGATGTACACATGATGGTCAACAAGTATTGGTTGCCTGACTTGGTTTTAGGTAAAGGACCAACACAGTCTACTATTATTCTACTAAATGGTTCATCAAATGCAGGAATAGGTTGCAGATGAGCCTTAGGTATCTTCTGATTGGGTTTTCCTACCATTTGACAAGTGTGACAAGATCTGCAGTATTTAGAAACATCACTTTTGAGTTTCGGCCAATAAAAATTATTCAAGATCTTGTGATAAGTCTTACGGACTCCTAAATGACCAGCCAAAGGAGTTTCATGGGCTAAATTAAGAATTTCCTGTCGATATGACTTAGGAACAACAATTTGATAGCTCACTGTCCACTCGTCACCAGCGGGTACATCAGGTGGTCTCCATTTCCTCATAAGGACCCCATTTTTCACAAAGTAACACACTGGAACTTGTGTGGCTTCAGTTTCACTAATAGCCCTCTGAAACAAACAAGATATCTCGGGATCTTGCTCCTGTTCAACGACAAGGGATTGTCGTTTGTCATCCTGATTAGAACAAAGAGAATGAGTTGCCAAAAGAGGATCACTGTGATCAATACCATTTGATTGATCAATACCTGAGGAAAAAGTGACCTCATCAAAAGACTGACCAATACATGTGTCAGCTAAAGGAATAATATCCTGATCAACATCACTTTCAAGAGCTCTTTTTGCCATAGCTCTAGTAACTGCACAAGCAGGGTACAAATCAGGGATTTCAGTTTCGACAGGATCAACTTTCTGATCCAAACAAGGCTTGTCAGTTACAAGTGGATTAACCACAACCTTATCTCCAGCTAGGTCATTGCCTAGTAATAAATGAACACCCTCTATGGGTAAAGAAGTCACTGCCCCAACAGTCACAGGTCCAGAAACTAAGTCTGATGCCAAATTTACACAATGGAGAGGAACATTTACAAAGCCGCACTCTACTCCCTGAACAAGAACACTTTCACTTGAAGAAGACTCCTCAGACAAATTTAAAGTACCTGATAATAAAAGACTCTGAGAAGCTCCAGTGTCCCTTAATATTTTAATTGGGATAGATTTGGCAGAATCACCAATAAGTGATATAGAACCTTCTGACATGAATGGTTCATAAGCCCCCAAAATAGAATCAGACTGGGGTTTGTTTGACCCAACAAATGTATTGCTTTCAATACAAGACCGTGACCTTGACCTCGTAGAAATAAGAGCATTTGGAAAAGCTCTGTCTTTACTCTGTTGCTTATTTTTCAACTTGAAGCAATCAGAAATAACGTGCCATTCGTTTTACAATAAGTGCACGTAGGAAGAGATAAGGATTTCCGATCAGTCTTATCAGATGTTTGATTCCTAACAGTTGTGCTGTTGTGAAATTTGGAAGTACTCGAATGAGATTGAAATGGTTTTTTACCAGAAAACTGCTGAGAGGACGACTTATTGCCAAATGAAATTTTGTGAGTCAAGGAATAATCATCAGCCATACGAGCAGCATTTTCCAAAGTTTCCACATTCTGCTCGTCAAGATAGGTTTTAATATCACTATGGATGCACCTCTTGAACTCTTCAATTAATACGAGTTGTCTGAGGTTATCATAAGCTTGATCAACTTTCTTGGCTGAGCACCACCTATCAAATAGTTGTTCTTTATCCCTTGCAAATTCGACATGAGTTTGTCCAGTTTCTTTTCTACAATTCCTAAACCTTTGTCGATATGCCTCTGGTACCAACTCATAAGCTTTCAAGATGTACTCCTTAACCACATCATAATCAGTGCTTTGTTGTACTGACAGTGAAATGTAGACTTCACGAGCTTTGCCAATAAGTACACTTTGTAATAACAAAGTCCAATGCTCTCTGGGCCATTTCAAGTTTTCAGCTATTTTCTCGAAACGAAGAAAGTATTTATCTACTTCTTTTTCCTGAAAAGGGGGTACTAACCTAATATATCTAGTAACATCAAAACCTGAACTTGTGTTTAAAGGAGTGGAGTGTGCTCTGTTTGCCAGTTCTAATTCTCTTAATTTAAATTGCATTTCCCTTTCTTCTCTTTGCATCTGCATTTGTATCTGCCTCTCTTCTTTCTGCATTTGTATCTGCCTCTCTTCCTTCTCTCTCTCCATCTGTATCTGCCTCTCTTCTTTCTGCATTTGTATCTGCCTCTCTTCCTTCTCTCTCTCCATCTGTATCTGCCTCTCTTCTTTCTGCATTTGTATCTGCCTCTCTTCCTTCTCTCTCTCCATCTGTATCTGCCTCTCTTCTTTCTCTCTCTCTCTCTCTCTGAATCTGAAGCTTTGCCAATTCTAAATCCATCTGGTTCTTTAACTCTAATTCCCTTAATTTCCTGTCAGAACCAGATACAGGCTTTCTCTTCAAACTTAAAGCACTATTTTCAAAAATTCCCTTTCCTACTAAATACTGAATCACAATAATCTTTATTTCCTGTTTTGTCAATGATACTTTTGTCTCAGATAGACTGTATTTTCTGGCAAGCTCGAGCAACTCATCCTTTCTCATGCACTCTAACCCCTCCTGGGTAGGTTTTGAAATGAAATTCTGAACATTAGATGCCATTGTAAATGCTTGTTGGTTTCACACACAAAAAAATTCTCTTTTAAAAATCTTTGCCAAAGACAAAAATATTCTCCGAGACAAAATCAATATGAATTTCAAAGATAAATTTAATATCTCTAATATGCTTTAAAGAAATTCAGATCCCAGAAGACGAGCCCCCAATTTCTGTTACGACTCTATGGTCTAAGAAAAATGTAACAGAAAGAAAGTGAAACCAACAAATCAAGTAAAAAATCAACAAGCAATTTATTACTAGATAATTAAAATGAAAAATCAAAATAGTCACTTACAGTAATGTGTTTTGAAATCCTAATAATCCAATAAGAATGATTGTTCTAATCACAAGTCCTAAATATAGAATGTTCCGAATTCACGGCTGTGTCCTTGAATGTTATTATGTGCCAATGGTCTCCAAAGTCCTGATGTACTAGTAATCTTGATGTGCTGATGTCAAAATGAAGTATTCCAAAATCTCTGAATAAGTTCACATAAATTCCAAAATCATCAATTAAAAATCCAAAATCCAAAAGTTTATGAGCACTGTTATAATCCAATGAATATTTAAAATAATTCCTCTCTTAGAATTTGGAATGAATTTTCACAACTGTAATAGCTCTCTACAAGACTGATGGTAATGTCAAAACTGAAAAAATGTCCACCAAACATGGTATATATAAAGATTGGTCACATGACAGAATGTTCTAGAACATGTGTCATCTTAATGGAATTTTACTTGTAAACAAAATTCAACCTTGACCTTCAAATTGAGAAAACATATTGATCAAAACAACCTAATTCAAGGACACTAGTTAAACATGTTTTTCCTGATAACATTAAGATTTAAGCAAATATTAAAGTGAAGAAACATTTATAATTTCCTAAAATATTTATAATATTATATAAACATCATACATAACACTACGTATTTTGTTTTATGTGAATCCTGTCTGTGACCTTTGGTTTTTCAATCTGTCAACAGATAGTTATATTTATTTCGTTTACATGTCATAATTGCAGATAAGCAATTATAGTAACTTTCTTGTGTTTGCAATTATCTGTTTGTTATTGATTTTGCAATTCATAAAATTGTTTGCTTCTTAAATAGGACACGCGCAATTAGGCTCCAATGTGTTCATGTTTTATTACAAAATATTCGGATGAAAACTATAACTTAGTATGATACATATAGATAATTTTAGCACACTAAGCAAAAGCAGTTTTCTTTTGGTTACACTTTCCTAGTTCCTACACTGCATTTATTCAATATCGATGCTTGACATTTAAACTGATACAATTATCAGCAAAAAAAAAATACTAACGATGAAAATATACATATATACACCAAATATATAGCTTTGTTTTCAGAGCAGACAAATTGAACCAACAAAAGCTCTAATAGCTTGGGGTTGAAGTGCTACGTACCCTGATTAAATGTGGAAGATTTTGATCCATTTTCTCAAGATGTGCTGTATATGTATGTATGTATGTATGTATGTATGTATGTATGTATGTATGTATGTATGTATGTATGTATGTATGTATGTATGTATGTATGTATGTATGTATGTATGTATGTAATTATTGTTTGTATGTATGTATGTATGTATGTATGTATGTATGTATGTATGTATGTATGTATGTATGTATGTATGTATGTATGTATGTATGTATGTATGTATGTATGTAATTATTGTTTGTATGTATGTATGTATGTATGTATGTATGTATGTATGTATGTATATATGTATGTATGTATGTATGTATGTATGTATGTATGTATGTATGTATGTATGTATGTTTGTATGTATGTATATAGAGAGAGACAGAGGGAGACAGAGAGAGAGAGAGAGAGAGACAGACAGACAGACAGACAGAGACAGAGAGAGACTGAGAGAGATATGTATGGCTGTATTTATGTATGTAAACAAAAACCACATCAATAAAGCTAAGCTCTCTTCTTCATATGCAGTTAAGCTCTCTTTTTCATATGCACATATATCATACTTCTTTAAGCAATCTCATAATTGCCATTTAATGGTATATCTGTTTACAAATTGAAAATAGTGGATCAGCACTTGCACATCAAAATACTTTAAATCATTGCAAACGCATTTGCAGTTATTCCTTGAACTGGTAATTTACTGTGTTTAGAGTCCCATGACAAATTTAATTTTAGTGGTCAACGAAATCTGTAACATTTCTGAAATTTGCCAAAAGACGTATATTTTGATCTCGAAAATTGTTACACCTAGCCATAAAACTTATGTCTCAATCTTATTAGTATCTTTTAAATACTCTAACTGCTTTAAGCTTATTAAACAATTACAATATGGAAGAACAATAAACAAATCCTTACAGGAAACGTGTTTGATGCTCGCGCTCTTCCACGATATAGTCTAACTATCTATCTAACCTTTCCTGGTTGTGGGCGAACAAAATAGAACATAGTAAATACTAGCAATTCATGCTATTTTTATTTTTACCTGATCATATTAAAATGTATACATTAAAAACATTACATTATGGTTTATTGAATATCTTGATGCTAACATGAATTACATTTATCGCATACCCATTCGATGTTTGATGCGGAGCCACGGTAGCTCAGTTGGTAGAAGGTAATCCAAAAGTCGAGAGTTCGACACCCGCCCAGGTCAGCCCGGGTCGACTGCATCTGCCTATCCACGGGATAGGCACTAAGCTGCCATCTCGTCGGTAATATATAACCAAAAATGTGTTAACTGTATCGGTAATATATAACTAATAATGTGTTCAATGTATCGGTAATATATAACTAATAATGTGTTAAATGTATCGGTAATATATAACTAATAATGTGTTAAATGTATCGGTAATATATAACTAATACTGTGTTAAATGTATCGGTAATATATAACTAATAATGTGTTAAATGTATCGGTAATATATAACTAATAATGTGTTAAATGTATCGGTAATATATAACTAATAATGTGTTAAATGTATCGGTAATATATAGCCAAAAGCCAATAATCAATAACAACAACTGATATTCGATACGGATGTACAATCGGTATTTCCGTTTTGCATATCCAGACTGAAACTTTAGGGCTCTTCACTGACGTCAGCGCGTCAATATGCTTCCATACACCAAAATCAAACTTTCATAAATCTCAGTTTGTTTTGAATTCCAGTATCACTGTATAGCAGAAAACATGTGGGAAGGGTAAACGAGAGGATATGTAATAAATACAAATGTGGATTCGTGTTTTGCTCCAAGTCGGAGAAAGTACTCCTTTAATATGGACATGAAAACGTCTCGTTCTTTCCGCCTACTCGGTACAAGCACGCATGTAATTTTATGTATATACAACACTATCTGGTTAAGACGTGTTTGATGTGTTTGTTTGACGTTTTATGAGATGAGTAAAGCCTACAAAGTAATCAAAGTAAAACCATGCTAGTTAATACGTTAATATCACGAAAGGATTTGGAATTTAATTTGCAATCAATAGGAATTTCTTTTTATTTAGTGAAAGCATTTTTTAATTATTTAATTAATGGCGATCGGTATAGAAAGGTTTGATAAGAATGTTGACATGTTATGGGTTTGCATGCCTTACCTTTCATATGGAAGCAATTAATTGAATGTCAAAAGGCAATCAAGTTAGGAGAAGAAAAAGTTATGTTTTATATCAAAGTTTTAGATACAAAAGAAATAACGAGTATTTTCCACCAGAAAGATGAAAACATATACATAAATATTATAAATAATAGCACATGTTTATATACCATACAGACATATTGTTCATAACTTCAATTTTTCATGATTTATAATTGCACTCATAACAAACATAGGATATTAGAAGCCGATCAAAATCGAAGAAACTGTCGAGAAAATATGGAGCAATATGTTATAGGATAAACTGAGTGTTACCCGTGGAGAAAAAAAAAAAAGAAACGATTTTACATGACTGATAATCATCTGTATTTTTTTAAATATCAAAATCTTTAAGCTAGCCATATATTGCAATACATAGAAGTATGACGGGGAAACTTCGCACAAAATATTAAAAATAACCGCACTGACGATGAATCTATCACAGGAGGCCAAATTGGGACTATATTTACAGACTGCAACAAAAACTAAACTGTATTACAAAGTCTCGTTGTAAACCTAAGAAAATATTTTGGAGAGGAATTAATAAAACGGAATCACGTGTTGCTATCTTTTAATTTGGTTCCCACAGATATAACACTATAAATACTTTTTAACCTAATCAATATTACTTTAATAAAACTTTACATCGTAATTGTTTAAATTTTATATAGTTCGTCAGAATTTCTAAAAGAAAAGTGATCGATCTGTGTACTATCTACAAGCATCGAACACATATTTTTTGTTTTCAAATAAGAGGACTTCCGATGTATTGCATCTTCACCTACAACGCAGAAAATAATGGGGATCAGTACACATTCTAGCGCAATACTTGGCCAGAGGCAGTTATTTCAAATTCGTCTAAATCAAAATTAAGAGACAGTATTCAACAATTTCCGTGCTTTGAATCCGACAAGAATAAAAAAGAATAGAATGGAACATAGAACATAGATCTGTGATTTCCTGTATAAACCCTGTATGCATCTTGTATATTTGTATTGACAACATTCATATACATTATAAATAATGTGTCTAATACACAACGCAATTATAAACATAGTGCACTTCACTATTACACAAATAATGACTCAGTAAATCAGAAATGAAGTATATACAGAGTTGAGTGATGACATATATAAACGAGAAAACAACTAACAACAATCACACATCAAACAAACATGCATGAAATTGGATGTTATTCAAAGCTATTAAATAATTTTATATATTTCCATATCAACTATTTATGCTTCTTAGAGCATGTTTCTTGTAATTTAAAAAAATTATTAACAAAATAAGAACTACACAATTTCCCGTCTAATGGATATGTAAAAAGTAGATTTAAATATTATACAAACGTCGTACGTGGAAAAAAAAAAAAACTTGTCACAATGTAGAATATTTCCAACGTCAAGCAATTAACGCACATTAACAACATGACAATTTTTACTATGTTTAAAATATACATGATTTTACGTAGCCTTTTTCGTAATATTATCCATTTTAACAAGTATTACATTCAATATCTGAAGTGTCAGGAAAGAAAAATAGCTATTGACGTTGTCCTCAGACGATTCACAATTTAAGGCGTGCTCTTGGTGATAGACATGCGACAAAATCATCAATTTTCAGGGAAGTTTGAGTTTTCTTAAAGACAAGACAGCAATTTTAATTTATCAAGATGTCAGACGTTTTGATCGTGTACCTTTCCTAGACAAAACTAATTTGGCTTTATTACTCTTTCAGACCTTCAATTTGTAAGCAGTAAATAGTCTCATTAATATATTTCTCGATCTGTTGTAACCAGCACATAATACTCAGAACCGGAGAAAGTTTTAATACTAAAAGAGACTCGTATATGTGTGAGCCAAAAGATTACAATTTACAGCGTATGACACGTGTATGTAACAGTAAATCTTATACATGTCAGACCTGCTGTATTTTGATTGCTTACATCACTAGAAACTATCTTTCCTAAAAGCAAAAAATATCCGCCATACAAGCGCAAGCAAACGTAATCGGTTTATCGAGTGCTTAGAATATCAAGAACCGAGCACTCCTCCCACCTGCTTTGTACCCTCCACTGTCTACCAACTCGCTCCAGAGTATTATCACGCATCACTAATGAGTGACAGAATATTTTTTCTTTGTGTCCGTCTGATCGTCCGTCCGTCTTTCTGTACGTTTGTCGTCCATTCCTTCTCTTCTTACCTTCATTTTAAATTAAAGGTTTATCACAGAAAATTATCGGGAAAACATTTATTTTCTTACCATTCAGAGTCCATTTTTAATTTTTGTTTTCATTCTCTTTTATCAGTCGGATTTAAATAATTTTAATTCATATTTAGTTGTTATTGAATGAGCTCGAAACCCATTTTTTGATGAATGTTTGCAGTGCGGTGTAGTTTTATTTGGGGTACACTTAAATATTCTTCCCATGTTGTCTTAACACTATTAAATTGAGGATTTTTTTAAAAACAATATTATAGAAAATTAAAAGGCATACGGTAAAACTATTACTAACTTTTTAAGAATGTATTTTGCAATTGCCAGGCATTTACATCATCCCATGCAGCCCCGCCTGGTTGGGTTTGGGTATTAAAATAAACTAAAACAAAAATACTAACTTACTCCTTATCAAAATATACATGAAAGTCAATAGAATTACAAACACATAAAAACATTTAAAGGAAAGTAAAATATGTCTTCCTAATTTAGAACAGTCATCCTTACAAATTTAGAACAGTCATCCTTACAAATTTTGAAGAAAGAAAAAAATATTTCACACGCCTTTTCTGAAAGAAACTGCAATTTAAGAAAGGAGGAAAGCAGAGGCAAGCAGCATCTGACATATACATAAATATACATAAAACCTATAAAAATCTAAATCTCGTTCAGCAAGAAAATTTGAAAGCAGAGCAATGTAAAATATTCATCCAAATAGCTGTATGTGTTGTTAATATATATTTGAAACATTCATATATTTAGAATTTATGATTTCTCAATAAAATATAATATCAGTTATTTTAGTATTGAGAGAGAGAGAGAGAGAGAGTGAGAGAGAGAGATGAAATTAGCAAAAATTAAGGGTCTCCTATAATAATTTAAAAAATGCAAAAATAAATTTGCATTATTCTTGTACAAAGCGCTCAATTACTTTCTATTTACCAACAATAATAGCCAAGTTTTCAATATTGTCGCAGACTTTTCAATCTTATAAAGTGAACACAAATAGCTCTTCATCCTACAAAAATCAGGCCAATTTGCATTGAACATATTCCCATAAATGAAATATTTCAAGCACAATATCAACATAATAACTAAAACCTCGTTTGAACAGTTTGTATGCACTCTAAATATCATATTTGTTATGAGAAAAAAAGAAAGACCCCCCCCCCCCCCAACTTTTCGACCTATTTCATCGATCCAGAATATAAAATCCTCAGTTAAGTATCCAGTGCAAACACATTAAAACAATACACGTGATACGGTTTCTTTGTGCAAAACAACACAAATTGTCATACCTTAAATTCATTTTAAACAACAAATAATTTAATTCTAATTGAAATGCAGTATCTTATATTGAAAATCCTTTAAATTATTATCCAGAGTAGATTTCCAATAATTGAAAGTAAATATCTTTCTAATTCTTTGGTTGAATGCTATAGTATTCACTGTATCTACTTAAGACCGTGGAATTCACTTGCAATTTCTGTTATATAAGAGTTTCATATACAACACTTGATTTTGTTTTCAATACAGTGAAATTATTTTTATCTTTGCATATATTGACAAAATTTTCATATTTTCCACTTTTGTGTGAGTGTTATATACAAATATTTGTCTTTATTGAAATACTTTGTCACCTACCTATAGTATAATACCTAATAAAAATTGTTTTCTTTACATCCAAGTTAACAAACAAATTAAATGTTTTATTTTTGTCTTCAGTGTAAAGGTCAGCAAATACAAAATACCAGCATTTGATAAAATCTTTCAAAAATAGCGATTTGGTATTTTCCAAAATATTTCTATTGTTCCAAATATATTCACTAACTTTATGTACTCTAATTTTAGACCAAAACTGCGGAAGTTCAAAATAAAAACTTGGAATGTATAAATTTGGCAGTCTGGACATGTCAAAATTGCAAAACAACAATACAGACCACCATATCAAAAACAAACAAACAAACAAACAAACAAACAATAAATCAGAATTTGGAATCATTTTTCAAGGATGAACCACACATCTTTTGATCCATTTCAATATCAAAATTTAATAACAGTTTTAAAATCCAGAAAATTGTAACCCTCATTTGCAA
The DNA here is from genome assembly GCA_029931535.1 of Margaritifera margaritifera. Classification (NCBI taxonomy): domain Eukaryota; kingdom Metazoa; phylum Mollusca; class Bivalvia; order Unionida; family Margaritiferidae; genus Margaritifera; species Margaritifera margaritifera. Next base: position 1,467,109 of record JAQPZY010001530.1, on the reverse strand, counting down.
TATTATTTATTAGTAAATATTTCTTTGATCTTTTACTCTTTTTTACATTCCAGACAAAGTCTAACATCAAAAGATCAGCTTTTATTATAACTTTCTCTGGTACTGCGGTAAGTGATGCAACATAAGCAAATATAAATAATAACAATGACTTCAACCTCATAATTTCCCTTCAAACGATACATTTCTTGTTTCTTGCTTTCCAAACTTATATATATATATATATATATATATATATATATATATATATATATATATATATATATATGCAAGAAGAGAATTTTTGTACCTTCAGCAGTGAGCTAATTTTATTTTTCTGTATTTTCTAACTTTGTACCCTTTGCAAAATTTGAACATCCAAACCATATAAGCAAATATAGCGATAATAATAATACATAAATATTGCGATAATGGGTCTCTTTGTTTTACTCCTCTTTTTGACGAAAGAAAATAAAGAGAACATATTATTCATAATACCTGCTTCGATACCTTTCACAAAGCCGGTATGATTTTCATGTATAAAGTGTGGCATAATATATTTTAGACGAAGAGCCAGAGCTTTTGAAACAATTTTAAAATCTATATTTAACTGTGCAATTGGGCGCCAATTTTTTTAAAATATTGTCTATCTTTATCATCAATCGACGTTATTACAGCTTGCTATGTGACATACCCATTTCCACGCACCTATAAATAAAGCGAAAATTTCCTCCAATAAGAAACGATAAAATTCAACAGTAATACCATCGTTTGCAGAGGACTTAATAGATTGAAATGTTTCCAAAGCTTTCTAACACTCAAATACAATTAGACCTCTATCATGAAGATGTTTTTGGTCTTCATTTAAAATAAACAAATCATTTCTCAAAAGCATATCTAAATAAGTATCAATATCTCTGTTCTCAAATATAAAGTGCCGTTCTATTTTCTTTATTCTTTGCCAATGGACTTTTGGTCAGTTATTTCTGGACCGCCACCATTAATTATCTTATTAACATTTGTTTTCCTTGTATAATTACGTTTCTCAAGATTAAAATAATATATACTACATTTCTTCCATTGTTCATACCATTTTACTTTTGACCTCACAATAATTCCTTCTGTTCTTTCTAAACCTATAGGTTATAATTCGGACGTGACCACTTGGCCATCTGACCATCTGATATTCGCAAATTTTCATCGTTTAAATGATTCTCTAACTGATCTAATTTATCGAGTAACATTTTTATGTTAAGTTCTTTTTTTTTTTTTTTTGGCTTGATTTTTTCAACGAATTATAGCAAACTCACGTATTTTATGTTTCATATATATATTCCTATTTAAGAATCATATTGTCTATTTATTTTTATTTCCACTCCTGCAATTTTTACTTTAGTTGACTAATATAACTTATCATTTGTCAAAAGACTTGGATTTTATTTCCAGTATCCATTACCTTGATCACTGGAATCTAATTTATGAAATTCAAGTAAAATACCACAATGATCCGATATAAATGTGCGAATACTGTTTGTCTTTTTAACAACATCAATAAGCGCTAAAGAATACGAAAATAGTCTAAAGGACATTGTGCTAATGGCGATTTCTGTCTCCATGTAAACTTCTTAACTATTGGATTTTGTAATCTCCAAATATCATTTTTTTAATAGAACTCCATCAATTCATACATTTCCGAAAGAACAGCACTCTTTTTAACTCATAAAAACAACAGTCATTTTAGCACCTATCACAATATTTTCAGATGAGGTCAACTGTCTACTAATTGTAAAGTTTCTTAAATGTCTATAAAATTGGATTTGTTGAGATTCTGTATTTGGAGAGTATTTATTTATGAAATTAATTATGTTTTTATTGAATGCGATGCTTGATTGATGAATTGATTGATTGATTGATTTAATAATGTACGGATACTTATGCTACAGACTACGAGATTAAGACAGTTCTATTATCGTACGCCAAGCCATATGCAATTATATTGTTAGATTTAACTACAACTGTACAATGTCTATAACTGACTACGATGTAGTGTTTGATTGCACCATTGCACCATTGCAGTAAAATCAAACTTTTCAATCCAATAAGATGAATGATTTCTTTATTTCTTTCTTATTTTTTTTGTTTGTTTGTTTGTTTCATTACACATTGAATGAATAACATTAAAAATTAAAAGTTATTTAAAAATATTATTGACTTTTAATTTCGGTTCATATATTATTTTTAATCAATGCCAGAAAATGATTGCACACCTTTGCCTTCAGCTTCGGCGAATTACACTTTCCTGGGGTTGACAATTTATTGTATCATCCTCAGCAAATGTAATTCTATCACATCACATTGTATCATCCTCAAGAAATGTCAATGACTGTATCACATCACATTGTATTACAAACAACATGATATCACTAAAACAAAAACTAGTGCACATAGTTCATATACAAACAGATGTATTGTGTGTGGCATGCATGTACTAAATCGAGTAGTAGAAAAACAATAAATACAGTCATATTTTAAACAGGAATACCTATATCATCATTATCGCAGTTCTATAACCCATTTTTAAGCGTTTTACTTTGACAGCGCCTATGAAACAAAACAACGGAAGTTGAAAGAAATCCGTAGCTAGACCATACTAGAGGATTGAACAATTTGATTTTACTGGAATGCTGCAATGAAACATTTCCATGTCAGTCATGTATATACATTGTAATGTAGTAGTTAAAGTAAACAATATATTTGCATCTGATTTTGTGTATGATGATAGAACGGTCTTCATCTCCAAGTCTATAGCATAAGCTGCCGTAATTGATTTATATATCAATCAATCAAACAGACTATACACCTATATACCGATAAACTTAACTACCCAGCTAACTTTTCATCTATTTGTTGCTTTGTCCGTCCTTCCAACCCTCCATCTAACCGCCCTTCCATTTTTCTCTCTCCTTTTAATGTATATATATATATATATATATATATATATATATATATATATATATATATATATATATATATATATATATATATATATATATATGTATATATATATGTGTGTGTGTATGTATATATATATTTTTTATCTTTCTATCTATATGTCTCTGTCTGTCTGTCAATCTTTACGGGCGATCACAGATCAATGCGTTTATTACACACAGTATAATTTTGAAATAAGCTAACTTTGAAGAAGATATTTGATGCCTTTTCGATGGTTGTAAATTATAAGTAATTATTCTGAAAGGCTTTGTGCGGTAAATACAATACCAACCCATCCCCTTTTAATTTACACTTAATACTCAAATATTATATGAAACATATATTTTTTTGACAATAAATGTTCGCTTGAATACACCTATTTTTCGGCAGAAATAATTGTGCACGTGAATTCCACCAGCCCATGTTACAAAACGGTACATACTTATTTTTAAATCGATTAAAATTTTGTCTTCTGATAATGGGAGGAGTGCACGGTATTTCCTTCAAAGATGTTCATAATTTTAAGCAATACAAAATCAAAGATATCATTATCAGTTTTGACAGATGTGAATCAAGTATTGATAAAACCATGGTTTGGCCTTTCGAAGGCAATTCTACATTAGATGGAAAATTGATGTGCGTATTATTTGTGTCTATCTTGATGACCTGTAGGTTAATGATATATCGACCTCTGTTTGCTCTTTTTTGTTCAACAATTGACAATTAATCAAAATCCGATGGCCAGCAACATACTTTTTCCCATGTTATTTATTCGCGTTCGTTTATATTATTGAAAAGTTGTGTTTGGTGAAAAAGATGAGCAATAATTGCTCTTGATGTCCGTATTGATAAACTCTCCCTTGAGACAATGCCGTGAGAAATTATTTGTATTTATCTTAAAGTGAATTAATGCATTTTGTCAGTAGTTTAGTCGAATATATATATATATATATATATATATATATATATATATATATATATATATATATATATATATATATGATGCTATTATTTATTACTCTGTGAATTCATTTATTTTCTTGTCTATTAATTTTCTTCATTTTGCCAGCACTGATTTTTTCTGTTGTCGTTTCTTTTTAATTCAGTACTTTAATTAGTGGATAGGGGAGGGTGTCCTATGGTTTTAAATGAAGACTCAGAAGGCTCATAGTTTAGTCGTGTATATTAGTTTTGTAGTAACGAAGAGATCTACACAAATTGGAACTACATGAAAAGTTCTGAACTCGCATGACGTTATACACATGAATCTCTTGAACCAAAATGCTCCAGGGCAGCTTTTTTCGCTGACAACTGCGCCATACTTCCGGTACTCGTGAGACCGCAGATAACTATCAGCCTACCCTTATCCAGAACATCCTCGTCTCTTTCAGATGCGATAAAAATAACTTCGAATGTCTGAAAAAGACTCGGATGTAATCGTAGTGATACTTCCCGAATTGGTAAGTTTTTTGGCAAACCAACATCCGGTTAGATGTGCGAAGAACAGATTCTTATCAAATGACAGGTTTTGAAAATATCACTCGACGACGTTTCAGCAATCAATGAAATTCCTGCACTTTAATTTTTATTTTTAATGTATTTCCTGCAACTTTGTAATGAAAACAAAATGAAGACATAATACGGTTTCAATAGCCTTAAACGATTGCCTACGTTGCTGCTAATGATGACACGTCATCTAGGTAGTATGACGTCAATGGGGTTATTATGACGCAATAACATGCAGAGGCTTGACGGCAATTCAAATTGGCCATTCTCTGAGGCCGTTCTAGCATGCGATGGAAAAGGCCGAGGGCGTTCCGATTGATCATCCATCTTAGGGGGCGCTCTACAGATAATACATGCTTCTGAGAGAGTGACAGGTGTGAGATGAAGTATTTTGCATTTGCAACATGCACAATGGAGAGAATGTTGGCATACCTCCATGTTACTTTCATGTACTGTGGCTGAAATTTCTTTACATATTGTACTTGTGGACACTGGAAATGATCTAAGCACACGGCAGACAAAATGGCCGCTCTAAAGTACTCGAAAAATCAGCCTGAATTAGTCAAAAGTGCACTATTTTCAGGAGTTATTAAAATAGGGAAACGAATTTTGCCAGAGCAGACAATACCAGCCTCTGAAAGTACTATGAATAAATTACAAAATATCTAAAAAGTAAAAAAAGTTATCAGCTCTTTTTTTTTTTATTTACCTTTGAAGTCCAGGAAGTGAAAATGACTAAGCGGAGCTAGCAGTTTTTTGAGAGGTGCGCATCTTAAGTAAGACCAAGCTGTACACTCTATAACCCAAATTTCACCCATCAATCATACACCAAAATAAAGGGAATTCAAAGTTCTTTTAACAATGCCTAAGATATACAAGGTCTTTTTTAAATAGCCAGAACAGCCAGTGAGGAAACCCTGGGTAATTCTTTTTCTTTAAATTTATAACCCTATACAAAGTACGAAACTGGAGAGCGCCACCTTAGGAAAAAAACGGTATCTCCGTACTTATTTACCATGTTGCAACGCTCAAATGTGAAGCTACCAATCAGTCATGCAGTTCAGGGGTCGGGTATCAGCGAAGGGCAACTTTTTTCTTCTGAGAATATTACAGACCGAACTAAACGTTTCCGTAAAGTAATATTCTCCTTAAAGCATTTTTAAAAGTAAAAGAGCAAACTAAAAAAAAAGAACAACAAAAAAAAAAAAAAAAAAAAAAAAAAAATCCTACACACAAATTTGAAAGAAAAAAGATTTTTATTTGGTCCTCTTGTATGTGCACAATGATCCATATATATAAAATAAATACACCGATTATCACTTACTTTAAATAAGAAAACTTCCTTGTGATTAACGTAGTGTGTCATCATTAACGCCACTTATCATTTTTTTCTGCCATACTGTTACATACATAAGAGATATTAGTGTCTTAGTGTTCCTCATATATCAATGCAACAACATAAATAGTTGACGCTGAAATTTTATGTATTTTTCCTTTGGGATAACCGCACCAATTTTTAGATTCACCATGATTGGCATATTATTGGCTTTTTTTATTGCTTTTCATGATCAGTCTGACAGACATAGATTTTAATTGTATTGTTCCTATGTATGTTCTTTACCTCCCATGTTAGCATACAGCAAAGAAACAACTTCACCGTGTGCAACGCCAAAATAAATTGATTGAACATGCCATATATTGAACTGGTGTTATTTTGTATTGAGTTAGACTTTTCACTACGTATACTGAATCAGAAGCTAGGCATTCAATATTGCCTGGTCAATCAGTTTTATTGATATTTTAAAATCTTTAGCTGATCAGTAAATAAAAATTCATAGATAAAAGAAGTGTGAACTATAGTTGTAGCTATGCAATATTTCCAGCACGTATTTTGCTACTGATTCAGGATTTATCACTTCTGATAGCAGACTAGTGTAGGAGCCTTTTTCTTATTTCAGACTTGAGCTGGCGAAGGCCATCGCTCTATATTGCGCGTAGGTTTATACTATTTGGATATGCATATATTTCATCAAGCGCATCAGAAGTATAATATTTGCAAGAAATTCGTCATCTACAAAACGACAGAAATTACCAAAGTAGTATTGACATCGACATTTAAGACCGTTATCGTTACTTAAGCGAGAAAACTGATATACCATGAATACTGATGGAACAATGACAACAACATATTATTATTATTATTACTATTATTATTACTATTACTATTATTATTATTATTATTATTATTATTATTATTACTATTATTATTATTATTATTATTATTATTATTATTATTATTATTATTACTATTATTATTATTATTATTATTATTATTATTATTATTATTATTATTATTATTATTATTATTATTATTATTATTATTATTATCATTATTATTGAACCTAAAAGAGTAAATATGTTTTCAAAAGTTTTTAACAATTTGTTATGAAAATGCAGAAGTGTACACCTGCGATAAAGAGAACATTGTTCAGGGTCTTCTTTGTACCAATTCTTTTTTCAATGACTTATTTGACATCGGAACTCAATCAGCTTTAATTTTTATAGTCAAGCACGTTATTAACTGTAATGGCAATGCTGGAGAACTAATGTTGGGCTCTTTTTGAATTACTTGATCTTTCATCCACTAGAAAACTAAACTTTAGAAACAAATTAAAAAATGCAATTAATTATAAATGAAAAAAATTCCAAACTGATAGGTGCGATGTATTTGTTAACAGTGTTGTACTATTCTCATACAAATGGAAATGATTAGATAAATTAGAGACATAAAAAGTCACTTATTAGTTAGTATGTGAGTAATGTAGATCTATAGCAACATAAAATGGCAAGCAATTGGGACGGATGTCGATTTCGTAAACAAAGAGATAAGAGTAAACATATTGGCCTTTGCGTATGAAAATTTGATTATTTAAAGCAAATGAATGATAATCAAGAATGATGCGTGAAATCGATCTAGTATTGACGATTTATGGAACATCATCAAACTCACTGACGTAAAACAAAAAGTATCAACAATCTTAGACTTTGGGTGAAACTCTTGCAAACTTCCATGCACACAGTAGCATATCAGATTTTATTGAAGGTCTAAATTTTCAGCCTGTTTAGTTATATAGGTTTCAAAAACAATTGTTAGTTGAAGACAAGATATTCAGCATATATTGTATGAAGAGAAAGGGGTCTAAAATGTGTTTAGCTGAGTTGTTTTGAATCTATTGCTACTGTCTAAATACTGTGCTTTCTTGTAAGATAATCGGTGAGTCCCTATGCGTGATCGGATTGTTGACAGGGTAGTGAGCCCTAATGCGTGATTGGCTTGTTGATAGGATGATGAGTCCCTCTACGTCATCGGTTTGTTGACAGGGAGGTAGGTCACTCTGCGTGATCAGCTTGTTCATAGAGTGGTAAGTATCGATTTATTGACAGGGTGGTGAGTCCCCGTGCGTGATCGGCTTGTTGACAGGGTATATCAATTTGTTTCATAAAGACGACTACGCAGAGTCTTAATCTCTGATTACTATATGTTTAACAAGAAAGCAGAATAATGAAAAACGTTCCGTTTCCGAGAAGGAAATAAACATAAAGACACAAAAAGTATTTTGACAGCATTTTCTTTCTGTGAACATTCATTTTTATGAAAAATTAAAATCTTTGAACTTTACATGTGCTTCCCACAAAGAATCTGACTGTCTACATTGTGTCTAAATTGAACATTATAAATGAAAGTAAGATTCTGAGGATCACTGGTGTGTTCATTGACAAATTGAGAAATATTGTATTTCAGAAATCCCCCTGTTGTTTATAACATATTGACGGTAACAACCTAGACATTACCTGGGCTTGAAGATTAATAATCAATAACCATGTACAGAGAACTGTTATACAGATATTTGAAATCCAGACTGCTGGGCATTTAAACGAGTGGTGATCAGAAACTAGCAGCTTTTTCTCAGGTTATATTTGTAAAATAAATAAAAACATCATTCGATCCCAGAAGCAGATCATATTGATCACGTACTATTTTTTGTGTGCATGAATCAAGTTTCATAATGTTTTTATTTCATACAATTGTTTGCTGGATGAATGCATTTTGTTTTCACAATGTTCACAGCTTTATTACTGCGGATCTTAAGCCAAGACTAATGAGATCGTTCGACGGTTGGACGGTAGAAGCATTAATGGACAATTACTTGACAAAAAGTGATATTATAATTGTGGATCTTAACATACAGTGTAAACAACAGTGACCTATTCTAGCAAAGGCTTGAGTAAAGATGACCCAGTTCAGTATTGATATTATGTCAAAACAATAGCATCAAAGTACCTTCTGAGATTCTGATACATCTTAGAGATCATGTCTTCTTGCTGGGCCATTTCTTTTATTTATTACCTACAACGTTTGACCACGTTATGTATTTCTTTTCGCGTCTTTTGGACGTATCTTTCCCCACAGAAATGAGAAAGTATTGAACAATGTAACTTTTGTATTTGAGATGTGAGAGATTTTATACTGTACATTTTTTTTTTTTTTTTCATAAAGCTCAGACTTGTGGAACAGTTTTAAAGCATTAGATACCCCGAAGGACAGAGTATAGGATAAAGAATCTATCTGCAAATTATACCCACGGCAAAAGATGCTATGAAAACTCAACATTTACATTTCAGTCGATTAAAAATCATATACTGATTATATATAATCGGATTTCGACCAAAAATGCATTCAAACAAAATTGATTTCCTAACAGCGAACATGCATAGTGAGAACGAATCTAATTAGTTGAAGCAAGCACATGTATATCCCAATGGTTTTATCAGTGCACTGTAAGGCTAACTAGAACGGTTATTTTCCTTTAAACTGCACACGAACATAGATATTGATTAAGAACAAAGAGGATCATCATCACCAGTTATTAGAAATCATTCACAGTCTAACGAAAACCAAAGCACCGGGTCATGATCGGATTTGCAATGAATATAGGATCTGTGACAGTGATTATCTCATAGAGTATCTAACAACTTTATTTACTCCGATGATTCATCAGTTCTACATACCTGTAGATTACATGAAAGGGCTAGTGATACCACTGTACAAAGGTAACAGGAAATCAAAGCACTGCATCGAAAGTTACAGACCTGTTACTTTACTGCCTGTTGTCTACAAAACTTTTCAGAACATTATTCACGGACATTGGTCATTTGGCCCAAATAAATTAATTCTAATATTTCTAGTTTACAGCAACATGGCTGCTTATCCTAGCAAAGCTGATTGATATCGCATATGCCTACAATAACAAGTGGCTATCTCTGTTTAGTGTCACAAAGTCATATGTTGTTATCTTCGGTCCGAAATACAAGAATTATGTCAATATGAAATGGTACCTGGAGTCATCATATGAGCCAGTTGCTTATTCTGCAAAACATCTGGGACACCGGATTAACTCAAAGCTTTCGTCACATGAGGGACTAGTCAAGGAATGCAGGAAGGGGAAAATCTGTTCACGGCCTGTTTGGTATTAGCATTAAACCGAATGGTTTAAAGCCTTTGGTCGTTGCCAGTGTGATCACAAAGGTAACGCAGAAGATTAGCTGCAACTACAATATATTCTCCGTAAATGTTTACCAGCGGGTTTAATTTGACAAAGAAAACACAAAGTTATGTGTTATGTATGATGTTTACATACTAAACTTTTATTTATGATTGAAAGTTGTATGGTTATTTGAAAATAAATACTTAACTTTTGTCCATGCTTGTAAGTTATGACATGTGTCAGGTAGGATAGTATTTTCATAGATATTTCGCAGTAGACTTTTGTGACATATGTCAGGTAGGCCAGTAATTTTCCATTAGAATTACTCATATTCTGTTGTGATATAGGTCATGTAGGCACGTGTATTTATATACATATTTTGGCAAACAATTTCATTCCTGTTCTAGAATTCCGGTCATAATGATCAGTCTGTAAGGAATCTATTTTAGTATTTACAGTTGTGTTGTTGAAATCAGATATAATTTGAGAAGAATTATTTATATAAAATATACATCGGAATTACTAAAGTGCTCATTGAATTTTGGATTAATATATGATTTTGGGTTTTATGTGAACTCATACAAATACATTCTGGATTACATCTTTAATTCGGAAAATTTTATTTTTTTGGACTTGTGATTAGGATTATTTGGAATTTAACTCACAAATTGTAAATGTCTTTTAAATTTTCATTTTAATTGTCTGGAAATAAATTGCTTGTTGATTTTACTTGATTTTATTGCTTCCACTTTCTTTCTGTTACATATTGTAAGACCTAGAATAGTAACATATGTGTCTGGTATGCAGCATGCTCTACCAATAGAGGTTTTGTAACTTGTAACTTCCGTAGAGCATGCAAAATTCAATGATTGATATAATGTATGCATTTTGAATTCTAATATTCTATTTTATAGCATAGAAGAACTGTGTCATAATAGTCCTACTACATGTTTATTTACATTTATGTATGCACAAAATCATTTATTTCACTTCTACGGCCGATTACTGGCTTTTTCAAAATGCGATCAGGGTGTATAGTTCGCCTACATCTGTCTCTGTTTGTATACTGTTTTTTTTGTCTTGGTGGGGGGTTAGGGGGTTGGGTGTAGCCTTATAAAAAATTTCTGACTGCAATCAAGTAATCTATTGTACTTAAATATTATATCATGTAATCTTCCAGGGAAGAAAATAAAGATAATGATAATTATAACATACAGTGTGAACATCATTGACTTATTTTACTAAAATCGTGAGTAAAATTGGCCAAGGTCAGTATTGCCATTATATCTAAACAATAACCTCAAAGATCATTATAGTTTGATTCTCTGACATCCTGATACAACTAAGAGATCACGTCTTTGTGTGTGTGTGTGTGTGTGTGTGTGTGTGTGTGTGTGTGTGTGTGTGTGTGTTGGGGGAGGGGGTCATTTCTTTTACTTATTACCTACATTTTTGCCCACGTTATGTATTTTTTTTTCCTTGTCTTTCGGCCTATTTTTGAACAACTGACCTATCTTTCCCCACAAAAATGTGAAAGAATTGAAGAGTGTAACCTTTGTATTTGAGATGTGGGACATTTTACATTGTATATTTTTTCATCTTTTTATTATCTGTATTTTGTATAATGATTGATAGCGTACGGCTTATTAAGCTCAGAAGAATGGAACGATGTTAAAATAGGAATATATTCCCACAAGGACAGAGTCTAGGATAAAAAAAGCTCTCTGTAAATTATACCCACGGCTAAGGATGCTATGAAGACTCAACATTTCCATTTCAGTCTATTAAAAATCATATACTGATTATATATAATCGGATTGTGAAAAAATGCATTCAAAGAAAGATTACTTTCAAACAGTGACTATATCTAATGACAAAGAATCTAATTAGTATGAACCCAGCTCATGTACATCCCACGGGTTTTACGAGTGCTCTGCGGGGCTAACTAGAACGGTCAGCTTATGGTGATGTGTGTCAGTCTTTTATATCTCTTTCACTTATAAATAGCATGAAATAATGTAGAATCGGGAACCAAGTTATTGTCCTTCAAACTGTACATAAACATAAAACAGATTAATTGAAAATAAAAAGATGCATGATCAACATTTATTAGGATTTAAAGGGTCAATGAAAACATTTTGTCGTCCTGTCATCGTCTTCTTTTACATTTTTCTGAACATACACTTCTAATCGAAATATGTAGACAACAAATATTTGTTAAAAAAAGCTGCAGCTAATTTTGTGTGGCAAACCAAAACACCGTCCTCTACCCCCACCCCACCCCTAGGCCCGGTCACCGTCCAACCCCCACCGAGAAGTTTTGGCAAATTTGACCCTCGGTTATATCGGTTTCTATACTTAAAAGAAATATTCAACCATTTTCTAAATTTAGCACGAGGTTACTTTCTCTGACCTTAATAATGTCACCCTCGCAAACCAAAGCTTGAAAGTGACACTTTTGACGATGAAAAAGCTATTTATGTAATTCCTTTGTACGTAGTAGATGCTTAAGGCACTTATTAGATCCCGGACAATACGCAAATCAACACGTAATCGTTCTTGACCAGTCACGATCACAAAAGTTTATCTCATGTGGATACAAATGTATAAATATATATATATATATATATATATATATATATATATATATATATATATATATATATATATATATATATATATATAACAAAAGTATTTAATTAATGGAGATTAATACCATTCCAAAATAACTGGCGTAGTTTTTAACCTTAAAGTTTCCTTTTTAAACTTCACATTAAAACTAGTTTGGTGACTGTTTCACATTAAAACTGATTTTGGTGACTGTTGATTTCACATTAAAACTGATTTTGGTGACTGTTTATTTCACATTAAAACTGATTTTGGTGACTGTTTCACATTAAAACTGATTTTGGTGACTGTTTATTTCTTTTTTTTTAATCTAACTCTGTTAGCGACTAAAGCCACTCGTAATAGACATATCGACAACTGTCAATCAATCACTCCTTATCAGTGATCAATTGGAATGCAAGCCAGCAGACAGTCCTTATACAATTACGTCTGTACCATTCGAGTCCTCCTTGGTCGAATTGTTACTTATGGAGATATCTTCTTATATAACATGTGCAAATTCATATTGCTACACTTATATAACATGTACAAATTCATATTGCTACACTTATATAACATGTGCAAATTCATATTGCTACACTTATATAACATGTACATATTCATATTGCTACACTTATATAACATGTACAAATTCATATTGCTACACTTATATAACATGTGCAAATTCATATTGCTACACTTATATAACATGTACAAATTCATATTGCTACACTTATATAATATGTACAAATTCATATTGCTACACTTATATAACATGTACAAATTCATATTGCTACACTTATATAACATGTACAAATTCATATTGCTACACTTATATAACATGTACAAATTCATATTGCTACACTTATATAACATGTACAAATTCATATTGCTACACATTTGTTTTCTTCAGATATGAGCATGTAGAAAGCCTGTTTGTAAACTAATAGCGATAACTGTCAGAATCTATCTAATCATCGAAGAGACCACTTCAATCTGTTGTTACTTGCTTACATTTCAAAATCTATCAATTTTACCGCATTTGTGAAATTATTTAAACAAAAACATGTTCCGATATATGGAAATAATTCACACTCACATTTGCATGGAAAAATATAATTATCATCATGATTATGGAGAGAGAGAGAGAGAGAGAGAGAGAGAGAGAGAGAGAGAGAGAGAGAGAGAGAGAGAGAGAGAGAGAAGCGACACGCAGCAGAGAAAGTTAATTTGCAAGATGTACATTTTCTTTTTGAAATAAAAAGTCTATACACAACACATTATAAATAGAAATCAGTGAATATTTATATTATTGTATATCCTGGAGTCTCTGCAGTTATATATATATATATATATATATATATATATATATATATATATATATATATATATGCTACAATGACACATATAAAATACCTCGACGGTATATTTATGTCACCAATATCAATACACATGGTTTATTAACTTCCTACTCTTGCGTGTTCGCGTGTTCGTATGTTTTCTTTATCGTGGGAAACATCCATATGGCGTTTTCGATGCGATAGAGAAATCAATATTTTGAATTCTGTGGGTAATATTTTGAATTCAGTGGGTAATGTTTTCCAAGTTGGTTTTAAACAACATTAGATTCTTATTTTAGAGACGTAGTTTCAAACAACTACACTGGCAATGAAATAAAACATATTTGTATGCCCCAACACGACAGTGTATGCCCCACAACAACATTGTATGCCCCACCACGACAGTGTATGCCCCAAGAAGACAGTGGTAGGGGCATACAATCGTATTCTTGTCCGACCATCCGTCCGTCACACGGCTACATTTTGCGTTTAAGTCATTTCCGGTGGGACATCCGTTGCAATTACAATCTTTTCCTTCTTTTATAAACAAAATTCGTTCGTTATTTAGACACTTTGTGTTTGTAATTACTGAACTAATTAGGAAATTTAGAAAACAGCTTTTTGTATTTCAAATACCTTTTTTTAATTGCGAAATATATTTTCTCTGTTATAAATGTTATTGCCAAGAAGATCACAAGTATGGATACAGGGCAAAATGATTGGAAACACGTTTTTCATCTTAGAAGTTCCTCTTCATTATAAAGAAAAATAATTACTTAACGAGCATGCAGGAAATAATTATGGAAAAAGTCAAGACAGGTGACGTACATACATGTAATGAATGAGAGGAATGAAAGAAGGATAAAAGCGGAGGATAGTGTTTGGTGTTTGGTGTGGTCCGGTACGTACAATTTTAACTGTAGTCATAATGGAACAAAATGTAATCATATGTCTATGAATCTTCTTTTGTTAATAACAAATTTCTGCATTTCCTTTTGTAGCAATATATTTGTTTCTGATGTGTTAAGTTCGTTGCCAAATAAAAGTGTATCAGTATCAATATTAATATTCATTAATGATAATCTGCGATAAAGCTTATTTCTTGTGGTATTAAATAGTCTGCGTTCAAAAAGAAAATGATGGACGTTTTCTATTGAAAATCCACAGGAACAGGAAGGATTGGCGATAAGATTACACCTAAATAAATCATAATTTTATATTAAAGTTAAATCTGTGATACACTTTTTCTTTCATTTTGCTTTTATGTGACTAATTTTCGTGCCAGTAACCCGGCGTGCTCTACATTAACTTTCATTTAAAAATTTCCATGTAATCTGATCGTTAAAAGTATCAAATCAGGTCTACAATTGCTGTCTTTCGGAAGCCAATAAGCGTCTATGTGTCAATATATTTGGATCGTGTAACAGATGATAATTTCATTTACTTTCAGAATTATATAGATTGACAAAGGAAAGAGAGTTAAGGTAATGTTGGCCAGCTTTTGTTGAAGGGACGCTTATCATGAAACTATTGAGTTAAAGTATTCTTAGAGCGGGAATAGTAATATATCAGGCACAAGGAAATGCTGGTAAGATGGCTGGTTAAAACCAATGCATCTTTTGAAATAATTAGATTATTGACTATGAGCAGCTGCTTCCTGTGCATTTTAAAAAGAGATTTGTAGTAAACTGATAATAAACAAAATATTCCAAGAGGAATCTATTCTTTTTTTATCCTGTAGTTATTATTGCATGTTGTGCTTTACCTTGAGTAACTTGCGTAACGAAACAGCGTAAAAGTCGAGGAAAGGCTTTATTCGCTTAGAAATTCAAAATGTTGCCTAGTTTAAAAATTGAACTCAAGCGTTCAAGACTTTTCATTGCTAAGGTAAAGAAGCTGCCACTTTGGTGTAAATGAACACCAGAAAACATCAATGAGTGCAACGTATATTTGGATATCTCTGTCTGTCTCTCTTCTGGATGCTACGTGCGAAGAATATATATATATATATATAGATATATATATATATATATATATATATATATATATATATATGAATATATATATATATATATATATATATATATATATATATATATATATATATATAGATATATATATATATATATATAGTAAGTATATATACTATCGTAAGACGTAAGCAAGGTTCTAATTATTTGCATAGTTTCATCATGATTCTGCTAAGGCATTAGAAACATAATGTTTATACGGTAAATATACCTTTTTAATCAATAAATAAATTTGCACATGTTCACCGTTAAGAACAAACAGTGTTCATCAAGAAAAATAAATAAAGCCTAATTTCACATACACTATCCAAGATCAATCGTACATTGAGTCACTTTAAAAGTTTTGGATCAGCAACAAGTGATGCAATAGCAAATAGTGGTAAAGGGTAGCCAACAGAAACATAAAGTAAGATTTTTTCAAATTGCAAGACCAATAAAGACACAAAAACACGTCACCACGAAAAAATTTCTCCCTAATGGGTTTTGCACAATCCATTCAAAAAATAATAATAATAATAAAAATAGCCTTGTTTTCTGAGGATAATACATTTGGTTGTGAATCAAGCAACCAATCTTACATTTAGTACTCAATAATATAATATTAAAAGTATAAAGCAAGGTATATGTACAAATGTAACTCTACTGACTACAGTGTCTGATACACTCACATGTAATCATAAAATATACATGCATACTTTAGATTGAAACATATGTAAGATATACCTGTAGGTTTGGGAGATAGGAAGTAGGTGGGGGTTTCCAAGTTAGGTATCTCGATTTGTTTGAGATTTGACATAATCAGAAAGAAGAAACTTGTAAAGCGCGCTTTTAAAAAGAATAGAGTGTTGCTGTTTGTTTAATATCATTGGGAATGGTATTCCACAACACTGCTGAATAATATGTCAATGATGTAGAGTCGTGTTGAACTTAGGCAAATGAAGATTATAGTACGAAATAAACCGCAGATTGTGTGAATGGATATTGGAACAAATGAGCTAGTACAGTCGATTTAAAGAGAGTATCTAATTATGCACTTATTCCGATATAAGTTATGATTAATTCGCAAGAAATCGTCATACTCAACCACTCGCCCTACCTGGTTATCAATAATTAAGATCTGACTTTCAAATTTTGTAGAGAGAGATCAAAGCACGTGAGCACTAGCACGCGAAACATTTTCATCGAATACGATTATGCAATAAATATTCACTTCGGTGAGATAAGTAGTTTGTACAAGTGTCTGCAGGTTTTGTGTAATAATCTATATATAAGAAAAGTATTCATTTCTTTCGGTAGGAAACTATATTACAGATGTACTGATTTGATGAGTCAATTGTTAACAAAGACAAAAACAAAAACTACACAGTTAGGTAAGCCGGTACAAAAAAAAGATTTTGTGTGTGAGTCAAAATACTAGCCTCGCATGTTTGAGTTTAAAGACGAGAGTATTGAATATATTTGCTTCAATAAATGGTTTCAAAAGATTTGTTGTTGCAGCGTGTATACTTCTTAGTGACTTACCTGAAAGAATGACACGTGTTTTCAAGCAAAAAGTAAATTTCAGTCTGCTTGTACTTAAGTTATTTATGATGCCTTCCTTTACAATGAGTCTTTGTAGACTTTGTTTCAGACGTTAGTCGATTGATCATTGACCATTTTATATTATTCGGTACTTGATTAGTACAAGGCAAAGACATTTTGCATACATTTTTAAATTCTCGACTTTCTGGGAATGACTGGACTGCTTGTAATGATTCTTTCATCAGTATTAAAGGATTTTTTTCTTATTCCGGAAGAGATAAGATAGAAAGATATCATTTATTTCTATTATAGGGTTGTTATAATAAGATATCATTTATTTCTTTTATAGGGTTGTTATAATAAGATATCATTTATTTCTATTATAGAGTTGTTATAATAAGATATCATTTATTTCTATTATAGAGTTGTTATAATAAGATATCATTTATTTCTATTATCGAGTTGTTCTAATAAGATATCATTTATTTCTATTATAAGGTTGTTATAATAAGATATCATTTATTTCTATTATAGGGTTGTTATAATAAGATATCATTTATTTCTATTATAGAGTTGTTATAATAAGATATCATTTATTTCTATTATAGGGTTGTTATAATAAGATATCATTTATTTCTATTATAGGGTTGTTATAATAAGATATCATTTATTTCTATTATAGGGTTGTTATAATAAGATATCATTTATTTCTATTATAGGGTTGTTATAATAAGATCTGTTTCGTTTTCGTGATATGACGATATATACTAACCATAGGCAATTTCGAGATAAAAGAAATGTAAGAACAAATGCAAGTAAAGAGTCTATACTCTGCACCAACAGCAACTCTATGCAATAAACATTTAGAAGATTCTAGTGCACAATGACACCTATTCTAATGTCTTCAGTGGTCCAAAAGGATGTTATTTTATTAGTTATTTACTTGAGCTCTCACCCAGAGAACGATATTACTTTGCAAATCTATATTGCATCCTTTATCTCTTACAGGTTTTAATTGCCTTGTATATAACAAGGAAGGAATTTTTTGTTTTTCTTCTTAAACTGATATTCTCATTTGTAGGAGATATTTTTTCAATATTATAAAAAGTCAATTTTATAAAAAAGTGTCACATCAAATCTAATAGGAAATAAGGTTGTTTTTTATATATGAAATCAACTGGTCATGTGGATGTAGTTATTTAACAAAAGAAAACTTACATCTATTATCATAGTGACACTAGTAATCACCTACTCATAATGTTTAACAACCTCATATTATTAGCGACCGTGATTCAAATATATATTGAAATGGTAAAGATTTCGGATAATGAAGAAAACTCAAATATTGAACTACGCTTACTTCCTTGTTTTCTTTTTATAGCAAATACATAACGAATAATTTGTGTTGTATGAAATACAAAATCCTTGTAAGATTGCATCAAAACGTAGTCAAATAATGTGTGTATTGATGTCTTTAATATCTTAAGTTTTCTTCAAACGTGCTATTTGCTAGAACCCCCAAAAAGAAAGAAAAAAAAAACGGTGTTTTAATATGTAACTTCCAGAAGAGAATGTGCATTTAGTTGTATGCTAATATATTTCATAAATATATATTGTTTACTCCAATAATTGTGTTTTTTTTTTAAGAGAAATCTTGATACGTGTATTTTCTGGCGGCAATAATTCATAAGGAAATTAATATTTATTACTATGCAGAATGAATATTATAATTAGTCAGTAAATAATTCTTTTTTTACGGTCTCATTACATGATGCCAGTTCGCTATGTTTGTTTGATGTAAAGACGCCATGTTTGCTTGATGTAAAGACGCCATATTTGCTTGATGTAAAGACGCAATGTTTGCTTGAAGTAAAGACGCAGCCTAACAAAATTATGAAGTCACTGTCTGCATAAAGCGATTGTATTAAAATGGAAATATTAAATTATGAAAACAACGACTTTTACTGCTTTGAAGTCTTAACTATTAATGTTTATTTTGATCACTCTAGTTTCAGGATTGCACGACACCTAAGTTGTATGTTTCTTTCTTTCTTCAGTTCCAACAAAACATTAGTATTATTGGAACAATTAATTGCACGCTAGGGTTATCAGGCACAGTCAACAAATCGTAATCATCTTTACTTTGCCAACGGCTCTTTATTTATAATATCCGGTTGCACAGGAGACTATCGGGCTTTTTATTAATTATCAAACTGATGATTTTATATGTAACTGTTTATAAATTCTCATTGTACGATTAATTCGGACAGACACCTCAAAATTGGATGCTAGAGAAGTTCAAACTGCTTTTCTTAAACTTCATGACCATGCAACTGTAACAGACTGAATGCATACTTCGTGAATATAATATTTAAAGTCCTTATTTTCACGGATTGAAATAGCAGCTTTTGTTCTTTACAATAATATGAAACTATTTGATGCAAGTACGATGGATTGCTGTAAAATGCAAGTAAGATGGGTCGCTGTAAGATGCAAGTAAAATGGGTTGCTGTAAGATGCAAGTAAGATGGGTCGCTGTAAGATGCAAATAAGATGGGTTGCTGTAAGATGCAAATAAGATGGGTTGCTGTCAAATACAAGATAGGTCGCTGTAAGATGCAAGTAAGATGGGCTACTGTAAGATGCAAATAAGATGGGCTGCTGTAAAATGCAAGTAAGATGGACTGCTGTAAGATGCTAGTAAGATGGGCTGCTGTAAGATGCAAATAAGATGGGTTGCTGTCAGATACAAGATAGGTCGCTGTAAGATGCAAGTAAGATGGGCTGCTGCTTAAAAATATCGGAGACTTTCAACCTTCGTCTGTTTCAAGTTAGACCTATCTCGTTTTTCACAAGAAAAGAAAAGATAAAATTAAAGAATATATTGCTGCTAAGATACGTCACACGTTGACGGGTTAGTAAGAAGATCGACAACCACAGAATATCAGAACATTATCAATTGTTCATAATAATTTCTCAACAAGCTTTAATGCAAACTTTTAAAGTTTGGCTTCCCATGTCAAATGCATTTTAGTGACCGAGAACTGTAAATATCCTAGTTTTCATTGAGCAAGCGCCTCGTCCTATGTGAATTGCACAATGACCCGATAAAACTCGTATACGTTCATAACAGAATATATAACTATATAACTATATAAAGATATTACGCCCTAATAATTCGTAGGAGAAACTCGTCTTAGTCGACGCATTTTTATCACGTTCTAACTGAAGCAGAATAGAGGTGCAATTATACATCTCGATCTAATTAAATTACTTGCACCATATTTCGGTATCAATTTACAGTTCATAAGTAATGCATGGTGTTAAACACTTAAAATGTGGTGAGAGCATTCTGGTGGTGCTAGAAAAGAAATCAGTCAGTAATTCAACAGGAAAGAATTTCGTATCTTTGTAATAAATACAAACTGTAAACATCACTAAAACAATTAATACTAATTTTTATAATTATTTGTTAAATACGTCATACCAATGTGTCTCTTAGTTAATTAAAGTCTCTCCCTCCCTCCCTCCCTCCCTCTCTCTCTCTCTCTCTCTCTCTCTCTCTCTCTCTCTCTCTCTCTCTCTCTCGAATTATGTCCAATTTAAGATCTCTTATTCGACAAGAGAGCGCCACTGTTGACGGTCTGCAGCCCTACATGCGATGGTGTTCCATGGCAGACCGCATTCCTTCATTCCTTCATCTCGTCCTCCTCCATGTCTCTTTGGGCCGACTCCTCTTTCGTCTCCCATCCGGGGTCCAGCAGAGGGTTGTCTTTGCCAGTGACATTCGGCATACATGCCCCAGCTATCGCCATCTTCTTTTTTCACAATTTGGACAAGAGATGTTGATTCTGTGCTTTGATGAAGGTCTTCATTTTTTATCTTGTTTTATCCTGTTTGGCCAGCAGATGCTAAGAATCTTCCTCAGACACTTGCTTTGGAAGTTTTCAAGTTTTTGTGCTATTCTTGATGTTAGCTTCCAGCATTTAGAGCCGAACATGAGCATTCCAATGACATTGCTTCAGTAATGTCAACTTGGTCTCGAGTCCGAGTTGTTCGGACTTCCATATGTGTTTCAGCATACAGAAGGTATGATTTGCTTTGCTAATTCTGCTTCCTGCTTCTCTCTATGAGTCTCCGTCTGTAGACACTTTGCTTCCTAGATATATGAATTCCTCTACCTCCTCTATTGGATCGTTATTCAAAGTGATAGGATCATTGGTTTTATGCTTCTTCCTCATTAATTTGGTTTTTCTTGCTGTTCATTTTCAGTCCTATCTTTATGGCTGTCTCACAGAGCTTATCTGTCTTTTCTTGCATATCTATATGCCGACTTGAAAACAGTCCAATGTCATCAGCGTAGTTGAGGTCTTCCCGTGATAAAGTGAGGGTTCACCTCCTTCCTCTTTTGCCGTCCACAGTTGTCTCCTTCATCAGCCAATCGATGGCTAGGGTGAAGAGGAAAGGTACAAGGATGCAGCCTTGCTTCACGCCTGTGTTGATGCTGAAGCAGTCAGTGAAACAGTTATCGCAGATGACTTTACACTGGAAGTCTTGGTGCAGAAGTTTGATGATGTTTACAATCTTCAGTGGGATATCATAGAACCGGACTATTTTCCAGAGGGAGTCACGGTGAAGGCTGTCGAAAGATTTTTCAGGGTCTATGAAGTTGATCTAGACGGTGCTGTGCCATTCAGTTATCTGCTCTAGTATCTGTCGGAGTGTGAAAATCTGGTCAATGCATAATTTTCTTTTCCTGAAACTAGCTTGTTCCTTTCTGATGAGGTCATCAGCTGCGTTAGTGATCCTTTTGAGAATGATTCTGCTGAAGACCTTGCTGGTGAGGGATAGCAGGGTGATGCCTCTTCAGTTGTTACAGTCCCCAAGGTCACCCTTTTTAGGTAACTTGATGATGATTCCAGTTTTCCACTCGGCGGGGGTTTCTTCGCTTTCCCATATCTTTTGGAATATTTCTCTGAGGATCTTTAGGGTTTATGTATCTTCTGACTTCAGCATTTCTTGGCAGATGCTGTCCTCACCAAGAGCTATACTATTTCTGCGGGCTTTGATGGCTTCTCTGACTTCTGTCTCAGTGATGTTCTCCAGACTGAAGCCAAGGTCCTCTGGAATAAATTCTGTAACACCTCTTCGCTTTTTATTGTAATTGATACATTAATATGTGTAATTGTTTTTGTTATTTTGTTATTTTTTTTTAACAAAGGATCTCTGTCACTAAACGATAATTGTTTGAATCAACTGCGAGATAATTTCTTCTTTTTTATATAAAATACTCAGTGTCAACGCCATACAAACCTACATGTAATTCCTAAAATGTTTGCATTGAAAAAAATCTTTACTTTGAGGCAGATCTCAGTAGAACGAAAATATTATGTAGCTAAGTAATACCCAATAGTTAATATTCCATAAACTGATCGATATTTCAAACATTCTTTTTTCATTAGACCTATAATTTGGGTAATATTTTACTGGAGAATTCAAATAATTGCGCTATATTCGGGGATGGTGGTGGGGAAGGGGGTAGGTGAGATTTTTTTATCTGGCCCATATTTTGAGATATTGAAATACCAGCGGCTTATATTAAACTTCTTTCTTTAGTTTATTTTCGCGGACGGTTTATTTAGAGGTAGGCCTATCATATAATAATGACAAAAATCTGACTGTTTTAATTGATCCTTTTCAATTCTAGATTGATGAATGCCTTTATAATTAAATGTTTTAATTATATTTAGAATATTCGTGTTTCATCTATGAATACAGGCTTTTTCGCTCTCCTCATGTTAACATATATGAATCCAAGATATGAATTAGATATGTTCTACAGCTTAAGTTGGAGGCTGGCTTTCATTTTGAGGAAAACTTTATTTTTCATGTAACGCAGACTTTGATGTTTCTGCATCTATTGTAGCTACTGGCGTTTTGGTTCCGTAGCTAGATGAGACAGTACCGTACACACTCAAACAATACGTCACAATCAAAAACTATATTTGTATGAGTCTGGTTTTGCTAATATATGCCCTCGTTTGCACCATAACAGTAATAGAAAAACAAGACTCCTTAGCTTTATGAGATAAAAATCACTATTTTATCTTCATAATGGAAGGATAGAGTGTATATTTCCTGTTTTACCTTCATAATGGAAGGATAGAGTGTATATTTCCTGTTTTACCTTCATAATAGAAGGATTCGGTGTATATTTCCTGAAATATCAACAAGTCGATAATGCTGTATTCATGTGGTTCTCCGACATGCCACCCCACCACGCTGAAATGACGAGTTGTCCTCTTTTTACGAATACGAAAATATTGTGAAGAACGGCTATTTATACGACGAATAAACAATACGAATCAACAGACAAATCCTTGAAGTTTTAAAAATGGCTCTTTCATATTTGCACTATGTAGCAAACTATTCAATATTTCATAATTAAGAATGACCCTTCATATTTACATTATGTAGCAAACTATTAAATATTTCATAATTAAGAATGACCCTTCATATTTACATTATGTAGCAAACTATTATATATTTCATAATTAAGAATGACCCTTCATATTTACATTATGTAGCAAACTATTCAATATTTCATAATTAAGAATGACCCTTCATATTTACATTATGTAGCAAACTATTCAATATTTCATAATTAAGAATAACCCTTCATATTTACATTATGTAGCAAACTATTCAATATTTCATAATTAAGAAAGACCCTTCATATTTACATTATGTAGCAAACTATTCAATATTTCATAATTAAGAATGACCCTTCATATTTGCATTATGTAGCAAACTATTCAATATTTCATAATTAAGAATGACCCTTCATATTTGCGTTATGTAGCAAACTATTCAATATTTCATAATTAAGAATGACCCTTCATATTTGCATTATGTAGCAAACTATTCAATATTTCATAATTAAGAATGACCCTTCATATTTGCATTATGTAGCAAACTATTCAATATTTCATAATTAAGAATGACCCTTCATATTTGCATTATGTAGCAAACTATTCAATATTTCATAATTAAGAATGACCCTTCATATTTGCATTATGTAGCAAACTATTCAATATTTCATAATTAAGAATGACCCTTCATATTTGCATTATGTAGCAAACTATTCAATATTTCATAATTAAGAATGACCCTTCATATTTGCATTATGTAGCAAACTATTCAATATTTCATAATTAAGAATGACCCTTCATATTTGCATTATGTAGCAAACTATTCAATATTTCATAAATAAGAATGACCCTTCATATTTGCATTATGTAGCAAACTGTTCAATATTTCATAATTAAGAATGACCCTTCATATTTACCTTATGTAGCAAACTATTCAATATTTCATAATTGGGATTGATCCTTCACATTTAAAAAAATAAATATCACTTACCATTTAAGTAGAACATCAAAAAGAGAGGAAACAAATCGTATGGAAAGCACGATATATATATATATATATATATATATATATATATATATATATATATATATATATATATATATATATATATATATATATATATATATATATATATTGTATCTCACTCTATTTTGTGTCGACTTCATCGTTAATTCCGTCAAGAGTTAAAGTATGCCGTCCTCGGTATATAATAGCAATTGGGTACTTCTCAAAATCAAATGACAACAGTTTTTCATCATTGTGTCTCGGGGTAGATTTACATCTTCAATCGATTTTAATACCACATTGATACAACATAAAGCATTAAGTCAAAGACTTACTGTTTCAAGTCTCCCAGTGTCCATGACAGCAAGCGAATCTGCAAGTGTTGAGATCCGGTTCACTTGATCCTATGAAAAGTTACTTCCGATAATAGAAAACGTCGGCATACGAGACTGCATTGGATTAATCTCGACTTTTTCAAAACAATAAATTCTCCGTGTTATAGACTCTTGATACCATTTTGACCTACAGGCCACACAATGAGCTGAACTCCTTCAATCTGTCTTGTAGAGATGCTACAACGGCACGATTCTCATGTTTTCCATCCTGAAAAATTATTATGGAATAAGAATAAAATGTGTGACAAAGATCTTGTACTTATGGAATTCAAATGGTATTAGATGTGAAGTGGCAAAAACAAAATGGTGTTTAAAGAAAGCTCTGATGTTCACACTCTATAATTTTTTCATGGGTATGAATAAAGCATGAGTTCCCGATCATGCTTAAATAACTATCTGCTGATGATAAGGAAGAAAAACACCAAATGAGCAAACTCTATTGACTTTTAGCTCTAAACTCTTTCTCATATTACCATATAATCGTATAGGTCGTTTGACTAGCTGTAGTATATTATGTGCATGTCATAAAACCAATCTACCTTAAAGTCACTATCAGTCGATCTGTCAATACAGCTGCTTAAAGATATGGTAACGACAATTTTCAACAGCACTTGACTGGTAATTGCCACTCGTAGTAGGAATTGCGCCTAGATATGTTCTATTTATATGATTGAACTGTTCAATAAACGCACAGATTGGGAAACTCGCTAGATTTCAATGCTCGTCGCGGTTACTATGAAATCGATGAATGTAGCTGGAATGATACTGTGATGATAAGAAAAAAGTATTTCTCATGGTAAGCAAAGAGCAGGAAATCATCCGAGAGAACATTGGGGAATTCCAGGACAAGCAGTTTAAGTCAATAAAACCGAACAATTAATTGTCATTTACAGCCATAAATGAAGCTTCCTTTTGTCGAGAATATTAGGAGTCATAACTTGTTTTCAAAGCATTGTGATTCTGCAATATCAATTTTGTCCTAACTTTGAACTGTTCTGATTGAACTACTTTAATTTGTAACAACGTTTATGAATGAAATGTCAAAGAATATTTATCATATCCTGTTTTAATATTTTAGAGATCGCAAATACTATTGCTATAGCTGAAAACCGCTGCACGAAATATCAGTTACTAACTGTTATGCTGCTCTGGACTGAAGTTATACAATGAAATGTTGTATAACTAAAAATTGAAAATGGAAAATTATTCGAATATAGCTAAATTAGTGGTCATCAAACTCATTACTGTATCAGCCTCTATCACAACTGTTATCTTCGTCGAAAATATTTATTATCAATTGTTATTTATTTTTTTATTTATTTATTACTGATGCTGTTCTTAACTTTCCCTTATCATAGGTCATCTATCAATCATTGGCTAGTATTGGGCGTTTGCTACGCCACTAGTTGCACTCCTAAACTATAGTATCATTGACAGCCCCCCCCCCCCCACACACACACACACACAAACAACAAAATAACGGTGCATTACTAAATAATATTATATTTTCTATATCTCCCCGAATAAGAGGCTTGAAAAGGAATCGCTACAGCCATGTCCATTTTAAGCTTTAAGCCATATTCTTTGGTAAAGGATTAATTATAAAATCAACAAAGGCTGTAATCCAAGGATCTGAAAAAAAAGTATAGAATTGATATAAGTTTTTGTGTATTATAAGCTGAGGACACAAATAAGGAAAGTTATGTTAAGAATGCTGGTATCTCACAAGTTTTTCTATCATGACTTTGCTACGAATGCGGTGGATTGCAGTGATACAACAAGCCTTTGCGTACAATCAGATATCTGAGAGACGAGTCTATACTCTCTAGTCGTATTCCGCAGTCTACTGCAATCCTCTAATAGCGCCGGACAGTTATTCCTCAGTCTACTGCAATCCTCTAATAGCGCCGGACAGATATTCATCAGTCTACTGCAATCCTCTAATATCGCCGGACAGTTATTCATCAGTCTACTACAATTCTCGAATAGCGCCGGACAATTATTCATCAGTCTATTGCAATCCTTTAATAGCGCCGGACAGTTATTCATCAGTCTACTGCAATCCTCTGATAGCACCGGACAATTGTTTTGCTTAACATTCAGTCATGACTGAAGAATTTGTTTGCTGTATTTCTTGGGCATTAGGGTTGACACATGTATCGTTCGCTTCCTGTGTATATCTTGCTTAAATTTCATAATAATAATTGTATTTATTATCATATAGTACAGCTAGGGGGCCTGTGTCCACATATACCTATATGGTGTGAAAATGCCTTTAAGAACAGGTTTAACTTCCTTTTTTTTTCATACTGCTTCTAACAATAATAAAGTGATCAAATATTTTCACACAGTGCACTTTTGTCCAATCATAAGAAACGTGATGATCCAGGCCAGGGGTGAGCTTCTATTCACTTTTTTTTTGTCCAATCATAAGAAAGGTGATGATCCAGGCCAGGGATGCGCTTCCATTCACTTTTTTTTGTCCAATCGTACGAAACGTGATGATCCAAGCCAGGGATGCGCTTCCATTCACTTTTTTTTTGTCCAATCGTACGAAACGTGATGATCCAGGCCAGGGATGCGCTTCCATTCACTTTTTTGTTGTCCAATCGTACGAAACGTGATGATCCAGGCCAGGGATGCGCTTCCATTCACTTTTTTTTTGTCCAATCGTACGAAACGTGATGATCCAGGCCAGGGGTGCGCTTCTATTCATTTTTGCTTAACAATTACAAAGGAATTTTGCACATTATTTTAATTTTGAACTTTCAATCGTGACACAGAGTCAATATATGTTATAACATTTAGTTTTTACAACGTAATGACGAAAATAAATAAACACATGTTTGCAACTATAAGAGGTGTGTCTAAAAAAGTAGTTACAGATATGTCAACACTAACTATTAAATCAACGTTTGCAATAAAGCATCAAACCGGCATACAGTACAAAAACATCCAACTTCGATCTCAAAAATGATTTTGACATTTGTTCGCAAATTTCAGAATGTCTTTTGACAAACATAAAAATAACCATATCAACTTTCATACCTTATTTCTACCTTTCTTGCTATTTTTTATACTGAATTATAAATTATGGTTGATATTATTACCGTATGACAGCAAAGCTATAGACTTCAATTTTATAAGCATTTAAATCAATTCAACCGTAGAACGAGATAAAAAAAAAAAATTGAAAGTGGGAATTTTAAAATCGTATTCTTTTTTAAAGAGACACTTTTGAAGGATGCCATCTATTTGTTTTTTCAATGTTTGGCTTTTTATTGTCTTGTTTATCTTTGTGAAGTTTAGAATCTTTGATCACATACCAGTGAATTATTCTGAAGTATGCATTGAGAAGAAAAAGTGTTGAAGTTCGCAAAAGTCTCATATTATTAGCTTCAAGAATCCGCTATTGTTATTTGCCACATTTGAGAGAATTCTGTATTTCCAAATCAATTATTGTTACTTGCCACATTTGAGAGAATTCTGTATTTCTAAATTAATTATTGCTACTTGCCACTATTGAGAGAAATCTGTATTTCTAAATCAAATAGGAAAATAATAATAACTCTCTTATTATTCACTTTTCCCCCAGAAAATAATGAATGAATTAACCATCGTCATTTAAGCTAATTCTTGCTGAGATTTTTTAGTAAGAACGAATGGATTTTGTACATACAGAGAAAGTGTCTTATTGTAATTTTGCTTCAAAAAATAAAATAAACAAATCAGAAAGATAGAAATAGTCATAACCGGATGTACATAAAGCAAATCATAACTGTCATTTTGTGCTCTGTTGGCTTTTCATTTCATTATAATTTGGACCTCGCGTATCAAGTTCTGTTATAAATCGGCTTAAGTGAGATACAATTTGCAATTGAATTAAAATACGAGAGCTTGCTTGAAACTTCTATCCCGTAAATCTTTAGAAATAATTGAATATCAAAAAATAAATATTTATCAAAAAATAAAAGTACCTGGGCCTCGCCTTATAGTGTAGCAAATATCATTTGCGCATGTGGTGTGTATATACACAGAAATGTAACAAACTTTTGATATATTATTCCCAAAAACGTTCTGGTTTCACATTTTTTAACCACGTTAAAGCATTAGCGGTCAAAACGTCAAAAACGTGCAACTTGTCTAACTATAAATAGAGCATAAACTTCGCTGTGAATAGGTGAATACTAACAATATGCACATACAGTGTTGACTACTTTTAAACATAAGAGGACATTACGTGTCTCACTCTCTTACTGAATATCTCAACATTTTCACAATGAAATTTGGATCTCGGGTTACAAGCTTGTTTTTATATTCTTTCCCTATGCAACATGTCCTGACTGGAATCATAACTTTCGAATATTTTAATTTTTAAAAGTCGCTGTCATATGTTTTAATTGGACTCTAGTCAGATGTGAACACGACGTTTACTACTGCTTTTGATATAATGTCTTCAGCAGAATTGCTTGTGGGCCATGAAATCGGTACCGTATGTGCATGCTGACTGTAATTGCTTGTGGGCCATGAAATTGGTACTATATGTGCATGCTGACTGTAACTGCTTGTGGGTCATAAAATTGGTACTGTATGTGCATGCTGACTGTAACTGCTTGTGGGTTATAAAAGCGGTACTGTATATGCATGCTGACTGTAATTGCTTGTGGGCCATAAAATCAGTTCCGTATGTGCACGCTGATTGTAACTGCTTGTGGGCCATGAAATTGGTGCCGCATGTACATGCTGACTGTAACTGCTTGTGGGCCATAAAATCGGTACTGTATGTGCATGCTGACTGTAACCGCTTGTGGGCAATGAAATTGGTACTCTATGTGCATGCTGACTGTAACTGCTTGTGGGCCATGAAATTGGTACTGTACGGGCAGTCGTACTGTAATTACTTGTGGACCATAAAACTGGTACCGTATGTACATGCTGACTATAATTGCTTGTGGGCCATGAAATCGGTACTGTATGTGCATGCTGACTGTAATTGCTTGAGGGCCATAAAATCGGTACTGTTTGTACATGCTGACTGTAACTGCATTTTAGGCCATAAAATCGGTATCGTATGTGCATGCTGACTTTAACTGCTTGTGGGTCATGAAATCGGTACTGTGTGTGCATGCTGACTGTAATTGCTTGTGGGCCATGAAATCGGTACTGTATGTTCATGCTGACTGTAACTGCATTTTAGGCCATAAAATCGGTAACGTATGTGCATGCTGACTTTAACTGCGTGTGGGCCATGAAATCGGTACTGTGTGTGCATGCTGACTGTAACTGCTTGTCGGCCATGAAATTGGTACCGTATCTGCATGCTGACTGTAATTGCTTGTAGGCCATGAAATTGGTACTGTATGTACATGCTGACTGTAACTGCGTGTCGGCCATGAAATTAGTACCGTATGTGCATGCTGACTGTAACTGCTTGTGGGTCATGAAATTGGTACTGTATGTGCCTGCTTACTAATTGCTTGTGAGTCATGAAATCGGTCTGTATGTGCATGCTGACTGTAATCGTTTGTGAGCCATGAAATCGGTACTGTATCTGCATGTTGACTGTAATGTCGCTAAGATGCATATTTTAGAGGCTATGTTTCTTAATCGAATCTTTCTTTTCTTTTTTGAGATGACACATTAATGTATTGTAAAATATCGAAAACAGTTTGCAAACTTGTATAAAATCCAGTTGAAGTAAAACTATTTGAGCAATGAAATATTTTCAAATAAGTCTAAACATTTTATTTCAGACATAAAAGTCACAGACTCTCTCAGTTGAGTTAACATACACGAGATGCAAATTCTGAGTTTCACATATGGACTGGAGACAATGCTTTATTCAGAATAGAGGTGATACTTAAATTTCAATTGACTCACCGATTAAAGTCTATATTAAACAATATAGTGAGAACTGGCGAACACATAAAAGCCACATAATAGTTGCATTCATTGATATTTATATTTATAGGCAATTGTCCTTACATAACAGAGGGAGCTGCGGTAGCTAAGTTAAGTTTTCAGACATTTTGATAAGAGCACTCTTTTTTTGACAGGTAAAAACATATGATGTCTTTTCATTGTTTACCCGCTATAACACCAAGAGCTTTAACTGTGTTCCTTAATAAGCTTATTAATTGTTTTAATGCACAAAATACATACAGTAATCTTATTGTCATGAACAAAATACATACAGTAATCTTATCGTCATGAACAAAGTCAATAACCAGGAAAAGAGCAAAGGAAATATTTATTCGTATAATAGAGAATACTGATTCTATTGGTGTAAACTTGAAAGATTATTGGAAACGTGTGCGTCATTTTGTTAAAGAAAAGTTTTCAAGCTCAATACCGCCACTCAGAAGTAATGATACGATTGGTTCGTTGTATGTAGCATTTTCCAATGTCCAAAAGCAGAATATCTCAAATCCCTTTTCGCTGCTACAGCGCAGGTTGATGACACCAATGCCAAGCTACCGCATATACACTTGAAAACTAATAACAAGCTAACTAATATATTAATAACAGAACAATACGTTATTGCTGTAATCAACACCTTACCCACCCACAATGCATGCGAGGTGGATACAATAAGTCCCCATATGCTTAAAGGAACCGTTTCATTCATAGTTAAACCACTCTGTATTCTATTCAACGTGTCTCTTGTTTATCGAGAAGTGCGAAAGTAATGCCAGTGTATAAAAAAGGGATATGCCAGTGATCCTTCAAATTACAGGCCTATTTAACTATTGAGTTGTGTTGGGAAATTTATGGAAAGAATTATTTTAAACATCTCTACAATCACCCACACTCAAAAGATCTTATATTCAAAATCAATCCGGATTTTTCCCAAACAATTTGACAGTATTTCAGCTCATTGATATATACCATAGTATGTGTACTCGGCTTGACAACAATGATGACGTGTGTGGTCTTTTGCGATGTCTCTAAAGCATTTTATCGTGTTTGGCATAAAAGTTTAATACATAAATCAATGTGCAATGGCATTAATATCTCTCTTATTGATTGTTTTCTAACTATCTATCTAATAGGCTCCTAACAGTTTTTGTAAATACTGTCGAATCAAGTAGCCATTATGTTGCAGCTGGCGTACCACAGGGCTCTGGTTTAGCTCCGGTATTATTTATTGTGTATATTTACGATATAGGCGAGGAGGCTCTTTGCTGATGATATCTCATTGGCGTATTCATCAAATGATTCTTACGAAACTGAACATGTACTGAACACAGATTTACAAATGATTGACGATTGGTCAAGGCAGTGGTTGGTTGACTTCAATCCAACCAAAACTGAGGTAATGTTATTCTCGGGTTTCTCCTAAACTAACCTTCAAAAGCGAAAAAAATTTATCTCTTTTGTTAACTTCCATAAACATCTTGGCACAACTTTTAGTAAGCTAGGCAACTGGACCAAACATATTGATAACATATTTCTGTCTACCTCAATAATGATAACAGCCTTGAAAATACTTAAATATAAATTTAATCCAGAAACGTTAGAAAATATATATTTTACATGCTTCAAATCCATACTAAAATATGTTGACATTGTATGGGATGACTGTTCGGCTGAAGACTGTCTTAAATTAGAAAAACTACAATTAGAAGCAGGGAGAATTGTGACTGGCTTACTAAAAGTGTACCGTATCGTAAGAGTTATGGAGAAACTGGATTGCCTACCTTGGCAGTTTGACGAAAGTTTTATAAACTGTGTTACTTTCATAAAATTTGTATATGGGTCTCTCCTTTGTATCTTGCTGACCTAGTACCACCACTGGTTGCTGAGACAAACAGGTATAATCTTAGAAATAGGAATAATTTTATTCGAATTAATGCTGGATTTGAAATAAGTAGAAACTCATTCTTACACGCTTCTTTTCATGTTTGAAAATAAATTCACTCCCAGATTCAATAAAAAGTGAAATTAAGAGGCTAAGACAACACAAGTGCCTGTCCATTTTTCAGTTGGTAACAGGAAATTATCTATTCTGCATACTATAATTAGAAATAAATGGTAGTGATTTACATAATGATTTAGAATTAGAAATAACTGCATGATATATATAATGATTTATATTCTAATTATCTGAGATATATTTCAGTGTGTGCTTGTGGTGAGGATATAAAAAATGCATATCGTTACGCGTTTACTTGCAAATTCTATATTCAACAGCGTAGGAAATGACTCCAAAATCGAAATCATTTCTATATACCAGCTACTACAAATATTTTGTTATATAGATAATATGATTTTTAGGCGAATGTTAAAATTCATCTATTTGACTTGATCCCAACATATATTAAAGACATGAAACGCCTTATACAATTAAGAAGTACTGACAATTCATTTCTCAACTCAATTAATTACTGCCATATAGATAAAGAAAGACAGTATCTTCTTTATTTGTAGCTAGTGATTGACTTGTGTACTCATTTTGGTGTATGTACTGTTGTCCACTATCTGCCACAATCATTAATTCATTCCTCTCTCTCTCAACTATTTCCCCTGAACCATGCATGTTTACATATAATTCTATGAAAACAGGTCAAGTTAGTGCCGCTATCCATGTAAATGACTTATTGATTGTAAAGGATGAGATTATTCTATCGTATAAAAACTTGTACCCCGACCCCATTTCTCAACATTTATTGCGATAAAATATGTTTAAACTAAACTAAACCTATACAAATATTTGATCAGCAAATAATGTATTATATCGTACGGTACTGATATCCCCAATAATTGTCCTGCGGTTTAAGAGTGCTGCTTCAATCATGATTTATGCAAATAAGACCAAAATTGTTACAAATGCTACAAATTGTAAAAACTCTACTGCATCGCAAATCTGAGAGATGTTTCGAGTTTGTTAAATGAGAGAAACATTAGAATGTTTCTATACCATGATATCATTGTTTCGGTGAGTTTTCTTTGACACGATTATTTTGTATTTATTATGGATCGATGCATTGATTTTTGAAAGGAGACTGTACTTAATCTGAGATGATCGTGGGCCGACACAAACAAATACAACTTGCAAATCGCTAAGCAAAACTATTTCTTCTTAAATAACAATAGACTCTCCCAGCTTGTGATGTGGTTAGATAATTTCACGGTCAAGAGCTATATTCTCTGGCTAAAATAATATATTAAGATATATAGTTGGTTCAAACGTACAACTTAAGATCGATTAAGTAAGGTTTTCCGCACAGTCCATTGCGTACGATGTAAATGTTACAAATGCATACCATTCTATTCGTCAACAGTTATAATCTGTCAAGGTATTATGTACAGTTATTGAGTTTCATATCGAAGAAACAATCTTCTTCATTTGACAGAAAAGCTGGTATTTGATGAACCATACCTGTGTGCATCATGCTAATTCATATTGATGACTAGTTTCAGTAATACTATTGCCATCTATTGATATCTCTTTCTCTACAAACCTGAAAGAAAAATCAGATTATGAGTTAATCGATCCTAAATTGTCGAAAGTTCAATTTGCTTATGTCCTTTGTTATTGACATATTGCCGACAGGTAAACAATCTACCACGAATAATTTAGGCTTTTATCTATGATAATAAAACTCTTCCATCCATAACTACACTTCAAGATCTTTTTTTTTTCTTTTTGTCTGAAATGAATCATTTATATATTTTTTATGCATGCAAAATTAAGGTTGAGTTAAATATATATGTCGCGAGTAGTAAAAAATCATATATATGAATATCAGTTAGCTTCTAACAGTAAAACACCTGTCTGCCATTTCAATCTTATTTATTAGCAACACATTTCTCTTCCATTTATTGAGTTTTGCGCGAATTAACTCTGTATAATATTTACATGTCAAAAACTAGATTACAGTGTCATTTGTTGTATAATAACTGCTGCATCTCTGCGGTCTCATCGGAGGATCCTCAGTGCCTTCAAATACAAATTTTACTGGACTCAACTCTGCCTTTCTAATTTGTTTTGGTTGTGTGCTCTCACTTTTTCTAATAACGAAAGACGAGCATTCATGTAAGAACTAAACTTCATATGTTATAGGATTCATGAAGTCCTGAACCTCGAAAATCGATTACTGACTGTATGAAGGGACATAGCGGCAAAAGTTATAAAAGTAATAACGATCCTCATCAATTAAAAAACAGAACGATATTGTAACCACTGTTTATTAATATTGTCAAAGCGCACAAGAAGGGCGCATGAATACATAAGTAGTTCCTTTCTGGTGTTATGAACTAATTATTTCTAATTTTCTGCATTACATGATGCGATTTTAACCAATCCAAATGCTTCTTACGAAAGCCTTGGTAAAATGGTTGTAATTATTATGAGGATGTAGACTCAGATTACGTTAGTTTCTACTACACGACATTACCGTTTTTATCCACAAGTATTTATAAATGAAAACTGTCAAACAAGTAAACCTAATATAAAGTTTGTATTAGTGTTAAAACAAATGTTCATTCGTACTTCAGTCTGTTACACAAATTTACAAGTTTGTCACATAAACCTCAATATCATAAGGATGTATATGAGTCTGCAGTCTTAGAAAGACTATTATCAGCGTTCTACACGTGCGAACATGTTCATAAAGGGGGGATGGCAAGACATATAAACCACTCCCATACATGGAAGAACCTTAATAAAGCGTGGATGGCCAGACGTATAAGCCAGTCCCATACATAGAAGAACCTTAATAAAGCGTGGATGGCCAGACGTATAAGCCGCTCCATTACATGGAAGAATCTTCATAAAGCGTATAAACCAGTCCCATACATGGAAGAACCTTGATAAAGTGGCGATGGCCAGATGTATTAGCCGGTTCAATGCATGGAAGATCCTTGATGAAGTGGCGATGGCCAGATGTATTAGCCGGTTCAATACATGGAAGATCCTTGATAAAGTGGTGATGGCCAGACGTATTAGCCAGTCCCATACATGGAAGATCCTTGATATTAGTTATCCAGTTCCTCTCGCATCTCTACCGAACAAAATAAATAACTTCTCTAAAACTGTATGTATTTGGCTTTCGCAAGATATAACTTAATATATTCCACTGCCTTAATGGCGAAAATTAAGATCCAGATAGAGAGAAAGAAAAACAAATTTTTAAAAATCTTTTGTCATATGTTACTCTCCAAGTTATGTAACTCCACTCGTACATCAAAACAAAGTAAGAGCTTTATTTTCCATGCAAAGCAAAGTATGATAATCTAATATGTCAAATATAAACTATTGTGCCATCTACTGATATTGGATATGACTGCTTGGAGAGTCATATTACTCGTGATATCAGTTTTATGTAGTTTCTATTCTTCAGGAGTCACATCAATCTAACGTTCATATGGAAATCAATGCGACTTGTAGTGTTAGGATCAATAACTCTGCCCTTTGCTGACGGCCCAAGATTTATTACTTCCTATAGGAGACCATTGTACAAATTTATTGATATTAAATGGATGGAAGATAACATTATATATAGTAACATAACCGTACCCCAATTATCCGAAAAAAAAAGTATAGCGGTTATTTTTGGCAGACACAAATATAGATTTTGTCGAAAAAGGAGTATTTTAAATTTTTGCGAGCAATATTCTAGATATTTCAGATCAAGACAGGTTATCATATATAAGGTGACGGGATTTAATTTCAGGATATATTTTGAGATGGCTAGATCGTAATAGTTACTCTGCTGCTCAAATTTCACGTTATAAGGTGTACCATATTTAGGGACAAATTTACTCGTGTATGGTAATATTCAGCACAGGTCATATGTTAATGAAGACAGATCATGCAATGCAGTCTTATAACTTGTTATTGTTCTTTCAATTCCTAATTTTGTCCGATTAAAAGTTAAAAACCTTAATGAAATCTCGTTTTTCTTCTCTTTAATATTGCAGAATTTGAACACTGAAATTAATTAAAATATTCGGCTCGTTCCTAGCGGATACCAACTGAATACAGACATAATACTACCTTGCATTAGAAATATATCTACAAATCTTAACGAATCTTTGAGATTATAATTTCAATTAACCATCCCTTTTATACAAGGAGCTATGATCGAAATCGTGTAATATCGGAATTAAATGTTGTTTTTCGTTCACAATGCATGAATATCTTCAACCTTCTTCTCTGTTGACATGCACTATGTCCTTTTTCTAATAATAAAATACTACATCAAATAATGGTTCCATCTTTGTGTGTCTGTAAGTACCTACAAATGATATGGTGCCACCATGCTCTTCGCTCAGTTATGTTTTATACTAATGACTTGACTACGAAAATATTTTCTTCTATAATACGCAAAATGAACCTACCAGATATTAATTTGCGTCTCATCCTCGTTAGGCACAAAGAGTAGCCATAACTAAGTTTGAATTTAATCAAAAATACAAGAAAGGGTCCATGACTCTATTTTATGGGAGGATCTAATTGTCTGAAACTATGATTCGGCATAATGAACCCTTGATTAAACAAAGAAATGTCACTAATGTGGCAATGCACGAGAGTTTATCAGAAAAACACTTATTAGTTATCAAGAACTGAGTCGTTCAGATGAAGATTCTCTTTATCTCTCTGAATGTTACAGGATTTGAGTGTTTTCGAGCTAAAATGAACTCCGTAATTAGCGACCTTCAAGTACGTAGTCGATTCAATAATGGTCTTTTCTTGCATATTTAACAGGATTTCCATAACATCTCCCAGGATTTTTACGGCGCCTGTTAACCTCCTCAACAAAACAACCACTCAGAGAGAGTAAATAATATTCCAACATTCCAAAATTACTTTTTTTGATTGTAAATAGAGGATCTTACTCGAATGTTCGTTTCAAATGAAATTTCTGAAACGAGTCGAATAATTTCTTTGCGAGCAAAAGATTGAAATTATTAGACGAGTTTCATAACTATCATTTTAAATAAGCACAATTGTGAGATTATTCTTATCGCATGATGACAAATACCGGCTTTATTTGACCAGCCTGTAGAATAGGGTAGTGAAATGACTTCGAAATGCCTCCAATGTTACGCCTTTCCTCTGCATAACGTCAACTGTGATATATATATATATATATATATATATATATATATATATATATATATATATAGAGAGAGAGAGAGAGAGAGAGAGAGAGAGAGAGAGAGAGAGAGAGAGAGAGAGAGAGAAAGAGAGAGAGAGAGAGAATATATGCTTGCATCGAACGACTAGCGGATATATTTCGTTGATTGGGTGAAAATACTTGAGGTTACACCATCGGGATGAAATATATCCATTATTTACTTGGAACAAGCAAATTTTAGTTTTATTTAACGCTCCAACGTTTAGGCTAGCTAAAGTGTATAACAGACTGAAATAGCAGATTTATTACGGTAGTTTCAGCTGATAACCGTTTATGTTATGTTGTGTTTTGTGTATATTCGCAGAGGAAATATGAGTTGTCACATGATTCTCTTTCATAATTAAGGGTAAAAATTCTCATTTTTTTTATTTATTATTGAAAAATAAAGTACATTGTGGGTCACAGCTCGACATGCTTACCACTAGGCCGATTAGTGGGTGAAATTCGTTGGTCATGGTGTTGTCTGTATCTGTTGCCTGGAGTCTTAAAACTTATTTCTCGTGAAAACTTCACTAATTCACGGAGTACCATAAAATAACATTTATCATACGGGTATATTGATGTAAATAGCATGGTAGTCATGATAGTCAATATATGATAGTAGATATTCATTTTAAACGCATTTACTATCAGGATAATTATTTTCAACAAGGAACTGACTTACATGAGAGTACACAGTTATGGCACACACAAAGAAACCCATGAAAATAACACGCTAATAGAGCTGCCATTTCCTGAAGATCTGGATAAACGATTTTGATGGCATAGTCTCTGGTTTCATTGTCAAACCTGAGGTTCCAGAAGGATGGACACTATCTCCCAGACTTCTTCAAGAAGGACATAATAGTCAGAGTAATTATGATTCAGGTGGTATCATAACATGTTGTAGCTACAGTAGGCTGTTACAATTTAGACTGACACACATGACAACCTAAATCGCCCAAAATTCGTCAAGAAAAAATATTATAATATCGTTAAAATCTTGTCATATCAGCGATCTAAGATATTTGCAAGCTCGTCAGATAGGACAACATATTATACATGGATGAGGGATGATATCAAAGGTCCCAGCGCCGTGTTTGACCCAATCATTTCGGATTTTTCGCTATTAATTTATTTATCCAATAATAGGAGACTGGACTTAGCCTGGGATGAATGTGTGGCTGACACAGCAAATTAATGCTTATCATTCAATAAATATTGACTTTCGTCTCAAACAATGTGACTATTACAGACTTAAAAATGTATTCACATGAAAATGCTGTAGAGAAACACACTGACTGTGTTAGCTGTGAAAATGCTGTAGAGAAACACATTGACTGTGTTAGCTGTGAAAATGTTGTAGAGAAGCACATTCACTGGGTTAACTGTGAGCATGCTGTTCATTATAGAGCTAATGTTGTATACTGTTAAATTTGTTTAGGTAATTATTTCAACTCCCATACGTAAGATGTCTGAGAGAATTGTTGAATATTCTTGAATCCATTTTCAAAACTAAACTGTCCCCAAACCATGCTTTAATATAAAGAAAATAAAACTCAATTACCATTCCAAAAGTTCTGCTTGAAGACAGGGAAATGGAACATTTGGGAAATGAAATATCCACCGAAACAGAGACATTTGACGTAGCTAGAGTTTCTGGTAATAAGTGGAAAATTTGAAAGAAAACAATAATAGATTTCTTCCAACTATTAAACAACTCTTTCTAAGGCACAGAACATCACTTTGCTCATATTGATACTCGAATTTAACAACGAGTCAACACCCCAAAACAACAGTTTACACCCAGTGAGGCTCCATTCTAGCAACACGTCCTACACAATTAACACTGCACAATAGCCCTTTACAACCACTGAGGCTCGATTCTGGCAACACGTCCTACACTCAACACCGCAAAATAGCAGTTTACACCCATTGAGGCTCAATTCTAGTGACACGCCCTACAGTCAACACCGCAAAAAATAGCAGTTTACACCAAGTGAGCCTCGATTATAGCAACAAGTCCTACATTCAACACAGCAAAATAGCAGTTTACACCCAGCGAGGCTCGAATCTGACAACGAGTCCTTCACTTTATCATCATAAAATTTCCCTACTAATTGGAGATATTAGAAGTACACACCATTCTCTCAGGCCTGAGTGGTATTGTTCACATCGCTATTGTGGGTTATCCCAGATAACATGTTTTGTATAGTTATAACCCAAAGAGTAAAGATACCTCACTTCCAAAATTAGGAATGGATTATAACAATGCAATGAATGTTATCCGGGACAAGTTTTGGGGTGATCATGCATGATCATTACAATATCGTGCTAGGTTTCTTTCTTTCAGACAGTTAAATAGATCACATGTGGACAAGTTAAACGCACAAGAGTTGTCTTACCAAATTGAAATATCTGATTTTCCAAAATGTAAATATTTGAAAGTATACCGTTTTCTAATTGTTTCCAAAAATCAGTTTTTAGGATATATTTGGATTATATTCATTGATTTTGGTTTCAATAACACAGCACGATGTAAACAGATATATTAATT
The DNA here is from genome assembly GCA_029931535.1 of Margaritifera margaritifera. NCBI lineage: Eukaryota > Metazoa > Mollusca > Bivalvia > Unionida > Margaritiferidae > Margaritifera > Margaritifera margaritifera. The sequence continues at coordinate 1,426,079 of JAQPZY010001530.1, read as the reverse complement.
ATGCTTTTGTATGTGTGTGGCGTGGGAAGAACTGGAAAGCTTTCCCACATTAGGACTAGAGCATAGTCTTCCTCAGGGAACTATAACGTATATACACAGACACACTCGCACACAGAGTGATACTAATAGAATACTACATATTTTACATGTAGGCAAAATAATCCAGTATACTGAAGTGGTCTACACTAAATAAAAGAACAGAATGATAAATTAGAACATGTCTAGAAAGTAATTCGGGTTGGTGTTTTACTGCACACCAACACAAGTAGGTTATTTCATCCCAAGGCGATTGGAATAAAGTGCCTTGTTCAAGGGTACATCCCTGTACCCGACCTGGGCTGATCCGATGGTAGAACAAGAAATCGTAACCTTTGGTAGAGACTCCGGCACGCTAAGCATTGCGCCTCCGCTGATCCTGGCTCCATGAGTCGCATCTTACAACAAGCAGAAGAGCGCATTGGGTCATTCTACATCCCCAGAGCCTTTATCGTCTATGAATAGCGCGCAGGAGTTTCCTTGCAAACTATTAGCACAATAGCGATATACTGCCTCGCGTGATCTAGTTATCTTCGTCATTGCAAAGTGATCGTGTTGTATAGTGCGCCATCTGTAGCGGTGAATTATTTTTAGCTTCTAGTTTTTCTTCCCAGATATAACTGAAATAAAGCTATGAACGTATTTACATAATAGGGCAGGTGGTGGAAAGACGTAATAATAATAATAATAATAATAATAATAATTCATTGATGGCACTAGAGGAGAGATTGATGAGCAAACTGACAGGAAGGAAACTGACGCACGGTGGGTTAAACAGAGCACATGTGGACTAGAGTTGTTCGCTTAAGTCAAATTTGCTATGCGTTCGCATCAGCAGTATCCAATGTTTCTCTTTATTCTTCATTGTTTGTGCATCTGTGCTTTGACTAAATTGGCAGCATTTTGAGGGACTGAATAGAGTGTTCGGCTGAGTTGAAATAATAAGTTGCTGAGTTTTGTGTTGACCTTATAATTGCAATTCATACAATAGATTTTAAAAAAAGTATTTTTGCGAAGAATACGCAAAGTTCAAGTAACAAACCAGATTACGTTTGATATATTCGGATATCGGTGGAAAGATTATAGACTAACTTGGATGCATTTCATCTTCAATGATCCTGTATTGCTCCTGAAGTAATTGCGCTCGCCTATCTTGTCGATTCCATCAAACCACTAAACAAAACAGTAGGAATCTATTATAAAAATGTCGATGAGAATGCTATTAACTGTCGGCATACGAGATGCCATTTTAAAGATTGATCCTCACTTTTTCAAATCAAAACTAAAAAAAAATCCCATATTGTATGGCCTAAGCTTTTTAAGACGACGAAATAGGTAATGTTTACAAGTCTACAGTTAGACTGCAAACAGTTCTAAATGTATGTGTAACATTCAGTGGTATACGTTTTGATGACTAAAAAGGATGACACTATCGTCAGATTATTGGTCCTCTTAATTTATAAAATAAATTCTTTCCAACATAATTTACTAATTGAGATTTTGGAAACGAGTGGTTGAGTGACAAAGATTGACTAAAATTGCGATTCATGTATACAGTGTTAAGCTCTTTTTTAAATTCATGCATAAAGAAATTATTTTAAAATCTTTTTTAGAATGAAATCAACGTTGATCATCTTTTGGTTAGCTGTGTATACGGTTAGAGATAAGGGAATTCCTCAGACACATTTCAGTCAATCAATCGTTCACTATAGTCCTCTAAAGTACCGTCGAGGCCGATGTGAGCCTTCCTTGTTCTCACTTGATGGATTCCGAAATTATCTTTTCTCTTGTGTCATCCTTACTGCTTCGTGAATGCTCGTTTTGCACCACTCTTTTATGTCGTCTAGCCGTCTTTTGCTGGTTTTCCCTGTTTGCACTTTTCTTCCGTTATTCCTAGCATAGCTAGTTTCACTATTCTGTCGCCATTCATTCTGCAGATATCAAAATAGTCACCACTTCCATATATATTCCACTTATACGTCTGTGTTTGTCCCACTATGACATTCCTACATAACAGTATAAGTATATGATGTAATTTCGTATAGATTCTTTATCTCTGTATTGAGTCTTGCATTTACTTGTTGTATCATACAAGGAGAAAATACTAAAAGTTAATTTTGATGTTTGTTGTGGTTTTGGGTTTTTTTTCAGGGGTGGTAGGCTGCACGTTTTGAAGTTTGGTGGCAGATTTTCACAACCGTCAATTATTGTACTCATCATTAATATCATTTGGCTAGTAGGTTTTGTTTGATTTCATTTAAGTTTGGTATGGTTTGTGTCCTGGGTCTGTATTCTTGAGACTTTTTGAGCACGAAACTCAAACACAGATCTCCACAGTCATATATTACATTTAGAGTGTATCTGCATCATTCACAGTTAAAATACAGATAGAGGAATCGCATTTAAATTATCATGAAATTTCCACAATTCTAACTTTATTCTAATTAAATCTACAGAAGGTCAAAATGTCTTAGCTTTGAGCTAAAGTAAACTCTTTCCTTCTAGAATATTGATTCTCTTAAATTCCCTTTCATTTAAATATACTGCTGCTCTATGAATACGTTTATATACCAAATCGTGTCATTAAATTAACAATAGCTTATATTAACAATGAATTAGTGACAAACTATGTACACGAATTCAGTGCTTAAAACGAATACAAAAAATGTAAAAGACTTAACAACATCCTGAGAACTTACCGATAATTTTAGATGTATCTAATACTTCCACAATATTCGCATATTTTTGTTTCCTTCATATAAGAACGACGACAGCTGTGCTTGTTCAAAAAGTCCATTGAACTAAACACATAACATCATGTTTGTCCCTTCTAGTTATCGCATATCCACTGGAAAAAATAATGGCATGGGCTAGATTCTACTTATTCTTTCTCCTGTGTCGAAATGAAGGCATGTCTCCCACCCACCCCATGATTAGCAGGTGATTGGCTTTATTCTTTTCACTGGAGAAAATGCAAACCAAGCAGAAAAGAAATAAATACTGATCTCCTCTGCATAGTGTTTGCTTCCCGGATTTGCAAGCATGTAAAAATAAAGCAATCCCCCAACACACACACACACACACACACACACACACACACACACACACACACACACACACACAACAACAACAACAACAACAACAACAACAACAACAATAACGACAACAACAAAAACCACAGTAATTATTCAATAGTCTCTGAAAAGAGGAGTACCATAATGAAGTCTGGCACAAATCAACTATAGCGACTTTAACTGCTTGGAGCATGTTACTATCAATATTTAATCTGACTGCAGGATATTCTGTATTGCCTGTCGAATCAGTTTTGTTTAGTTTCTAGATTTCAGTCGTAGAGTCAATTGGGCAAAAAGAAAGAAATCAATGATCCCTATGGCTGGCAGTCTAGGACCATCACAAGGTCCATGCTAGATCGTTTTTATTTAATCTACCCACTCAGTTATAATCATTGAGTGTAACTACTCATATAATAATTAATGCCAATATAAGGTTTTAATATGCCATATTGAAGGATAACTAGATTATTCTCTATACAAACAAGTTCCCCAAAAAACAAATAGCAAAAAAACAAAAAAAAAACAAAACAAACAAACAAAAAAAGGCATTGGTCATGCGACAGGAAGATATGAGATTGACTCCGCTAACATTTGTTCACTCTATAAATGTCTCGCTTATTACAGAGATGGATGGATAGGTATGTTGGTTGGTTGACTGATTGATTAAATTACAGTCAAACCGTACAATGAGTACGATTCTAGAGGGAAGATCATCAAATTGATCACGCTAAAATAATATCAACACCCAAATCCTAGATTTAATCATAATACGTGAAGTCTGGAATCGTTTTCACACATATATTTCTATGCAACTAAATAAAACTGTTCTGTATCTTATTTGCTTTGGGAACCCCGAGAGGTATGGCGCCATCATGCCCCTTAATGTTATAATGGCGCCATCATGCCCCTTAATGTTATAATGGCGACAATCATGCCCCTTAATGTTATAATGGCGCCATCATGCTCCTTAATGTTATAATGGCGCCATCAGCGCCATCAAGCTCTTTAATGTTATAATGGCGCCATCATGCCCCTCAATGTTATAATGGCGCCATCATGCCCCTTAATGTTATAATGGCGCCATCACGCCACTTAATGTTATGATGACGCCATCATGCCTCTTAATGTTATAAAGGCGCCATCACGCCCCTAATGTTATAATCTTTTCTAAATATACTTCATTTACTGATGAAACATGCTTTTCAATCGACTTCTCGAAACAGGAGCGCACGAATGGCCTCTGTGTACTTACAAGGGAACACTTGGAATCTGCATTTGTACGTAAATTCAGAAATAAAATTGAGAAATTAAGACCAAGACACTATAAATATATTAGCAATAAAGTTTTAAGTCATATGTAACATTTATGTGTTAAAAAATCAATGCAATTGATACGTCCATTGGATGAATATACATATCTGACAAAATGTACTTTTGGTTCGAGATAAATCGCGTGATATAAGAATTTTGTAATGTTCCAAATATTTAAACTTTAAGGTTCAGAACGTCGCAGAAATAAATTATTGCAATTCATATGTAATAATAAAATGTTTGAGGTGTACCTCTATTGCCCATAATTTATCTTTGTTTTATTCCCCACTCCGCGGCATCCTATACATGATACGGAGGATAAAGGTATCGCTATGTCCGCCCATCTGTCTGTCTGTCAATCCGGCCTGTATTTTGGTCCATAATCATATACGTTCCCGGAGCATAACTCTCAAAACCCGTTTAAGGTATTTCAACCAGAGTTGGTACACATGTCAAACACATTGCGCAGAGGTGCATTTTCATGCATAGAATTATCTGCATTCAGTATATGGTGTGTTACCATGGAAGAAAAGTGTATCATAGGCGCCGTATTCTACGTAATATCTACACTGAGCGCTTTTAAAAAAAATAGTATTGCAATAAATTGCATGAGGTTTAAGCTCAGGATGGTAATAAGTTTACATTTACAGAATCATAAATAATATATCGCTATCACGTGTATGCATATGCTAGAAGAATTAGCTCCCTTACGTATGTTGGGAACTCTCCACCGAGGAGATTTATTCTCTCCCAATATGGTCGCGCTGAGTAAAGCGTGTGTAAGATTGAATTTGAGACGTATTTAGCCTGCAAATTTATGTAGTAACAGAAACAGTAAGCATACATGGTAATAAGTTCCATTAAAATAACATATTTTAGGCAGTTTCATGCAGCCACTTTCCTTCCACAAGACTTTTTGAGATCCAGGCATGAGTGGTGTTTGCGAGTTTTGACCAAACTAAATGGTGTGCATTTATAAAGCCATGTTCGCGAATACGGTAGTATATAAATTGACAGTGCTAGACTATAGGGTACTAGCATACAGAGTATAATAAAATTTAAAGTCCTGGACCATAAAGCACTTCTGCAGGAGTCTTTACATAAGCGGGGGACCGCGGGATATGTCATATCTAGATGAATGTTGTTCTTTGTATATGACCAATGAGAAACAAGTTTGCTCCAATTAAACATAATTGTTTTGATTCTTCGATATAATCTGACACCCACTCATAAACTGGAATTATTGCACTGAAGCACGCAAAGAATAATCCCTCATACATAGAACAACTAACGCCTATCGATAAAGTGAATTTTCTATGTGAAATGTGATAGATTTGGACAGTCATTTTTCAAAGTTTATTCAATATTTCCTTCCTAGTAGTGAGAAACAGTTGTAAGGCATACAGATTAATTAATCTCTACATTTTGAATAAATAAATCCTGTTCTTTTTCCAAATTTTCAACAATCCAAATATTGATTACAATTTATTTCTCCTGAGTGTATATCATGTTAAGGGCGAGTTAGACTACTTAAATTAACAATACTTGTTTCAAAAGTAGGATATACTCTAATGAATGCAAGATGCGTTCTCTCGTTCAGAATTTGAAAAGCCGACACAGTGCTGTCAAATTACACATTTTATACGGTTACTCGCAGATACGCCCAAGTAAATTGAGATAAAATAAGCCATATCTCTGCGGGTTAAATGTCAAAATATGCCCTATGATATAACATGTTAGCCGTATTTGACTTCTCCTTTAATGGTAAATAGATACCAATCTGCCATATTTATCATAGAAGACGTAACAGCTTAGACATATATGTATCTGCCTAGACTCCATGGCAGCTCATATCTCAAACTCCACTACAGAATTGTAGCTCTTTTGCCTAGACTCCATGGCAGCTCATATCTCAAACTCGATTACAGAATTGTTGCTCTTTTGCTCAAAAACTCCGACATACCTATTTACAAGCTTTCTGCAAACTGTATCAACATCCAATGTTTCCAACGAGCTTAGGTAAAACAAACTTTTAAGGGACATTTCTAGTGATTCAGAATATTGAGATACATCACAAACTTTACACAATCATTCCGCAAGGAAGTTTTGTTTCCTAGTTGATGTTGATGAATTCAAAATATAGAAACATTGAACAGCCGTTTTGAAAAACAAAAACAATTTTTAAAAAAAATTCTTAATTTAATGTATAGGGATATGTTTAAAAGAATTTTGAAAGTAATGTCGAGAAAACACAGGTCACATTCTTGTAAGAAATGGTGTCAAGGCTGCAGTGAGCGTATGACTATGTCATACTTGTATGAAGCAGTCGATCTATCTCTACTACATAAGGAACAATAGCTTCGTGGGGATAAATTGAAGCTTGGCTATTTTAATCGACTACTTGATGACATTAATATCCGTCTGAAAAAAAAATTGCACATATCTTAGTATGAGATCTCATGCAGAAAAATCAAGACCTGAACCTTTTTTGTTAGGTCGGGAGATCTGTCATTGGGTTTATATGAAACTATAATGAACTATTTCAAGGCATTAAATGATAAGCAAAGTCAGTCACATTGTTTAATCCAACTGTTAATGGCACGTAACCATTCTTACTAAATCAAATGACCTGGAGCTGTGGCACATGAATAATCTATTAATCCAGGAAAGTAACTTTAGTTTGTATTTTGTTATTATACCCAACAATGTATAGAAAAACAAGTATTATCATGTTGTGACTGAAGTTCTTACGTCCTCAGTCTCATTTGCATAATCATCATGTACTTCAACATATATTAAGAGAGTAATTAAACGTTGGCTGCAATTATATCTTCTTCCAGAGGGGCCATTGTGGTGAAGAACATAAAGCGTTTTTAAAAAAAAAAAAATTTATTATACCTTCTATGCTTATTGTGTATTCATCAAACTTCACGTATTAGTCAAGCGAAATTGTTCAGACATCTTGTGACCTTTCTCTCGCCCTAATTTGTGTCGAAACCCGAAGAACGACATACAAGCTAATAGTCAGGAAGTAGTAAGTTAAATTTTCTTTCAAGAGTTGCAGTTGTTCCTAATCATATTTGTAGGTGATTCAACATTGTACAGACCTCTCTGTGGAATATTCAAAACGGTATTATAGAGCCACGTTTCTTTGAAAAGCTAAAAGTCCAGCATACAGATAACTGGAGACAAAATTTAAAACAAAATGAGAGACAAGGACTAAAGTTTGTAGGACCCGGAAGCAGGGCTCTCTCCAAAGACCTATGAGTAGTCATTATTGAAATGTCAGCTACACTTTGCTTATATGGAAGATTCGTGTTTCAGGGTATCCTATACAAAGGAGTAAATTATAAAGCAGGTAACCAAACTGTTTTGTTGGCCATGATATTTTAAATGTATCCGGAAGTCTTAAATTTTCAGAACTGCTGAAGATCTCAAACGGAAGTTTCGACATTTGATTTACTTCGGATTTCGATTCTTCGTGCGTCATTGTAATTAACAATAAGGTCAGACCCCACATGGACAGAACTATCTGTTTTGACTGAACCTAAATTCATTTAAGTATACATCAATCTCATGAAGTTGATCGGTAAATAATACATTTTGACATAAGACATGTCGCCAGGCAAGATAAAACCAGTGTAAAATAAGAAATGAAGGCGGGCAAGATAAAACCACTGGACGTCTTACCTAAGTGTACACGAAGTTAAGAACAAATCTGTGTCATGCTGATAAAAGACCAGACTATTGTAAAAACTGTAAAGATGAAATTATTATACATAGAACACACACACACACTTCGTATTAATTCGAGTAGATAACAGACATGCAGAAAACTTTCAACAAAGCACGAAAGTGTAGCGGTCACCAAAACAAAACCTATCATTGATTTTGTATGAACATTTTGGGAATAATTTTGGGACTTAATAGAAGTCCATCTCAACAAAACTGAAAACATTTTCAGTTCTTTGCAATGTTTTGAAGAAAGGTATACAGATAATATTTTATCATTATATATTTCATAATTTGATATTGTAATTTTACCGTGTGAGACAAATTGATATCTCCACAGTGGCGATAAAATAGGTATCGACACTGTGGATTTATTACCTTTGGAACTGCCTTATATTCCCACTTAGAAAATATATCTGGCTTTATATATGTTATATTTATATATTTAGGTCTAATTCGTTTTCTTTTCTTCTTCTACTTCTTCTTCTTCTTCCAACACTGTTCACTTATATAATCAATGAGAAGATGAAATAGGAAAAATATACAAAAAACTCCTAAAAACAAATTCCAAACAAGTAGGTTGGAAGTGTTAACCTATTTAAAATATGTTTTAACATGAATCGAGCAAATTGTCATTGACTAAACTTAAATGATCTGTTTACCTTTGATATTCACTGTCAACCATACCTGTTACACTTTACGACAAACGGTGAAAGTTTTTGGGGCCAAAACGTTTGATTGAATAGATTACTAAAAATTGTTTATTTGGCCATTTTACTTCTCATTTCACTCAAAATCGTGTTTGAAAACAATATAGAAATCAGATATAAATCAACGTTAAGTGCAAACGAAATTAAGTGTCTATCGAAAGTTGCTTGCAGCGACTGTTACTGAACTTAACAGCAAGCTTGCCAATTGCACATAAATCAGGTCTGATTAAGAAATGAACAAGCAAATAACCAAAATCCTCATAGGTAAATTCACAGCCATAAAACTCTTTATCTTCACGATGTTATGTTCTGAAGTCTGTAGTATCCAAGTGCTATCTGCTCTGTGATGATTCTGTCCCTACCGTCACAATGTTCACTGTATAAATCCACGCAAGAAATGTGTTATCGAACAAACAAATCGTTACATTTTTAGAATGAAAACAGTAATTTTGTTTAAAAAACACAATTTTGAAGCATTGTGTTTAGGAGATAAGCTATATAAAGTAGCTGTCCTATATTGTTCTTAAATTTGTCGGAACTTCTTTTTATCGATGTAGTAATTACAGCCGTTAACCGCATTGGCACATCATGAAAATTCATGCGCAAGTCAACGGTTTTTGTTTTCAAAAATATAAAATAAAAATCTACGTTTTTTGGAGTAAAAGTAAGGAAATAGTTCACTCGTGAAGTGGAAATAATTTGTTGTGTTACTCATAGCTTCTCTACTCATCACAATACAATGTTTCTACTTCACTCGTGAAATATTTCCTAATATGTACTAATATATACTCTGTATATTTAATTGTATGTGTGCTTTACAAATTCTCCTCTCTTGAAATACTGTCACAACTCTCCTGCATGTGTCTACTTGTTCTGTAAGTGATGACAACTGTCCCATTGACAAGTTCCTATCTATAATTTCCATCACATTATATTTGCTGTTTTAGAGATTATTTTCTTCTTTACATATGATCCTAAGAAAATATGATGACGTTTTTCCTCTGCATAAATCACCCAATATCTCACATAACCATAATTTAAAAGAGATTGTTTTGGGGGTTTGTTTTGTCAACCAGTAAAGAAAATAAAAATATCTGATAGAAAGGAATACATGCTTGTCTTTGAACTTCGTAATGTTTGTTTTCCATATAGCGTACTGCAATCTTCCATCAAAACATAGTAAATATTGAATATCTGTGAAAAGGGGAGTAACATAGCAAATAAATAAAAAAACGGCTCTTGCGACTTTTTATTGCCACTAATTTTGCTCTGAAATGTGACTACTGGGTATTTATTATTGATTTTTAATCAGTATAATGGATTTAGCCTCCGGTATGAACGTAGAATCAGGTAATTTGAGACAATCGATGCACACTTTGATTTACAGTCTCAGATCCATACCCATACTGTGATGCCGGCTTTAAACTTATCAGTTCTGATAGCAGACCAATGTAATATTAGTAAAAATTATCAGTGTAAATACCAAACTCATATATATACATATATATATATATATATATATATATATATATATATATATATAAATATACATATATATATATATAGATATATATAGATATATATATATATATATATATATATATATATACATATACATATATATACCAATATAATCTAACATCTAACAGGTTAGAGAGTTATAATTCGTTCCAAGCAGGAGTCGAACCCGTGCAAGCAACGGCAACTAACGTCTAACTCTCAGACACCATCGCCCAAACCCACACGGCCATGCGCCATCCCCCAAAAATGGATGAAACAAGGTCGAAGGTAAGGACTCTAGGTGCATGAGAACTCACTCGCTAAGCAAACGAAATTTTAACACTCAGCTTTTTGCACAAACCCACTGGATTTGTAATGCGAAACGCAAGGTGTATACATTAAATTATAAGTATAAATTGACACCTATATACCAAGCAGAGAAGAAAGCGCCTATCCAAAGATCCCACTTTATATGCTAGGATACATGATTATATGAAAAAAAACTTATATATAATTACACCAATATAATGTAACAGGTTAAGATATATGTATTACTACTATTACTACTACTAAAAAAGAAAGTTGTATGCCATGTTATTCTTCTGTTTAATAGAAAGAAAATCCCCCTCCCACACCCCATTTTCTCTAATCTTCTACCTGTCAAATTTTAATATCCTACTTGCTAAGATGGAGTCACCTACCTACAACGTACCTGACTTGTTAGTGCAAAAGAGATACAAAGCTGTTGTGACTGGCAGTCAGTCTAAAATATATCGTGCACAAATTGGCTTATAATATCCCATATTACATGGTCATTTAATTCTTCTGTGTCCTATGCAAACAATACCACAAGCAAATGCCATAAGATAGGAGAGAATAAATTTGACTCCTGTACCTCGTGTGCACTCAATTAGGTTATTTGGAAGAAAACAATCTTTCTCCGGACATATGAAAGCCTACAGCCAATCTCCCTAGTGGGCATATATATATATACATATGTCCATACGAATAATTTGGAGACACTTTGCACATGAGCTTAAAACATTTTAAAGAAACAATTTTGTGGATTCCATTTAATGATTCGAATCACATTTTTTGTTTTTGAAAATATTATTTTGTTATCGTGACACATGATTGTTGCCAGAAGTTATAATCTTGTATTTCCACCTCATCTGAGCTATCGTTATTATTTTCCATTTTGGATACCGAGGAAATACCTTTTTCAGTTCTTCTAAAATATTCCCAATAAGGAATCAAGGACTCATACAAGTCAACAGCTGACTTTGACACAACTTCCACAATTGTCAAGTTTTGTCCCCATCAATTTCTGTTGACATCTGACCGCGTTTTCACGAACGCCCCAGCTTTAGTGTACAGTACAACTTAGATGTTGATAGCTTACAACAAATAAACTTGTTGAAATGCAAGAGATTTTAAAGTAGCAATATATTTAGATACATATGTCTGGTAAATATGTAGAGTTGATGTAATAATTTCAGAAATATCAGACCTATGTCAGAGGTAATTTTGAGTTTGAGTGAGAACTCTAGTTGAGGAGTTTTGCAAATACGGCCTAAGATTCTGTTTCCTTTCTAAAGTGACCGTTTCCACTTTATGTTATCAAGCGACAAGGTGCAAGACCTTATGTGAAAAATGTTCTACTCAGAAACACTTAATTACATCCATTTTAACTTAGTAGTAGTGACTGTTTGCAGTCCGTCAGTGGACTTGGTTAGTTCTCAATTCACCTCTCCTGTTCTCGTGTGTACCCGATACATTGTATCGGTCACGCTAGTGCATACGGAACAACAAATCCCGCAGTCTGTGTTAGTGATGTGGATTATTGCTATACAATGTTGAAAAGGTTTTCCTTGATTCTTGTGATTGTTATGGAGAGACATGGCAACTCACCCCCACTCACCCACACACATACATACATATACACAAATAAAATAAGAACAATCAAGTTTCTTTAGTGTCAATCAAACAATTTTGTGCTAATGAAGCTTCATATAATTGCTGCATAATATTGATATTCATCATGATATAATATTAATATAATATTGATATAATATTCGTCGTGCGCTTTTAGTGCAAATTTGTTTCATTTTAGACATAAGTATTAAATGCTAATATATGTAGGATATGTTATGCAATCTGGACCTATGTATCATCTGCAGTAGGTAATCAACCCGAAATTCTTTTTAAGGGGGCCTGCAAATTAAAAATGAAGTGGACGGACCTGTTTGTGAGTAGATGAACATATATATATATATATATATATATATATATATATATAAAGATTAAAAAAATTATATTTATCGAAGAGCATAACACCGATATCGGAGACATTGTGCTTGTTGTGTTTAATTAGAATCGTTATATTTAAAACCCTTAGTACCAATCTTATGTCAGCCACATGATATAAGAAGGACAAGGCGTACATACATGTCTACTACCGTTTGAATGACTCAGTTGGATTAATTTGTATCCACTTCCTTTGAGTAAATAATTGTTTCTATTGTATCAAGTTTGGCATGCCAAATAACAATCAAAACACTTTTTCCAATATTTCTGACAGCGTGTCTAAGGTATCAAGCGTGCAACTTAGGTATCTATTTGCTTACTGTATATGTTTTCCTGTACAAAAAAACCCTCTTTATTTATTAAGACGTTTTTGTAAATTTAAATCGATTACTTTTTCTCGATAGCCGAGCCATTCTGTCTTTAATGCTTCTAAGGTAAAATGTACATTGTATATCTGTCTTGTAGTTAACCTCGTATTGCAAAAAAACTGCAGATATTGGTCAACCTGATTTGTCACACCAGCATATCTCAAATTATATTACTGATTTGTCACACCAGCATATCTCAAATTATATTACTGATTTGTTTACTATTTAATTATTCATTCCGCCCACTCTGAGTGCAGCAGATTTATCCAAATTTGGCTCAATCTATGGATGAATTAAAATCACTATCAGTTATTTATTCTGTATTTGAAAGGTTGCTAACGCAATGTGAGATTGCTTAAGTAGGAAGCGTTTATGGATATAAATCTTTGGAACGTTTGATGCAGTGAGCATTGCAAAAGACGTGTAATGGATCATCTATGCTTTCTGTAGATTTCCTTTAGAGCTAAGATTGACAGGCAACATGTCTAAACAGGTTTTTTTAAAATGAAAGTAGAATTATGAGATTAGTAGTCTGGTGGTTATGAATCAAACGTCAAAAAATTCCATCCTTAGTTCTCCTTGATTTGAAGACTATCTTTCAGAGTATTGTCAAGACCTTAGAGAACAAAATGATTGAAAGACAATCAACGAATGAAAAGATCAATCGCAACATGAAAACGTGACAACGAGCTACATAGCAATGTCATACTGCTTTGAACTTTCTACTATTGTGAATATACCATATTTCGTGAGGAACAAAATTTCGTGGATTTGGTTGCTGATAAACCATAAATGTAAAAGTCTAACGAACTGTACCGTGGAAACAATGGGACTAATTCCCAAATATACGAATACACGAATTTAAATACGGACAAAAATGTTTTTTGTTCTTCGTAAGACTACGATAACAGATGAATTCACGGTGTAAATATTAAATCTGATCACTGGAAACTCAATATTGCCCGTTAAGTCACTTTATGTAGTTTCTATCCTGTTGAATAATCTTATAAAAAAAAAAAACAGTGCGCACTATCGCTTGCAGTTTCGGAGACAAGGTTCATGGCCGTTTTTTTTTATTAATTTCGATAGCAGACGATTGTAAGATTATTCTTGATTTAAATCCAGCCACTTGACTGTCGTATTTGAGTGGAACAACTCACATAAATAAGTCAAGCAAAAAGATTAATTTTATTATTTCTGCTAGATATATGTCATGCGATAGGAGAGTGTCCGTTTCATTCAGTTAACAACTGTGTGTGAGATATATGTCCTATAACAACTTGTAAATTTCATTGCAAAATTCGTGTCTGAACTATTTTCGTTTTGAAGTGATTAAGAATTAACGAGCTGTCTGTGTTATAAATGGTTTATTTAATATGAATTTTTCCTCTGGACGTATGGGCAGGTTAAACAAAATGACAATATTTTCCCTCCTATTAAATTTACATATTGGTCGATAGACTTATTAAGATAAAAATAAGTTGTTCATTCGTTACAAAGTGATATAATGTCCTTGAATTAAAAACATAAAGTTGAATTATTACCAAAGCCATAGTAATTCCCAGTGTTCTTGATTTAGTACGGTCGTCATAAACAAATGTAGCGAACATTTTAATTATGGATTGTCACATAATTCGTGTAAATGCCGTACTCGTGTAATTTGTGTAAATGCCGTACTCGAATTGTTTTCAAAACTTGTTTTTTTTATATTTCTGCATACACTGATCATTTTCTTGTGTACTTCGGAACCCGCACACCAAAGGGTATGGCGCCGTCATGCCCTTCATTTTACAATTACATCATTGTGTCATATTTTATTTAATCAGCCTCGAGGAGCGTAGCAGGTAACAATTTCTATATTGGCATCATGAAGCAAATACTTATTCTTATTTTCACTGATAGAGTAGGGAGTCAAGTAAGTAAATAAGTACACATTATGTAACGAACTGTGCGGGTAAATGTATGTATGTATGTATGTATGTATGTATGTATGTATGTATGTATGTATGTATGTATGTATGTATGTATGTATGTATGTATGTATGTATGTATGTATGTATGTAAACTACTGAGTAATTAAGTCTGTAAGAATTGTTGATAAGATATGTTCTCAGTCAGGCAGGTATGGTATGTCTACCAGTTGATCAATCAGCAGATAAGCAAGCAATCTTGCATGCGTAGAAATTCATTGGCTAAAATTTAAACAAATTTGAAAATGAAAAGTACATACATATAAAATACTACGAAGCGTAAAGAATGTGCAACTTATTTTCTGTACAAAAATAAACAATACACGTATTTATGTCGTAAAAGATATAAAATCTATGTCAGATGAAAAGTGACAATATGTCGCTAGCATACAAATTGAATTTATCATATATAAAAGATTTATTAGAATTCCTACGTAAAATACGCTTGATATATAAAAAGCAAAGCCATGCACACTTTGTTACTACCGTTTCTTTGGTCAATGGGTTTTTATAATTCTCTTCTCGAGCACATTCAGTTTTGATCCTATTACCTACTGCATTTGGAGCAAAAAAAAAGACTTTTCTTTTCCTCTTCAATTTTGCAATCTCACTTAATCTGCGTTTATATTAAGATCAAGAATTCAATTTAAGTATTTATTTATTTTGTTGTTGTTGTTTTATTATCATTATTTTGCAAGATGTCTGGAAATTTAACATCTTTACATTTTCTAGACGGCCAAACCCTTGCTGCCTTTACTATTTCCAAGGTTAAGCTATTCTGAGCTTGATTTCTCTTATTAATCCGCTATTTCATTACCGTCACGCGTATTACTTATTGAACAGTGCTGTATTCATGAATATTTGAAAAGCTTTCATTCAAAACTTCCTAGTATATCTATAAAAAATAAAAAGTTTCTTCCACTCGATAAGTTAAATGAACGACTAATGCGTGTTCGTCTTTTAGTCATCGGAATGCAACTAACTTCAGATATCGATCGGCAGGATCTGTCATCCCTGTATATCTCGATCTCCATTACATTGCGTCTTTAATCGATCGGCAGGATCTGTCATCCCAGTCTATCTCGATCTCCATTACATTGCGTCTTTAATCGATCGGCAGGATCTGTCATACCAGAATATCTCGATCTCCATTACATTGCGTCTTTAATTGCGATCTAACTCATTCCGTGTACTAAGAGTGAAGCAGATTCATATTGAAATCTATCTAATTCTTCTTCTGCAACATTTCCGATGAGCTTATCTGGATGTATGTCTACGGAGATCATTTCTGTTAAGCTGGACTTCAGAACTTTGGTGAATCCCAATCTTTTTACAATTATGTTGTCTATATTGAAGGTTTGCTGACGTTGGTTGAAAATGGTTTAGCAGGAAGCGTTTGAGCAAATAAAAAATGGAATATCCGATAATACTTCCTGTTTCTCTTCTGAGCTAAAATTGACGGGGTGCACAACACAACTTTGGTCTTTTTATTACGGTAGGTTATGTTGTAGATATAAATAAAACTTCCAACAAATTTCACAGTGTGTTTTCCGTAATTTTGAAGAGTCTGTGTCAGAATGTTGTCAGTTTCTTAGAGCATTCAATGATTGCAACAAAGGAATATTTTCCAGAAGACAAGAGAACCTATCATTATTTTTCAAGATATTTGCAAATCTGACATGTTTACATTTCATCGGCCGTCGAACCCTTGCTATCTTAACTGTTCCCAAGGTTAAATGTTTTTGAGCTTGAATTGGTCTTACTAATTCTTTGTCTGATTATTTTCAAATTGGTCTTACTAATTCTTTGTCTGATTATTTTCAAATTGGTCTTACTAATTCTTTGTCTGATTATTTTCAAGCGTACTACTTATTGAAGACCGCTGTATTCATGAATATTTGAAAAGCTTTCATTTAAAATTCCCTGATATAGATGCAGAATTTATTATTGCAATAAGCTAACTTGCACTTGAACATCCACCCAAAATATTAAAGTAGCTACATTGATATCAGGCAGTTATAAATTATGAATCTGTATTATATATTTCACAGGTAGTTATAAATTATGAATCTGTATTATATATTTCACAGGTAGTTATAAATTATGAATCTGTATTATATATTTCACAGGTAGTTATAAATTATGAATCTTTATTATATATTTCACATGTAGTTATAAATTATGAATCTGTATTATATATTTCACATGTAGTTATAAATTATGAATCTGTATTATATATTTCACAGGTAGTTATAAATTATTTATCTGTATTATATATTTCACAGGTAGTTATAAATTATGAATCTGTATTATATATTTCACATGTAGTTATAAATTATGAATCTGTATTATATATTTCACAGGTAGTTATAAATTATGAATCTGTATTATATATTTCACAGGTAGTTATAAATTATGAATCTGTATTATATATTTCACAGGTAGTTATAAATTATGAATCTGTATTATATATTTCACAGGTAGTTATAAATTATGAATCTGTATTATATATTTCACAGGTAGTTATAAATTATGAATCTGTATTATATATTTCACAGGTAGTTTAACGCATAATATTTGTATTCGTTCTGTAAAAATAGACAATGCAAATACAATAAATAATTCTGCTGCAAAACACGCATCAATGCAATAATCTCAGGGAGAAAGTGATGAATTAACACTCTAGTATATTGTAAAAAGTATTGTAATAAATTATAAAAATTGTCAATATACAATATTCAATATTTCATTATTATGTATCAAGCTAGGCAGATAACATGGTAAAGCATTATTTCTCAAATTGAAAAGCTTTATAAATAAAGATACTTAACTTCCTAACATGACATGCATTAGAACTAAATATTAAAGTGACACAATTTAACAAATTAGGCTTTCTCAGATAATACAACTGTATATTATTCTTTCTAAGTTCTAGATACAATGGATATACCAGGAGAAAATGATATTCATCTTCTAGAATTGAGCTTATACATTCTACTTTCTCTGAAAGTCTTATTTGGTCTATTCCCTCTATCTATTTACATCTCCGATCTACGTGATGATTCTCTTAATTTAGTTAATGCAATTCTATATTTTTGAATCCTAATATCTTCTAAATATGAATGATATTAAAAATTAGTAAATATTCCGTAAAATAGCCATTGATGAATTTGCCAAAACTAGTATTCCAATTTTGAATAAAGTAATCAGACAAACGTTGTTTTACGACCGGTATAAATGAATTTACATCACCAACACCTTGGAAAAGGCAGACTTCTTTAAAACTATAGACTAGATGATATAAGTCCAACCAGTGTAGCCCAGTTTTGCTCTCCTGGTAAAACGGTACTATCATTTAGCATCATATTGTACACAACCTTTATATAATATTTAACAAATATTGAATTATCGTATAATATCTTACAGTAATGCACGCCATTCTGCACACTTCGGAAAATAATAAATCATTTTGTGTACACTGTCTTTACGCCAAGTAATTTCTTAAAGCGCAATGATATAACATATCTGTCAGTGATTGAGGTCACCTTTCAAATGAAATAGATGCCGATGGACCATACCTGTCGTACCACATTCCTAGATTTGAGGCTCATCGTCAACTTCATGCGATGTAACTCTTTCAACCCTAACGTGCGACAAATTTATCTAGAAACTTACTCTCTAAACCGAACATTTTCCATAAGCTTTATCGGATCTATGTATATAAAGGGCTCGTTTCTTGCTGGTCGGCGCTTTGGGGCTTTCGCAAATCACAAACTTTGTACAACTGTTTGGCCTTAAGAATAATTTCGTCATTGGTGGAGCGTCAGGCGAAGGGGGGCGCAGTCGGGATCAATTTTGTTGTAGCTGAAATTTTCATGGTATTTAACCTTCACCTTAGTGTCTTAGTGTAACGGGTGCAATTCTTCACAAAACTTGTCTTTGGGGGCGTGGGGTGGGGGTGGGGGTGGGGATGAGTGGGTAACTAACATAAAAACTGATTTTAGAAAATGGGGCTCTAGAGGCAAATGTCTGCAAAAACTGAATGTCCAGCATGCAGATTGCTGTGGATTTATTTTAAAAATTGAGAGACGAGACTAGGATTACAACCCTGAGGTCAGGAATTCGGACCAAAGATACATATGTTTATTGATGATCATTTAACAAAGCGTTACATTAGTGACCTATTCCTGCTTCAAGGTGTCATATGCCAAACAGCGAACTGTACAGGATGGAACAAAACTATTTTATTGCCATAAGATGTATTGACTATGTCGGGAACTCAAGTCTTTGAACACACTGTATCGGCTTTGTGGGATACACTTGGTCACTTAAATACGTAAGCCTACTGTTGGTAGTCTGGATTACTCCGGACTCTGGAATTCAAAAACAAAAATGACAGCTCTCTCGCCCCAAAACCGTAATACTAGTTATATCAATTTTCTGAGCAAAATGTGATTAAGTTAAACCTAACGGCTATCTCTTAATGAAAATTCACGGCTACCTGCATTGATTTTCCATTTTGGTCATATTAACACTTTATTACACATCTACCATGTCCTAGTCACTTCATACGGTGTGAGTTATTTATTCACGATTGAAAAAGAATATACGACGTAAACATTAAATCAAATTTATATGCACTAGACTTCCGATTTACAGTGCATGCTATCTTTTATATAACAATGGGCCTGAAACTTCATATCACACACTATTTGGCGCGCTATTTTGTGGATGGATTTATGCACAAATGTCACTGACATTACATTCATTGCTATATATATATATATATATATATATATATATATATATATATATATATATATATATATATATATTATTTAAGTATCAGAGAAGATTATCTGAAGATTTATTCGAAATCGATCACGACGGGTTATTAACGTTTGCAGGTTTATTACCTGACCAAATCGATTTACCAGAGCAAAGATAACCATGCCAATGACGTTGAAAGGAGTCCATAGGTAGAACACGACAAAATAGTGAAGAGCATACCGTAGAATACCAGTTTCACTGGTGTGGTTTCATTATCAAATTGCAGTAATAAAGATCAATAGTATACGCAACTCTTACCCTGATATATATGTAAGCACTGTGGTGTCGAGTTGAATGTATCAACAAAAAAGAGCCAGTAGGCTGAACATTTCCATCTATCTGTCTAGAGATCGAGAGACCCACTTAATAGTCATCTATTAGTGCGTGCGTGTGTCACCACAATAGCCACGAAAAGTAGTATATATCGATAAAATCACATATTGTATGTATCTATCTAATCAAGTGTTAATGTACCCGTTATCTATATACGTGATTATAACGAGCAACAGCCTTAGAAATTGCATGTATCTGAATATAGGTGTGTAGTTTTGTAACCGTGTACACTTTTAACCATTCTCAACGTTCACAAATAGCAGAACCAAATTTAGCAATAGCGAACAAAATGTTTTTGTGCTGTTGATAATGGATGTCCACCCATCCTCTTCCTGTTCCCCAGTTAATATTAAAGTTAAAGTTTGATAATGCATGTCCACCCATCCTCTTCTTGTTCCCAAGTTAATATTAAAGTTTCAACTGAAGATATAGGGACTGATGGTAATGTTTCTGATTCAATGCACATGCCCCAAAAGGGTAATTGTGCACGTCAACTTATGCCAATTTCATCAATCCATGTTGTCAAATTTCTCAGTTTCCGCTTCAATGCACATGCCGCAAAAGAGTAATTGTGCACGCCAACGTGTGCCAATTTCATCAATGCATATTATCAAACTTCTCGGATGAATTACTCAAAATTCGATAAGAGCTTGGTGATTCGTGTACAAAACAGTTGCGGGCAAGATATTAGTTGAAAATTATTTATAATTTGGGGAATTGCAACACAGTACTAAAGATATAATTTTGTTTCGTGTCGCAACCATCTTAAGACCGGTAGGGAATTAACATCGACCTTCTTAAGACCGGCAGGGAATTAAGATCAACCATCTTAAGACCGGTAGGGAATTAATATCAACCATCTTAAGACCGGTAGGGAATTAACATCGACCATCTTAAGATCGGTAGGGAATTAATATCGACCATCTTAAGACCGGAAGGGAATAAACATCGACCATCTTAAGACCAATAGGGAATTAACATCGACCATCTTAAGACCGGTAGGGAATTAACATCGACCATCTTAAGACCGGTAGGGAATTAACATCGACCATCTTAAGACCGGTAGCCATCTTAAGATCGGTAGGGAATTAACATCGACCATCTTAAGATTGGTAGGAAATTAATATCGACCATCTTAAGATCGGTAGGGAATTAATATCGACCATCTTAAGACCGGTAGGGAATTAATATCAACCATCTTAAGACCGGTAGGGAATTAATATCAACCATTTTAAGACCGGTAGGGAATTAACATCGACCATCTTAAGACCGGTAGGGAATTAACATCGACCATCTTAAGATCGGTAGGGAATTAATATCGACCATCTTAAGACCGGTAGGGAATTAATATCGACCATCTTAAGACCGGTAGGGAATTAATATCAACCATCTTAAGACCGGTAGGGAAATTATATCAACCATCTTAAGACCGGTAGGGAATTAAAATCGACAATATAGACACTATCGTTTACATACTTGACAAACAATGCAACAGAAATGCTTTGTACATAATTTCTTCTCAAAGAAATCAATTTATATCTCTTTGGTTTATTTACAAAGTGATGTAGGGTGAACAAATGGAGAGACTATATACACCACTGGTGTCTATATTACTAAACTATATATTAGATGAATGAACTTAGTAATCAGTTTCATAAATAAATGCCTTTTTTTTACCCGTTTTACGTTGTCATTTTGTTTGTTTATTTTGGTTTTTTTTTTTCTTAACGGCACTTTTAACACCTTATGGGATATAGCATGCCAAGAAAATGGGTGCTTAGTGCCATTTCCAAAGACAAAACGAGGCAACCGACCTGGGCTTGCCTGGGCAGGTATAAAATCCGCGACCCTTGTATTATCGGTCTGACGCTCTACCAACTGTGCTACCGCGGCTCCCCCAGTTTTTACAGAAGATAGAAAATTGTATGACACTTCTAGTTTTAATACATTATTTATCAAGATCACAAGTTTTTCAAAATTGAAACTTCTAGCATATTTTTTTATTATCCTTGTTTACTTCAGACAAATATTTATTCATACGAAAGATCTGATTTTAACTGTGCGATGAATAATAGTCAATATTATAAGTTATACTTTCGTATTTCCAATCATTTGGCACTCACTACACCTTTGGACACTTGGCATGAGATTATTGTTGCCTCCCAAAAGGAATTTTTGTTTATCACGAATACGTTGTTCGTGATGTCATTTTTTCTTTTCCTCATGTTTATGTATTGTCTAATTTCCTCTGGAAAGGACAAAGTCAACTTCCTCGTTTCAGAACTAATATTGTTTCTTCATTTTTTTTCTATTATATCATCAAAAACTCGACAACGTTATTGGTGAGTTGTATTCCAAAACAAGAATGATTAATTCTGTAGTATATTCTAAAATCAACAGACTAATAAAATCAATTAAAGCATTCGACTTATATCTTTTTGTCTATGAAGTTCCTGTAGACACGAAGTAATACCCTGGTTTTATATGTACGGAATGTCTGACTGCTCAGAAACATGCTAAGCAAGTCAGTTAAACATTTTATCTACAAGATGTCAACACGCTGTTCGTGACCATTAGATATCATGGAACATCCTATTCAAAGAAGACTATATTTTATTTATTGTGCTCTGCCGAGTTATATTTATTCAATGAATAGAAAGACACATATACGTGCGTAAAATATAGATTGGTATTTTTGACATCCAAGTGTGGTTGTTTTCTTTACGTTAATAATGGCACTAAAACATAGCATTTGATATATTATACAGAAGCTACAGTTCTTGTTGGTTGGTTTTTAACAGTACTGTCAGCACTTTATGTGGCATGCCGAGAATACTGGAACTCATTGCCTTACCCAAGATGACCTGGGCTTGTATCTAATCCGTGACACTTGGGTTACGAGTCTGACACTCTACCGAGACAAAGCGACTCAATAGAAGTTAACGTGTACTACAAAAAGCTATATACTTACAATTATACCATTTTACCAGGTCACATTTAGAACCCATTAGGATCTTGTCTTATATTACAATTAGCTATATACTTAAAATTTCACCATTTTACCGGGTCTCATGTAGGACCCAGTAGGATCTTGTCGAAGTTATCTTCCGAAGAATGGTACATACTCCATTGCTCTTTCCATTTACATCAACATAGACTTTGCATTCTGGATATACAAAATCGACAAATACACAGTGAATAAAAATTATATTTTGCTAGATGTGTAACATTTTTTCCACGATTCATCTGACGTTCCCGAATCGCGGATGGTAGTGCAATATATAGTGTTCCGTTTGTTTCTTTATTTCTTTGACACAAATAAGAGTCTACGTTAACCACAATTGACAGCACTCACATACACTTGCACAAAACTTTATATAACGAATCCATCAAAAAGCAAACCAATCACCTGAAAGCAGTCCATATTTACAATCTGGGATCATAATATGAATCTTGACTTCGGTTTCAAAAACCGAAATATTACAGAGAGTCAGGAATACAATTTTCCCTCCGCAACACATGGTGTTTCACCCACCCACCTCGACACACACACAATATATATATATATATATATATATATATATATATATATATATATATATATATATATATATATATATATATATATATATATAAGGCCAACCATGATGATCTCCCTGGATTTCGGTTCTAAGGGAAGCATTTAATTAGGAGGAGCTACAAAGAACACGTTGGTAATCTCTGTTTAAGTTCCGAGTGGTGGAAACAGCTGTTAAAATCTCTGACTGTGCAATTAGGTGAAATATATGGTAATACAATCTGTATTAAAAAGGATTGTTTTGCAATCGCTCAATGTATAGTTAATTAAGTGGTTGGTTATATCCAGGAACAAGAAGTTTCTTGTGTCATCTTCGCTATTAAGGTGTACGTGTAAGTCACTAATAAAAACGTAAGTGCCAATATTGGAGAACCAGTATATCAGTAAAAATGACAATCGCTAGGTAAAGCCTGTACCTTGGAAATTAAGCGTTTTCCATAGAAAAGTGACAAAGTATGAATAAACAGCTATAAAAAAAGAAACAAAAAAGAAAGAAAGAAAAATAAACATGAAAAAATACATTTTTGTAAATCTGAAAAGGACATAGACATCACAGGAACGACAACATGCTGCCTTTCTCATGTAAATTTAAATAATCAAGTTTAAATGAATAATTGATCCACTCGTGTTATACAAAGCTGCACACATGGTAAAGAGCGTACATGTTATTCTACTGCTGTTTATATCACTTGTGAAGAATATTGTCTCTCCATTTCCGTGAGTTAACAACTTTCGTTTTTTATTTTGTCATATTTTGTATTCGGATAAGTGATGCAGATCTGGTTTGAACATAGAATTGGTACATTCTCTCCTCCTTGATTTTTCTGCTATTTAAGTACCAATTTGTTTTTTACTGTCGTAAATTTCGGTGAAGACGAGAAATGCCATTATCATTTGTCAAGATGTCCAGAAATTTTAAATAGTTACGTTTCGTCGATGGAAGACATTTGAGTCCGTTTGTACCGAACCATGAATATTTAAACATGTTTTCCTACAACATTTTCTATTCATAGACAGAAAATCTCTAGTATGATATCCATCCAAACACTTGAATAAAACTGTAATGATATGCAATGGAGTTTATCTCTTCAAGAAAATAGATAGATAGGGATTGGTCGTATCTGTCGTGACAATTTTTCTACGTTTTGTATGTTTGAATATATCGGCTAAATGCAAGGCCAGATTAAGACCTTTAAAGGCCCTAAGTACTGAAAAGATCATGTCCCCCCCATGTAACTCAAAATAAAAACAACACTAAACCGTAATTTCTCATTTTTTATGCCCCTGCTTTGCTGGTGCCCTAAGCACGTGCTTAGTCTGCCTATTGGGTAATTCAGCACTGGCTAAATCTACAGGTTGATCACACCTTTAAATTCGTGACAGCCTTCTTACTTATCCGTATTGTAAAATACAGGTTCGATAACCACAATAGTAGACTAAAAAAAACAAAGCGCTAGACCATTTTAAGAAGCTACAGAACGAGCAAAGGACATCCAATTCCATCTGTTATTTCAGCTCTCAGTGAAAACGTTTCACAACAGTGCTTTTCCACCCGAACCCCCACCCTCCTCTGCCCCATAGTTATGTTCTTTGTACTTTGCTTGTATCAGGTGAATTAAACTTAATATTTTATACAAATAATACCCAATATCATCTTTCAAATTGACCTTTGACAAAAGTTATAACACAACTGTTAGATTCTCTTGTACAATAAAGCTTTACAAGATTAAGATATATTTTACGGACGAAAAGTTAATTATTCTGACATGACGTGGTATCAGAGTGACAAGAGAGCTATTTGATTATGTCATGTTGGAAATTTAGATGATAAAACCTATATCGACATATGATATGCTAGCTTTTTATTGGGAGCGGGGAGGGGGTGGCGTGGTGGATGCAGCTTAAGCCCGACTAGTCTGACAGTCTAATTGTCACTTAATAAAAGCTGATGTTTATCTCGCAAAATGTGAAAAAGATAATCATATTCTAAGCTATACAATATGATCTGATGGAAACATTGTCAAGTATGTCGGCACTCAATGTTAAGCTTGTTGCATTTTGATTATCTTTTACCATCCATTCAGTGGACGTTGTTCCACAAATGTCCTAGTGATTCCCTTGCCCTTAATCTTAAAGCTTTACCACATATCATAATAAGAAGCATACACATTATCGACTAATTACCCATATATCATACTAAGAGGCTGGCACATTATCGACTAATTACCTTTATATCATACTAAGAGGCATACGCATTATCGACTAATTACCTATATATCATAATAAGAGGCATGCACATTATCGACTAATTACCTATATATCATACTAAGAGGCTGGCACATTATCGACTAATTACCTATATATCATAATAAGAGGCATACGCATTATCGACTAATTACCCATATATCATACTAAGAGGCATACGCATTATCGACTAATTACCTATATATCATACTAAGAGGCTGGCACATTATCGACTAATTACCTATATATCATAATAAGAGGCATACGCATTATCGACTAATTACCCATATATCATACTAAGAGGCTGGGACATTATCGACTAATTACCTATATATCATAATAAGAGGCATACGCATTATCGACTAATTACCTATATATCATAATAAGAGGCATGCACATTATCGACTAATTACCTATATATCATACTAAGAGGCTGGCACATTATCGACTAATTACCTATATATCATAATAAGAGGCATACGCATTATCGACTAATTACCCATATATCATACTAAGAGGCATACGCATTATCGACTAATTACCTATATATCATACTAAGAGGCTGGCACATTATCGACTAATTACCTATATATCATAATAAGAGGCATACGCATTATCGACTAATTACCCATATATCATACTAAGAGGCTGGCACATTATCGACTAATTACCTATATATCATAATAAGAGGCATACGCATTATCGACTAATTACCTATATATCATAATAAGAGGCATACGCATTATCGACTAATTACCTATATATCATAATAAGAGGCATACGCATTATCGACTAATTACCTATATATCATAATAAGAGGCATACGCATTATCGACTAATTACCTATATATCATAATAAGAGGCATACGCATTATCGACTAGTTACAGTTAATTACATCCCTTGCAAATGTTCTGATAACTGTTCCAAATAATACTATGCAAATTTGTAAACACTGCAGTTATTCTTACACAGATGTAATAATCCATGCATTTACTTGCTTTCAGAACACTGTGCGACAACGAGACATATTTTGGACACATATTACAAATAACTTTGGCATTCGTCTTGGCGTGTTCCTTCATAATATATCAGATGAAGAATTTATTCAGCATCTCTTGGGTAGGAAATTTCCCAACGGTATCGGCTTAGACGAGCCCGAAATACTAAGAAATTTTATAATGTCTGCCTTAGTGTTTTCTGCAACTGTAATTCATGGATTCTTTTCATAGTAATAAGATCGATTTTCAAATTATCAAGATTTGGGAGACATGTCATCGTAGAAATCTTGATAATCATGTCTTAATGCATGCTATTTTTTGACATTACATATAAAATATTATTTTCTGTAAAATAATGATGATGTGTACAATAATTAAGTATTGGAGGATTGTGCAAGAGTGCACCATACTTTTTAATAAGTATAGTGTCCTCATATAAGAATCTTCATAGAGAAGATGCGCTTCTAAGAGACTCCTCTCACGTACACCTCTGTTAATTGTATACAACTAACTCAATATTCTTTTCTTTTTCCTTTGTTTGCATCCTTATCTCTGAAAAGAGGAAATAAAGATTGACGATGAACAACCAGCTTCAATGTTCTAACAGTCATTTCATAGTTCATATTTATCCGGAAAGTTAATTTCTAATATACATATATATATATATATCATAGATTCATTTATTGATTTATTGCATCAATTTCATGGGTTTGCAAAAAAGAAAAGGTATCTTGGCAGGTAATTTCATTGGTCCATCAGTTGGTAGAGAGTCGGACTCTTAATCTAAGAGTCGTGGGTTTGATACCCGCCAAGGACAATCAGGGTCTACTTCCTTGGTCTGTCCTTGGGAAAGTTACTTAGATTCCATTTCCTCGGCATGATACAGCAAATAATGTGTTAAAAGTGCAGTCAAAATCAACCAACAACTTTCATTGGTGGATAGATTTTTGATTGGTGAATTAGTCATATAGTTTTCCATATCTCAGTCTTTTATGGGTGAGCAAATATAAAACAAATACAAAAAATGTTAAAAATTGAAAAATATGGATCATACGTAGTACGCTCTGTTTTTTTAACTATGATTTATAAAAATGCCTTTACTGTTTCAAACCAGCAATTACATAATCAAATCGGTTAAACATTTTCCAGTTCTTGAAATCTTCTAGAAAAAAGTTTGAAATCCAAGGTTGATTTTGATGCTGCGACCATTCAAAGATTTATATCTATTCATTTTAATAAAAATACTGAATTAAATTCTCAAGATTCAACGATTTTCCCCATAATTTACTTTTGATATTGTTTCTTTACGCGCTTGGACTTGAAAATAATTTACATTTATTTTCAAATCATGGAAGTAGTTGATCTTTTCTTTTCTTTAAACCGGGACGATACATTGAAATGTTTGCACTAGTATGCTATCAATGTTGACGTACAACGAATTGCAGGATCTGCAGCTATCCATAGGGGTTTCATTGCTAAGATTAGAAAGCGAGAAAAGTGTTTGTATCCCATACCTAACGGAACAACCGAGATTTATTTTAATCTTCAATTTTGTAATGAACGATTTTTTTGTGTTAGTTAATATGATCAACCACTAATCGGTATTCCATTCAAATTTTATAGCATATCATCTGACTCAAAGTGTAATAAGATTCGGCAGGGAATAGTGTTGCAGCTATAAAAAAAATGATATTGAAATAACCAAATTCTCCGCAAACAAAGGATCTAATTATTTTTAAGCCGTGTATGTCTGCTCAGTGGGTTGCATTAGTGTTTCTTAATGCCAACTAAAATGGCTTTTAAGGTGAATCGATAATGTAATATACAGTAATTTACGGCACGGTACAGGTGGCATAAATTCGTTGATTACACACACTGTAATTTACAGCACGGTACAGGTGTCATCAATTCGTTGATTACACACACTGTAATTTACAGCACGGTACAGGTGGCATCAATTCGTTGATTACACACACTGTAATTTACAGCACGGTACAGGTGGCATCAATTCGTTGATTACACACACTGTAATTTACGGCACGGTACAGATGGCATAAATTCGTTGATTACACACACTATAATTTACAGCACGATACAGGCGGCATAAATTGTTTGATTACACACTGTGTAATAGCGAAAGTAACATAAACAATTATAATGAATTAACAAACTTAACTTCTTGAACGCTGAAAGTTGAACGAAGATATTTAATTCAATTTCTTCACTCACTCCCTTAAATACAACTTGCATTATGCCTGAACTTGATCGTGTTTTGACGAAAAAATGCTCAGAACGGACAACGCTATCGCGCTGCATTGTTGATAATTAGTACATTGTGTCTGGATATAACAGGAGATAAACAATTGAAATTATATAATTTTAGTACAATTCTTAGAAACCAATGTTATGGAAATGTAATGATCGCTGTAATGTAAACACCGTAATTTTGTATTTGTCTACTATCTTGAGCTTGCTTGTGTAAATAACTGAGACAGTTACATTTACATTTTTTTCTTTGTGTTCTACCTGCACTTTATGTGGGCAGGAACGAAGGAACTTTCCACAAAGCACAAATATGTCAACATTAGGCGTCTCTAGCATTGTTTACAGCTTCTTTTCCTTCGCGCGGATTGCTCTGTAACAATAGCTCAATATTTAATTTAACTGTTACTCTTGTTTTCAGTGTTTGTTTTGCCATTCATGTCTTAGAAACTACAACTATCTATGAAGGCTATCCCACGTTGTTTATAACTGTCCCTCTAGCGATTGTTCCTATGCATTTTATCTAGACGTTTAGTGATGTCTATTAGAGAGATGTTTAGAGGAAGGAAATTATAGAATTATAATGGCTCAACTTACAAAACAAAGTAAAATTATATTGGCCCAATTTACCAAACACAGTAAATTATATTGACCCAATTTACCAAACAAAGTAAATTATATTGGCCCAATTTACCAAACACAGTAAATTATATTGACCCAATTTACCAAACAAAGTAAATTATATTGGCCCAATTTACCAAAGAACGTAAATTAGATTGGCCCAATTTACCGAACAAAGCAAATTAAATTGGCCCAATTTACCAAAGAAAGTAAATTATATTGGCCCATTTTGCCAAACAAAGTAAATTATATTGGCCCATTTTACCAACAAAATAAATTATATTGCCCCAATTTACCAAACAAAGTAAAAGCACAGATCTCCTCTGGATTGGATACACGATAAGCTACAGCTAGCAAATCTTCTGACCCGGATAAATTGACAAACTTAATAGCAACGAGCAAAATAATGAATTGAAAAAATGAAATGGGAAAATCGATTCATACAAAATTTCATGTATTTTTTTTATAAGGTCTGTTCCTCAATTTCAGTGCATCTGACCTCACCTACTTAGACAACTAAATTTCAATGGGAAAACAAAGGTAATAGATTTCATGACAGTATATTATGTCTGCTTTCTCTTTATGTAAAAATGTATCAGTTAAAATTAAGAATAATTGATATATTGAATATTTTAACGCTGTGATAGATACTTTCTTACATACCATAAAATTACTTACATGTGCACTGAGTTTTCATTAAGCATCCGATCGAAGGTGGAATATGTATAACGGACAGTATCAGACAGACCCATCGAGCAATCAGCCCGATGGCAGATGGGCCGCGGGTGTTTAGGTACTATTATAAGGGTAGAGCAGCCATGACGATGGGCCGCCTGATCTAAGGGTTGATCAAAATGTTTGGCCCAGTCCAACACTGATATTGGATCAATGCTTGGCTTGATATATCTCATTTAATAAATTACAAGTTAAGTTCTGGAGAAACTCTAAATGTTTTAACCTAGACATGTATTCATCTAAACGTAGATAGGGTATGACCAACATAAAGACTACGCACACATGCTATAGCTCATTAACTGTACACTTAAATTATTGCTTATTACAAAATCTTGTTTGTGGCAATATCGGTCGCTGTTGAGAGTTCTTCGTCCGAATTAGACACAATACTCTCTTGTTATACGATATCATCAAATCATAAATTCCCAAGAACTAAATATATTTACCGATTTAAATCATATTACGTTGTCATCTGATAATTCCCGGAACTTTTGCTAATTTAATATACTATGCTCGTCAGTCATTAAGTTTGTGCCAAAAGGGCGATGCAATTTTTCGAGGCAAATGCATGCTTTGATCTCTGTATAAAAACTATACAATGTTTGCTAAATTACAGAATTAAGTATATAGCAGTTCCCAGTTTAATCATGTATACGGTGATGTAGTCACATTATGGCTTATCAATGAGTTTGAAGTTAAAAGCATAACACAAATGAATGAAACATTTGTTACGGTACTTTTTCTTGTGGACTGTTTCAAATTACATATTTGTCATCGGAATTCGATTCAAATTTTAAAATAGATTGCGTGTAGCGAAGGTCAGGGGTGTTCTGTTGAAACATAATGGGAATACTGGTGACATTTATTTTAATTAGAGTCTTGTTTGAAACTTTACGAATTTTTGACTGAGTTTCTGAACAATTAATTTAAACAAAAGATCAAAATAATTCGAAACAACTGTGCTAAACCTTTGTGTTTGAAGGTAATTGATCAAAAGTTTCAATGCATTTTCGTGCTAAACTAGAAAAGGTGCCAATATGGTTCGCAAAGTCCTTCTTTATAACTAGAAAAAGGGGCCAATATAGTTTGCAAGGTCCTGCTTTATAACTAGAAAATGGGGCC
Organism: Margaritifera margaritifera; assembly: GCA_029931535.1. Classification (NCBI taxonomy): domain Eukaryota; kingdom Metazoa; phylum Mollusca; class Bivalvia; order Unionida; family Margaritiferidae; genus Margaritifera; species Margaritifera margaritifera. The sequence continues at coordinate 1,394,348 of JAQPZY010001530.1, read as the reverse complement.
AATATAGTTAGCAAAGTCCTTCTTTATAACTAGCAAAAGGGGCCAATATAGTCTGCAAAGTCCTTCTTTATAACTAGAAAAAGGTGCCAATATGGTTCGCAAAGTCCTTCTTTATAACTAGAAACAGGGGCCAATATAGTCTGCAAGATCCTGCTTTATAACTAGAAAATGGGGCCAATATAGTTAGAAAGTCCTTCTTTATAATTAGCAAAAGGGGCCAATATAGTTTGCAAAGTCCTTCTTATTACCTAGAAAAAGGGGCCAATATAGTTTGCAAAGTCCTTCTTTATAACTGGAAAATGGGGCCAATATAGTTTGCAAGGTCCTTCTTTATAACTGGAAAATGGGGCCAATATAGTTTGCAAAGTCCTTCTTTATAACTAGAACAAGGGGCCAATATAGTTTGCAAAGTCCTTCTTTATAACTTTTGTAGTAGAAGTGCTATTCGACAAAAGTTTGCCTTTCCTTTGAAATATTTTGCTGGTTCTAATTCTTCTAAAATGTTCTGTATTAGATCCCAATGGACTAAAGTTATTAGAATAGTTATTCAATGATGTACGATAGAAGTCTGAAAAAAAAAGAGGAAAAAGTTTTCATGAGGCACATTTACTGTTTATTTTAAACGCAATGGTATACATATAATTCAGACAAGAAGCATGGCCCTAAATTATGATTATACGAAAACTGTGTACAAATATTTGCAAAGATTGCATCTGTTGGAGAGTTGATTTTTCCTGTCATTAAGAACATTGGATAGGCTATTATTGCCTGTTATAGAGAAGAAAGTGAGAAAGCATTGTTTGTTTTATGATAGATAGTACAGTTTGTTTAAAATTTAGACTGTCTATGCTTTGCAGCTGTCAACTGCCCTTTGTAGTTTTACACCTTTAATTACATATCTTCTAATCAATGTCATTCTGTATTTCCTGTTCATTTGTTTCTATTCTTCAATTAGCGGACTTCATTACTGACTATTCGCAGAAACGTGGGTAATTAGAGATAGAATAAGTCAATACATATGTTACACAAATATAAATTATTTTGATTTAAATTTGTAAAGACTGAATTCCTTCAGATATGGCATATAAATAGTCGTTTGGGGAAATAATTTTAAGGTGTATGCATGTGCACATGTAATCATAACATAGTAATACACTTGATTAAAAATGTGATAAAAATGAAAACCAGCTTATATGAAGCCTATGGCACTAAATACAAAATAATGTTCTTATTTTTTAAAAAAATAAAAGATAAAACAAAATATAAAAAAACCCGCCTACAAAAGGAGATATATACTCAGGAAGTAACCTTCTATTATGTGTGTGTGTGTGTGTGTGGATGTGTGTGTGAAATATCTTAAATAAGTCTTTTATTTCATCTTAACTTGCACACAGGTATGTATACACATACACATCATGTTCAGTCACCAGTTTATCTAAACACCTGGCCTTTCTCTTACTGAATATGAGATTATTTAATATTTTCATATTTCTTCATGGGCAGCAATGATTTTCCCACTGAACATTAAGTAGTTATCATTCACTAAAATTAAGTCAACATATTGTATATTCTCTGGAAAAGAGCCTGAATTTTGTTTCTGATGAAGGCTCGCCCAACTATTTTTTTTTTTTTGAGAAGGTGCGGGGTGAGAATAAAGAGAGTCCCAGTTATACAACGTTTGAACTTCATAGTTATTGTTCATCCTTTCTGCAATATCTACTTCTGTCGAAATTCCCAGCACGGTCAACGTCATTAAAAGCAAAAAAAGTCTAAAATCTCTTTTTGAGGATACATTTACAGAAATTTTGTGAACCCGAGGCCTGGCCTTAAGCATATATATTATGCTATCACCACGTATTGTTTTTAATATTTCTGAAAATCCTGAAAAAATATGTTTCTCGTTTCCTGTGTTGGTATTTAGAATATTTTAGGAAACATGGTGCGAAACAAATCTATGGTAAAATACTAGATGCGTTGGTGCAATTGCCTGTGCCAGAATGATACAAACAAGCCAGACTTAAATTGCAAGAAATGTGGAATATATAAACTCCTTCAGTGTCTTGGAAGCTTTGTATTTGATGATGTGTTAATCTGAGCTGGACAACAAAATCTTCGCAAAATGATGATACTGAAGTGACCGAATATACAGTTTGTATTTCAGATTTTAAAAACATGCGCGTCTCTTTCCAATCTGATGAATTTAATTAAACTTCAGCGTCAGTCATGTAACAGAGTCATAAATAGTTCCATTTAGGATTCGGTCCAAATTATTTTAATTTTATTATTGACAGTCTTAATCGTTTATTTTTATAACTTGTACGCACAACAAATGGCACGTTTTCACATCTTTCATTTTGTATAATTAACATATTTATGTTTGAGAGCTAAAAAATAAATTTACTTAAATTTTTCAAAACCTTAAAAGGGATAATATGTGTTCAAATTAAAAAAAAGAAAACTCGCCGCATTTCTTGGTAATTTTAAACAGATTCGTGTCGTTTTATGGTATGCCAAACATTCCACGATACAATATAGCCACTAGTGTGCTGAAGTGCCGTTAAACGCTAATACATATTCAACGATGCAAAAAGTCAAAGCAAACTAGCACTTTACATTTTATATTTCTAATTTAAACCTGATCTAGGGATTAATTCGTTGACAACCGATAATTTATGATTTTAAATTAAAACAGCTCAATTTAAAAGTAAATAGTAACATGCGCAAAACGCCAAAAGTTATAAATTTTGTAGATAAAATATCACTGTGTTCAAAATGTACAGTTTGTATTGGTTGCATTGTATTGCGCAGACGTAAATATTGTACGTTGGGTTGGTTTCCTGTTTACTTCCAATAGACATAATAGACCAGCAAAGCTACTTTAAAAACCAGTCTTACCAGAAAGATTAGAAGTTTGAAATAAATCATGTCAGATCCTTTGCCATAACCTTTCCATTAAAAGCAGTACTTTTCCGTCGTTATTAGCACAGTGACCTTCAGTAATTTTGAATGATAATGACGGGTGATTTGCATGTTTATCATTATCAGCCAATCAGACTCTATGGCGTGTGTAAGATGTTCTTTTACCCAGCAATATAGCTTTATATCTGAAATTACTGGGTTATTGGAAAGGTGGGAATTCGATTTGCTTTACAGGCTGTTTGTCCCAATTACACAGGAGAACTTGAGAATTATTCTGTCGGATACGACGAATAAGTAATTAAATCATACACTGAGATGATCTGAAATTACTTATCATGAATAAGGTGCTGATACGACCTAAGTAATTCAGTTTGTTATAGCGGATGTGGACATATTTCAAGGTGTCAATCAGCCGTTTTTGTTACATGTATAAGGCAGTTAGGGGAAACATTGACAAGTCTGTCAGTTATATTTGATGGTCTACTCTGTACAAATGTTGCATTACGAAATGAGTAAGGTAAAGACAGAAGGTTACTTTAGGACTAAACAGAATTATCTTCAAATGTAGCGTAAGTGCATTAGTTTTCTTTTTTGTTTTTGAATATGAGGATGAAAATCAAATCTCATTGAAACGTCGCAAGCCATCTTTGCGTCTTATCTAAGTCAACAATACCAACCATCCTTTTGATAAAGAAGGGGTCATATTTCCGAATAAAGAAAGTTACGGTCGGAGACTACAAATCCCAAGTTCATTTTAAATGACGCGTGCTGTACAACCAATTAGTTATTCAATCTGTGTTACAATTAGAAGGACCAATTACTATATATAAAAGGGATCAAAGTAGACCAATGTGAAACATTTCATTACAAAGGTATTGTTTAGCATTATTTGCACTCTGAGCTTTAAATACTTTTGGACTGCCAACGGTTTCAACGATATATATAATTTCATCGTAGTTTTTTATACAATTATACAGATGCGTATACGTTAGTCTGAATTCATGAATTAAAACTATTATTCTCACATGAACATAAAGCGAAAACAAGGAAAAAGATATATATATATATATATATATATATATATATATATATATATATATATATATATATATATATATATATATATATATATAAAGAGAGAGAGAGAGAGAGAGAGAGAAAGCAACAAAAAATGACAGCATTTCAAAAACCTGGTTATAGAATTCTTTATGGTACAGTTGGTGCAAAATCATACTTCCAAGCTAAAGTGCAGAAAAATCTTTGCTTTAAGGTAAATGTATTACACCCATTCCAGAGAGTTGTTGCTAATAGTATCTGTCAGCAATGTACCATAAGATCGCATACTGGAATACATGCAGAAGATGATGAGCATTCACGTAATATATATATGAACATATATTTATAACATTTTCACGAATTTCAAACTCAGGTAATCCATACACTGTACAAACTGAAAAAGTTCACCTTGGTTTACAATATTGCATATACCTTGATTCTGCCCTAATATTTTGATGTTATTTGTAAGTCTACATAGATGAGGATTTCACCGAATATCTTTGCAAGGTTCTGTTCATATTATTTTACTTAATAGGGTAGGGAATGCACCGAAATTCAGACTGCAAAGTAACATCTGATACAGGGTAGGGAATGCATCGAAATTTAGACTTTAAAAAAACACCTGATACAGGGTAGGGAATGCATCGAAATTTAGACCTTAAAAAAACACCTGATACAGGGTAGGGAATGCATCGACATTTAGACTTTAAAAAACCCCACCTGATACAGGGTAGGGAATGCATCGAAATTTAGACTTAAAAACCCCCCACCTGATACAGGGCGTAGATTCTTAAGAGGGTAGGGAATGTACCGAAATTCAGATTTTAAAATAACATCTGATACAGGGCTTAGATTCTTTAAAGCGTCACTTTGTGGATACTGTTATGATTACAGTTTATGGTTTTCAAACCTAAAGAATCTTAAGTTCTTCTGAAAGTTCAGGTTATTAATTGTTTTAGGATTTGACAAGGCCATCAGGTACATCGATATTCAAATACTGCAATGTAGTGATAAACTGAGTGCCGTGTTCATGTTTGAGTAAAACAAACTTCACAGACTAAATTCAGTTGACTGGCGATAATTAATTGTGAGTTTTAAAGCTGTAATTAAAGTTTAACCCTGGAAATAATATTACTTAGATAAAACCAGAAGTCTAATCAACCAAGCAGTACAAGTATTTTTTCCGCCATGAAAACTTTTCCGGAAATGTGACATAACAGTTCAGTTCACATCACTGCTAATTAGGACGTCATTAGCAAGTAAGCACAAATAGAATTAATATATTTAGAATAGACGCACTCGTGTGTTCTTTTCTTTTTTCTTCTTAGGCTCTCGTCACCATATATCATACAAAACATTTGACGAATGCGAAAATATTCTTTATATTTTTCGCAAAGAAATTTATGACATTACTCCCACAACAACTAGCAGAGAAAAGAATAATGATTCTTTCTGACATGATTTATTTCAAACTTCTAATCTTTCTGGTAAGACTGGTTTTTAAAGTAGCTTTGCTGGTCTATTATACCTAATTTGTATTGGAAGTAAACAGGAAACCAACCCAACGTACAATATTTTCGTCTGCGCAATTCAATGCAACCAATCAAAACTGTACATTTTGAGCAACAGTGATATTTTATTACACGAGACTTTTCGCCATCAGAATTAAACATGACTGGTATGCATCAATCTTATTGATTTTATATATTGGTAAACAGTATTACATGTTTTGTATATGTTTTGTATTCTTTGACTGTCGGTCTATTTGATAACTGTCAAAAACTCAATGTAGTGCATATATCTTCCAGTGGCTCGTATCATTTGTCTTAATATATGATATATCACCACTCTATCGCAGAGATGAGGTGGTATTATGTCGCTCGCGCATAGGACACACATATATGACCCATGCATACATCCTGAATGGTGAACCTCGATCAGAGTGCTTACCTTGCCAATGTCCAATGACAGTAGAAGATATTTGTGTGGAGTCTGTCGACTTCCTTCCTGTAGGTCTACATTTTGTTTATGAACTTCCTAAAGAAACCGTTAAATGATGTACTACTAGAGAAAATCTTGGGCCGTATAAAAGAATGTGGTTTATGTAACAAATTTTGACCAAGTCCTTGAAGTATTTTTTCTTTTTCAAACTGTATCTCTTATGCCTGGTAAATCCTTACCTTTTATCGTTATCTTGTAAGGAGTACATGCTTAAGCTATCTTGTAAGAAAAAAATGCTTACATCATCTTGTAAGGAGTACATACTTATGTCATCTTGTCAGGAGTTCATGTTTACGTCATCTTGTAAGGACTTCATGCCTACGTCATATTGTAAGGAGTACATGTTGACGTCATCTTGTAAGGAGTACATGCTTACGCTATCTTGTAAAGAGTACATGCTTACGTCATCTTGTAAAGAGTACATGTTTACGTCATCTAGTAAAGAGTACATATTTACGTTAATTGTTTAAGTTCTTATCTTGAAAGGAGTACATGTTTACGTCATCTTGTAAGGAGTACATGTTTACGTCATCTTAAAAGGAGTACATGTTTACGTTATCTTGTAAGGAATACATGTTTACGTCATCTTAAATGGAGTACATGTTTACGTCATCTTAAATGGAGTACATGTTTACGTTATCTTGTAAGGAGTACATGTTTACGTCATCTTGCAAGGAGTATATGCTTACGTTAATCGTTTAAGGGCTTATCTTGTAAAGAGTACATGTTTACGTTAATCGTTTAAGGGCTTATCTTGTAAAGAGTACATATTTACGTTAATCGTTTAAGTGCTTATCTTGTAAAGAGTACATGTTTACGTTAATCGTTCAAGGGCTTATCTTGTAAAGAGTACATGTTTACGTCATCTTGTAAAGAGTACATGTTTACGTTAATCGTTTTATGGGCTTATCTTGTAAAGAGTACATGTTTACGTTAATGGTTTAAGGGCTTATCTTGTAAAGAGTACATGTTTACGTCATCTTGTAAAGAGTACATGTTTACGTTAATCGTTTATGGGCTTATCTTGTAAAGAGTACATGTTTACGTTTATCGTTTAAGGGTTTATCTTGTAAGGAGTACATGTTTACGTCATCTTGTAAAGAGTACATGTGCACTCAATATATCAATTGCTGTCCTTATTCTCAGTATATATAAAGATAATCGCCGTTGTCGCTGAGGATTGCATAGAAATAAAATTTAATCATCACAAATTTCCTAAAAGTGAGCATTAGAACGAGTGCGAATAATTATTGCTCTGAGAATAATTAGCATCCGTTTTTGTGACATGTAGTATATTCTGTACGTAAACATCGACTGTTGACTCATTATACATGCATGAATTTAGCATATTACACGATTTTCAGATTCAGATTAGTCTAAGTTATCACGTATGCGTTTTCCAGAATACAATTTCCAAATTGAGGAATAATGAATGAGGTCATGAGAAGTTTCTATGGTAACGTCTTAATTCTTACCATGTGGTTGTCTGTATGTCGTCCATGTTTTATCGCGTCAAGCGTTGTTGTAATATTGTTCTATAAGATAGATGTTTTACTGAACACAACTGAGAAACAATCAAATGTAAATGCTTTCAAAGCAATATATTCCAGTTTATCTTATCTTACCTATACCTTTTATTGGAAAGTGTTATTTTATGAATAATGGACTACGGCAATTTAATTGTTTTTTTTTATATTCTACAAATTATCCCCTGAAACAATGCGCTAAGATATATTATGGTATTTATCTCAGATTAACTCAGTTCAGTTCATCAGTATCTCTACATTTGCATACACGTTTTGTGCGAAATGTCATGGAAATAGTTATCTCATATTATACATAATGATGTCAATATTTACTGTAATTTACAGAAGAAGTCAAACAATGAAATATAAACTATGGTATTTTTTATAAAATACTCGCTGCCCTCTCTGCTATCCGGTGACTTCTCCTTTCACAAGAGCTACAGTCTTATGTGACTTCTCCTGGCACAAGAGTTACATCCTTTATATTACTTCTCCTGGCACAAGAATTACAGTCTTTATATGACTTCTCCTGGCACAAGAGTTACAGTCTTTATATGACTTCTCTTGGCACAAGAGTTACAGTCTATATATGATTTCTCTTGGAACAAGAGTTACCTCCTTTTAATGACTTCTCCTGGCACAAGAGTTACAGTCTTTATATGACTTCTCCTGGTACAAGAGTTACAGCCTATATATAACTTCTCCTGGCACTTGAGTTACAGCTTTATGTGACTTCTCCTGGCACAAGAGTTACAGCTTTATGTGACTTCTCCTGGCACAAGAGTTACAATCTTATGTGACTTCTCCTGGCACAAGGGTTACAGCCTTGTGTGACTTCTCCTGGCACAAGAGTTACAGTCTTATGTGACTTCTACTGGCACATGAGTTACAGCCTTATGTGACTTCTCCAGGCACAAGAGTTAGTCTTATGTGACTTCTCCTGGCACAAGAGTTACAGCCTTTATATGACTTCTCCTGGCACAAGATACTAAATGAATACGTAAATATGTATGTCTGCAAGTGGATATAAATTTACATTGAAAGTGACGCAAAAGCCTATGTACATCACACACACACACACACACACACACACACACACACACACACATACAAACATATATTGATGCACTTGAATTAGATAATCAAGATCTATATAGACAACAATTTAGTATTTTAAAACAATTTCTCGTCATATTGCTTACCTTCCATGATAGTGCCCATCCCATTTAAAGGTCTTTGAAGAAATTAGATTCATAGATAGATATGAATTACTATGACTATTATTACTTCCTGTGACTTTCCACTATCAATGTTAACACTATGACTTTTATTACTTCCTGTGACTTTCCACTATCAATGTTAACACTATGACTTTTATTACTTCCTGTGACTTTCCACTATCAATGTTAACACTATGACTTGTATTACTTCCTGTGACTTTCCACTATCAATGTTAACACTATGACTTTTATTACTTCCTGTGACTTTCCACTATCAATGTTAACACTATGACTTGTATTACTTCCTGTGACTTTCCACTATCAATGTTAACACTATGACTTGTATTACTTCCTGTGACTTTCCACTATCAATGTTAACACTATGACTTTTATTACTTCCTGTGACTTTCCACTATCAATGTTAACACTATGACTTTTATTACTTCCTGTGACTTTCCACTATCAATGTGAACACTATGACTTGTATTACTTCCTGTGACTTTCCACTATCAATGTTAACACTATGACTTGTATTACTTCCTGTGACTTTCCACTATCAATGTTAACACTATGACTATTATTACTTCCTGTGACTTTCCACTATCAATGTTAACACTATGACTATTATTACTTCCTGTGACTTTCCACTATCAATGTGAACACTATGACTGTGTATATATTTAATATGTGCCCGTTTATTCGTGAATTTATATAGTTTTCAATCTTCAGTCAGCCTGGTAATCAGGAACTCTTAGCAAAATCGATGCGATCCACGATCAACAGCAGGAGTCTTCACTCGTCTCTTTGATAGCAACTCAAGATTTATCACTTCTGATAGCAGACGACTGTTTGCTCTTTCTGAATCTGAACCCATTCAAGTGATGACTATCATAAAGTGTAACTGGCCTTATAAAACTAACATGCGATCATTGTTATTTTTTCATAATGTAATGAAGGATAACGCAATTTTTCTAGTACATTGTGACCCGAAAGTATAGCATGTAAGGAAATCTCCTTACTTGCGTTCATTTTCAAGAAGAATTGTGTTTTCTACAAAATCGTCAGAGCCTACGCTTTATAATTTATTTATCAGTCAAGAAAAGGATAATAGGAACTTCCTAAAAGGGTGCATCTTGTTCCATGCGAAGTTTGACCTCGTTCGATCAAAGATTATGTTTCTATGGAGTAAACTGAAGTCATTTGCACTCCACGCCACCCATTCTCTCTCTCTCTCTCTCTCTCTCTCTCTCTCTCGATATATATATATATATATATATATATATATATATATATATATAGAGAGAGAGAGAGAGAGAGAGAGAGAGAAAGAGAGAGAGAGAATAAGCTCCTGTGTTTAATTTTTTACAAAGGTCATATTGAATTAATGTTGGATCATTAGTTCATGCAATTAAAGTCTTTTAACTGTGTTTAGTAGATGATAACACGAATAACCGCGTTATTTATTTTGGTTTCAAAAAGTCAGGTAAAGACATGGACTTTTTCTGTAATCAGCTGCATGGAAAGAAAAATTAAAAACCTGTAAATTTCAGATCACACTTAGGTAAAATTCAGGCACTTACTCTGTACATTTATTATTGTAAGATTCGAAATATACTGATATGCCTGATGCAATCGATTACAAATATAAAGCTGTAGTAATTTGTTTTGGAAAAAGTTATATCATACGCCTAAGAAACCAGCTTGTGTTAATATATACAGTGGTGTAATGACAAATGGAAAATTAATCTCAATAGGTCACCTACATATAAACCACACAAAACTAGAAAAAAACGCTTGAGTTGGACATAGCTTTCATAGTTATCTAAGAAATACTTTCTACCACTACGAACACCTGTACAGGTAACATTGACAATTTGTGGATTCCAGTGTTCAATCATGACTAGATAATAACGAATGTACTTTAATGTAATCGTCTTCAAACTGAGTAAGAATTCTCATGTGTTGGTGCTATCTGAGATAGACGCATGCCTTTATGCAGTTACGAAATAAAAATGATGGATTCTGAAAACGAAAATCCCAACAACTCGGGCGAAGTATTCAGTCAAATATCAAAATTGAAAACGGAAAATGCTATTGCATGCTCAGATATTTTCCAGTTGAAATGTTAAAACAGAATTATGTTGTTTTTAGTTCCCACGTTGTAAAGATACGACTTTAAGTCAAATATTAGCAAACAAAAACATTGACATCTGTTCAAGAAAAGATGATTTACAAGTCCATTAGCCAGTGTGTAAAACAATAGTTTGGCCCACGATCTGTCACGATGTCATATAAGCAGTCATTATATTCATAAAACATTTTTATTACCTGGAAGAGATTCAGTTTTACCGGACAAATTACATGTCCTACATCCACCATTTCTGGGCTCTCTTAACATTGCGTAATGGAAGGTTGAATATAAAAAGCAAATCTACTGCTGTATAAAACAGTGGGTTTGTAAGCTGAAGTCGATTGATATTCTTTTTATGAAAACTCTACTTTATTTCAAAACACTCTTTTATGCTTAAGCGTGCATAAATAATTATATCAAATAGTGTTTGCATTCTCCCTTTAATGTATGTAACAAGGATCGGGGAATTATTCTTTCTTTGTATTTACTTAAGTAAATCTCATTAACAGTGAAATAATTGAAAATAATCCAGTAAACAAATACTTGTGATAAGACATTTTCAATACATGTCCGGCAGATATATGCACGAAGAATGTAAGCTTCTTTTATATTTATTTGTAGCATCATGAGAGACAAAGAATCATATGATTTGTGTTGCTTGGAATATAAACTTTCTATATCCAGACCATGCCGTAATTGTATGAGATACAAATGGAACACGGAAACCTCTTTTACATTTGTCTAAATTTGAATTTCTGTGCGCTTAAGTTGTGCCCAACTACGCAAAAAGCCGGGAAATCAATCAACTTTTATCATCAGATTTCAGTGGAATTTGACAAGACGCAATAAAATCCAATTAGATTCATTGCTATCACAAAAAAAAAATCAATGAATTATTGTTCATGCATCAGTCCGACATTTTCATCATCAAAACAGGAATATATTTGTACTTAAATGTGCCATAACTTCTGGAATATTTTGAAGTATTACTTTTCATAAATGATGACGATATCCTGTGTATTTTGACACATTATTTTCAATGTATATAGACTCGTGTGCGCAGAATTTAAAATGACGGTGGCGAATATCGTTTGGAATAAAAGACACTCTTTCAGATAGCAAAATCATGTTTGAAACATTTCATATTGTTACACCTTCACACTAAAACTGATGATGCAAAATATAAAACTATTTTAAAGCCTCTAACAAGAACGAAACCTTTCATATTATAAGTATGGCAGCTTTATTCCAACATTAGGGACAATCGCTAATATAAGAACAAGATTACAAAGCGGAAGCGTATCCACATATTTCCCGTACATATGTATCTAAAACAAACTTCAAGTTAAATCTACATAGGAGGCGAAAGTTTCTTACGCACATAAAGTACTTTGCTCTGTATTTTCTTGTGGTGACCTTGAACAATATTTTGTACATAGCATTCTTCAATATTGGGAATTTCATGTGCAATATCTCATCTAGTTTACATGGATATGTGTATTGTTTATTTGTACTGTTTACATGGATATGTGTATTGTTTATTTGTACTGTTTACATCGATATGTGTATTGTTTATTTGTACTGTTTACATGGATATGTGTATTGTTTATTTGTACTGTTTACATCGATACGTGTATTGTTTATTTGTACTTTATTTTCAGTACACTATTTACCAATTGGGTGCAGTATTTTTTTTTTTTTTTATTGTCCTTACCATGACTGGCATTTCAACTACATCTAAAACTATTTAAACAATGAACGATTCAGAAAACCATTGATTCTACCGGTATGGTACACTTTGCATCCCCATAACAAAAAATCTTTGACAAATGATGCTTTCTTATTGTTTTTACTTGTCTTACAAATCATAGTGAAAAAAAGGTTTAATGTTATCTTTTAAAATATAAGAAGGAAAAATTTATGTTACAATAAAGGGTCAGGTACGCAAGATTTTACAGAATGTATTCCAGTTCCAAATGTCTGCTTATGAAATTGTAATACAACATATACGATATTTACGTTCAATATTAACCAAACATCAACTATGACACATAAAATCGTTCTTTGCTACATCCTATACAAAGAACTTGTCAGCCTTTAAGGCACCCATTATCCAAGTCTTATTGAATATTTATTCCAGTATGTCAAAGTTTTTGTTATTGTATATATATATATATATATATATATATATATATATATATATATATATATATATATATATATATATATATATATATATATATATTGAATGAATGATTATATTTCTTTTCAACCATGACGGTTCATCGGCTGGAAATGGACAAAATTCGTCTTATATAGTTTCATAAACACCTATCAGTATTCTTGACACTGCGGTTAACAACTCGGGAATGAAGTTTATTTTCTGGTGAATTACGTATAAAAACCAGCCGAACAAGAAACGTTTCCCCCAAGCCAAGTATTGTACACTAAATAATTTTATTTAGTGATTTATTTCAAAAGAACATACCACACTTTTGATTCCTAACAACTGTCATCACAAATATTTTGTTTTTAGAAACATAAAAAGAAACAAAGGATACGCAAGTCCCAGATTGTGTTTTTTAATATATCCTTTGATGAACGATAAACATAATAAAATTTGCTATGTCTCTATATCAATATTGAGCATGTTTTACAAGGTAAACCGGAAATATTACTGTCGCTTCATACTTTGTTACATCAAACAGATTATAAACTAGAAACTCTTATACTAACAACCTGACTGACATGCAAGCAACACACTTGGTACCGCAAGCGTCAGGGATCGACGAAGATTCTTGTATCGAGCATATTGCCTTGCACTGCAAACACGTGATTGGGCTGTATCGCACTGGAAACACGTGATTTGGCTGTATCTCTGTGATAGAAAGAATCTGACTTGCAGCAATGCAGGTCAATGAGAAGAAAAGGTTATCTCTTCTCGTTGTTGTTGTTATTGTCGTCGCCGTCGTTGTGAATCTTGGAACCCCATTTTTAATAAGGATTGAATATAAACGTCTCTTCTGTGTGGACTTGAAACCTTAAGTGCCGGATTCAGAGATAACGACCTTAAACATACGTGTGAGACTATTCGACAACGCACACTTTCACTATTACAAGAGGCAGTTTGTACTCTTATTGTGGCAGCAGTTTATGTTGAAACGATGAAGTTACTGAAAAAGCCTGTTTTACGCGCTGATTCTTAAACACATTGGACGCATCTGCTCTTTTCGTAAAAAATTAAATCTTGTAACATTGTGTTGCAAGTACGCATATTATATTATTCACCTTCATGCATATAAAATAAACAGTTTTTAATTACAGTCACTGAATTACATACCAAAAACAGTTCTAATCAAACCACTTGACTTTGCTCTTTTATAATTAGTTTCGCTCTCGTTGATGAACTATGGCACAGTAGAAGTTTGTGCTTCTGAAGTGGGATCCTATAATACGGAGTGTTTGGTTTGCATTAATAGAGGTATAGCTAATAAATGTTACATCTTTTGAAAAGTGAATATTTGAACGAACTGTGAGTACTTTGCTTATTGATGCCTTCTCATCATTATAGAAGTTGAATTCTCTGATAAACATCGACAAATTATCCTGTAGCCATTCCTCCCCTTGTCGTGTACATTCTATTTCACTTTAGGTAGAAAGACAGCCAAACCTAACTTCGCTGTTTGTGTCTGTGCAACGCAATGTAATACAATGAAAAATACAAATTTGAGCTAGAGTAACATTTTGTTATCTGGATCTTTCTGCTATAATAATTATATCTGACTGCTCCCTATTTATCATTATTATTTGTTAAATCAACATTATATGTATTGTCTGTTCTTTGACCCAGCCGTCTATTAAAACTGTTGTAAAATCCAACGTACTTTACAGTTGTAAGCTTCAGTCAATAATCCTCATTGTTTGCGATTATAATAGCTCACTCCTTATATCTTAATAGAATCAGCCTATGGCCTATTAGTAAAGGGCGCTGCTGCATACCAACTATGCAAAAGGCGAGGAGAGAGAGAGGGAGAGAAAGACAGTCGACTAAAAAAGAAGAACGTACACACATATTTTATTGAACTGGAATTACCTATAACCCTTACTTACTATAGTTCATGTCACGAGAAAGACCTAGACATGCATTTTGTCATGCTTTCTCCATATACTACAGTTGTTTTTCCTGCATTACGTGCCTACGGTAGGTGTTTACTACGGTACATGATAGATAACACATTTAAAAGGACAGATGTAAACTATTCCCATTTCTTATGTCACATCTTGTTTTCTATCGTCATGAATTTAGCCAAGCTAAAATGTACAGTCTTACGCACACACTGATATTTTTGCTCTAGAATCAGCAATATGGACTGATAACTAGGGAATGGAAAGGGTTTTGAAATCACCTGCTTGGGAAACATTGCATGATATCCGCTCCAGATTTAACATAAGATATCGTCTCCAGGCCTTATTCAGTGAAACACAGATTTCTTTTATGCTTTGTCGACTGCCCATTTACATGTCAATTTCAGCTCTAAACAAAATTTCAAAACTTGAGACACTGACGAAGATTTCTACGTTTGTGACTGTAACACAAGCTATATGCAACTATATTTATTACTAAATTTTGATACTTATTACATTAACCATTATTTAAGTTCTGCTTTTCTTGGCCTTGAGGCAGTATAAATGGTTTCTATTTTCATCGACTAAACAAGATTTTTCAATCAAGAAATCATAAATGTTATCGAAATGTATACCTTGATCATACTTAAATTCAAGTTAATCATATTGACATAAGTAGTTTAAACTCAGCTGGGGGATTGCTCTAAGCCTGCAATGCCTAAGATTTGCTTGTCTTTTGGTTAAATAATCGTGCTAATCTTGAACATATACTTTAATAAATTGCGCCATCCTTCAACACAGTCCACTCATGGACCCTGAACCTCTTATTTGGTGGATATGAAATTAAGGCAACTTTACACAAAAATTTATATCATAGATCAATTAACGAATTGCACATTTGTATTTACTCATTTCATTCCATCTTCCATAGTAAAAAATGATAGCATTTTCCACAACGTTAAAAATGTTGCTAAGTTGTTTTTAAAAAAAAACCACAAAACCCCAACTCCTTTAATTTCAGTACAATCTAGTGAGTAACTCTTGATGTATTTATTTCTTTGACTGCCCACTTAGACCTAGTACAGTTTTACAGTCCGGTCTTTAGGCGGGATGACCACAGTTATATCTAAGGCTGAACAATGCTAAACAGTCATCCGTGCAACTATCACAACAGGTAAATTAAAGCCAAGTCTTTGTCTTTGCGTGGCATCCAGTAGTTATTGACAGATTAATGTTTCTATATTCTACTGAGTTAGGAGTGGTTATTGTATTTATTGCAATTGCCTGCAGTGGCTATCTGACTGATGTCTCTATTTTTCTATGACTGTCATTAGTCGTTTTGCCATCCACCAAAGCTGGTATGTTGGCTTATAATGGAATGTGTACAGGCCATGAATTGTGAGAAGCTTATTAATTGAGCTCTGTAGGTGCACTTTTATAAAAAGTTTAAAAATAATTATATATCTTGTATCAAAATGTTAACCTAAATTGCCTTTCTATTAAACTTTCTTAATACACAGCATAACCCCATTTTATACACTAAAACAGGAATTGTATTATACTTTATATTGCTCTAGAGCAACCTAAAGTTAAACGAGAGCACTACTTTCAATAGTTCACAATCGATTGTGTCACTGTAATAATAATATTTCAATTGAATTTTTTGTAAATGGGAAGCACTATTTGGAAACTAAATACGAAATAATTGTGAAGTACATTGTAATAAATGCAAAATTCATGTGTGACTGTTTCAAACTACTGAGAAATTAATGGTCTAATTACAAAATTATTATCATCATTACCAATGGTTTTAATAGAGTCATAAATAGTATGAAACACACACAAAAATACACGCACACGAGCTAGATTTTGTCATTTGTTGTCACTATGGGACGAAGTTCTTTACAGTACAATAAACTACATCTTGATGTTACGTCTTGATTGTATAATGATTATCTGTATGCTTTTCTGGTCAGCCAGTTAAGAGTGATAAGAAAAGTGTCATAAGGGTTTTTAAAAAGATTATTATTTTTTTACAAAGAGTAATGTTGCATTATGTGCATAACATTCCCTGTACACTATGAATTCAAGAGGTAATCAGTTCTATATACACAAAAGTGCTTACTTTCACCTGAATGTTTGCGTTTGTATGACTAAAACATTAGGATCGGGATCGGGTCATTTTTTAAAACAATATTATGCAAATCCAAAGAGATCTTCTTCTTGAATACTGTAGAACTAATTTTTAACTTACAGGTTCAATGAAATATGACTTTTCATATTATTTATATCAAATTGTTAAATATCGTTCGGTTGCAAATCTAATGCACAATTTATTTATAATGTACAGATCGGCAAATAGTATAGATCTCACGATTGGCGTTAAGTTTCTTAAGTTTAAGTAACAATTTGTTCGTTCCATGATATAGAATTGATGGGTCAAATATAGGTTGAGATAAATATACAAAAATCTGCCGAGGAGACAATCATTTGTGCAGATTTTTCTACCCTGTTGGGATAAAACAGACCAACTTATCACACAAGAAATGGAAAAATTTAATTAATCCCGAGTTGACCTTGAAATTATCGCTAGACATAATATGTATTTCTATAAACTGAACGCATTATCATTTTTGTAATTATTATCTAATAGTATTATTATTATTATTAATATTATTATTGTTGTTGTTGTTGTCCATATAATGTTTGTATGCATGGATTATTTACTTAGTTTAATGCATTCTAATAAACGAACCTGTTTCTGCAAATCCTTTTCTAATATATTTTCGGGATATTCTGAATATGCTGAATTTAATTTACTTTTATAATTTAATCTATTTCTTATCGGACGTTTTTAAAATACTATTAATAATATTACTAATTAAATATGTCATATATTTAATAAAAATGCAGTTGCTAGCAACAAAGCACGTTGTCCTATAAAAGCAAGCTTATGTTTGTTGCTGAATGGACTGTATTATTGTTCTGATTAATAATGTCAGCTATATAGGTTATCGCGATGAAACAATATTAAACTTATTGTACCTTTATGAAATTGTTCTGATGTCATCTAACCGTTAATGTTATAATTAGCTATATAGTCACATAAATAAAAAGCTTTCGTTGTAAAAAGTCAATAGGATGAACAAAGAAACCTGACATATCCGGTCCTGCGCGGTTGACCAAAACATTTATATTGTTAACTCTTGTTAACTTCTCTATTATTATTCAAACGAATCTAACGGATCAAAGGGGTTTTGTAGGCTGGATATAAAAGATATGACACTCAGTTTTCTCATTTTTGGGCACAAATATCATTCATTTGTCTGCCATAGATTCAACCTTCCTTTTATATGAACTGCAGCAACAATTACTTTACGTTGTACAAGTCGTTGAAGTCGTATTGCAATATTAGTGCATGGTGGCATTGAGAATCAAAAATATTGCCAAAATATGCAACGTATTGAGAGATTTAATAATTAACATTCCGAAGGTAAACTTGAGGATAAGATATTTTTATTAGCCTGATTATTCTCAAAATCAATCGGCAGTTTTGCACGTTTAAAAGCAATTTTTAGATTTATAAAGTTCATAATTTCTGTGCAAATTTATAACAAGCAATGGATCTATATTATTTTCTAAAAATTAAATGGGTCGAAGTTAATTAGCCGGTACTACATGAAACGATTTAACGCAACAACAAGGAAACTAATAATTTCAATTTATCGAAGTTAGATATACTTATTCAACATCATTTTAAATGAAGAGGCTGAAAAATGTCTGAAATGATATAAATCAACAGCAAGGAACATAATAAGACTAAGAGACTGAAGTTAAACATACTTGTTCAGCATCCTTTTCCATGATTAGGCTCAATGACTTGTTGATTGAATGATTGTCCATACTTCGTCAATTTTCGTATACAAACTGTCTTTGAAAACCAAAGTATGAAAGGTCACAAATTTGATGTGCCAGTAGGGCAAGACATTCAGTAGTACATCTTTTTCAATTTGCCCGATTTATGCTTTTGTACTGGACTCGATGATACGGTTATTTTTGTGCAAGGCAAGAGATGTCTCTTCGACAGTTTCCAATACTTAAGCTCTAATCGCTTCGAAGTATCCAGTACCTAATAAAGTTTGGGTACCTGATTGTGTCAAGGGTGCTTCGTTTTCATTAATAATTTGATTATGCAATGTAGACTTCAAAGCTGTCGAATTCACAACACCTGAATGGTTGCATGGGGTGAAATAATAATGGAGCCAGAACAGAGATTCAACGACTGGATAAATTATGTAAGCCTCTCGAGGCACAGTTTAATAAACTGGTACATATGCCTGGCTTCAAATGCGGCTGAAAGATGACCTAATAAATGAACATTGATAGTAATTCTCATTGATAGATCGGAAATAATGAAAATCCTCGCCTCTTGCGAGTAAAATTATAACGATACAAAATACCAGCAAAGGTTTAATGATGAGACATATATGTTAGAATAAAGCATGTCTTAGTATATTGTACTCAGGCTTGCTTTATTTGATAAACGTGTTATAACACCATAAGAGTGATAAAAATCAAAACGGAATGCTGACGAAACTATAGATTGACTAACATAACTGAAGATAACATTAGATTACAATGAAATTCCTCTGTTTGATAGTTATCAGGAGTTTACACATGTATAATACAGAAAGGAAGCTACGTGTCCAATTAGGAGATAATACATATGATCTTTTCTAGGTGTTTGAGTGGGTCCTATTCTATCTTATGTAATTCTCATCTCTATCGGACAAATAAAACGGGGCTGTTTAGATGGTAAATATTGGCGTCTGACATAAAGATTGGTGCATTAACCTTCGGATATGAAGTAATCTGGGACAATACAAAGATATAGTTTCTTAACTGTGTCAAACCCAAAAGAAACCTGAACGATATTCAGAGCCTTATTTAGCAAGGTTAAGAACTAAAGCACTGAAAATCAAGCTTTAAGAACAAATATATTAAATCACTTATTATTATTGATCTAAGAATATGCTGAGCAATTCTCTTACCTGCTGATTATTACACCATATAGGATGCACGTATTACCTCTAACAAGAACAATTATTTATTTTAAGGCGGTAAAAAAAGACATGTGGAAATTGATAGAAGTGAGGTCTGAAGAACTAATCTGCTTTAACTGCAGGAACATGATATTTACGCTTGGTTCTAATCTAATTTTCCTTATTATGTTGTAAAAAATACTTGCCATTTATGAATTATGGCTTGAAATTAAATTCTTCCTCGTTGCTATTCTTCTCAAGCTCCACTGTAATTATGTTAAGATTTCAATATTTGGATGTACACTGAACAATTGTGAATCGTTATTGATATTATTTCCTTGAACGTACATAATTCACGCTACAAGGATAAGACAAATCAACTTTCGTCAGTTCCATCAGTCTACAAAACACATTTGCACGGATTGACTACTCAGAATTATTTTTCCCGTGCTCGTCATTAAAGCCTTTATTATCCTTCACCGTATTTTGAAAAGATTATGATATAAATTGTGCTTCAATGTGCAAATCCAAGGTCATGGTATTGACTTAGAAATCACCTTGTTTTCGGGGCAGTTAGAAGAATCATGTAGGAACATGGTTCTAAAACTCATTCGTATTAATAACGATTACCTTATTACAATGATATCCAGAGATATATACTCTCCGGTTTCGATTTAATCTACAAACTGTCAAATATGAATACTTCAAACATAACATGCATTCAATAAAATACAGTGATATCTGATCTTACATCGTATTAGGTGAACAAATGAACTAGGATAACCGATTGTAATCGATGTCATCCTTAAGTAATCGAAAATGTAATTCAACTTGATTATCATATAGAAAAATGTTAAATAAATCTGAAACTCTTTGTTTGTTTCTGACTGGAAGAAACATATCTCATTCATAAAGCAAATAACAGATTTAGTATGCATGATAAATAAATTTATTCTCTCTCTCTCTCATTGAATCGTGCGCCATATTTCTCGCGACCTAACTTTCTTGTTTCGAGATAATCAACAGGGTCACCAGCGTTCTTCATGATTTTAACAAGTAAAATCAGAAAATGAGATTTAAATAGGTAATTTCATGTAATTTTAAAAAATTTGAATGAAAATCTATATTTTGACTAATGCGTTATTTGTGTCATACATTTTCGCCTTGAATTTTGTATTATATGCTAAAGATAGGTCCGCTGATCACATGTTGGCCTTGTTTACATTTCTTGAACAGGAAAAGCCACTTTGGGAATTTATACATCGCAAAGCCAATGTAAATAGTTGGTTTTAATCATGTGCGGTTCTTATCCAACGTAAGAAAAATTTACACTGGAAATGTATGAAAGGTATGGACGTTTTCGTTTCAGTATAATTTCATAATAAACTTATATTCTACATCAAAAGACATTGAATCTATTATAATAAAATCTGTATCCATTCACCAGTGTCTATTTTTAAATTTCTCTCTCCCTCTGTCTCTATGTCTCTGTCTCTCTCTTTCTCTCAGTATATTGATTCATGTATTTATACGGTAAAGAACAAACAAGCAGTAATGTAAGTGCACAAACTGCATATAGAAATGACGGCAAAAATTTAATTTAAATTTTTTAATTTTAATTTTTTTTTCAAAAACACGGAGACGCTATAAACTAATAATAACCATACCTTGGCCTAACTGGCACATTGCGGTCATATGCCACGTGCCGTTTTAGTCAGTGGCACGAACCATCGATGCCATTCCGGAAATAAGTAAACATACACATGAGTAGTAGGGGGGGGGGGGGGGTAAATAGCGTCAAAATTTTAGGGGGTGGCACTATAGAGTCAAGATGGCGGATGGACCTCTACAGGGTCAAAATGTTTTGTGGGGGCACTACAGGGTCAAAAAACATGGCGTGGGGTCTCTATAGGGTCAAGGGGAGTTTAACATGGCGGGGGGCACTACTTCGGTCAAGGGGAGTTTAACATGGTGGGGGGCACTACAGGGTCAAGGGGAGTTTAACATGGCGGGGGTCTCTATAGGGACAACGGGAGTTTTTTAACGTGGTGGGAGTGTGGGTGGGGGTGTGGGGAGGGGAATAGAATTAATCTTTCTTGAAAAAGGGTGGTCCTTAGAAGGACCGTTGGAGGAGGAATATTTTTATTTCCCCCAACATTGAGTTAGGAAGCCTGGGAGGTGGAACTTGTTTTTCTTCTTCTTCTTCTCCTCCTCCTTCTTCTCAGGTATCCAGTCGGGATGATTCAATTGTCTGAACTTGTTCTGAATTTTCATCCAGTTTAAGTTCAGACGATTGAATTGTTTTTCTCTTTTCTCCTTCACCCACATTAACTTGATTTTGGCGACCTCCTGTTCCATAATTTTTTAAATAATTGTTTCCACTCGGAGCAGGGCCGCTTCTTGTCGAGTGAGGATGATGCATTTTAAATTATCATGTAATTTATGGATGCAATCCAAAACTTCTTTAAGAAGTCCTACTCGACAAGGTGAAGAGGAGTTCTTACTCTTCTTAACTTCCTCCTCCTTCTTCACTTCTTGAATTAAATTCAAAATCAAGTTAATGTAGGTGAAGTGTTCTATTTCCCACTTCAGACTGACTGGATACCACCACATCATTTTTTCCCTATAATACTTAACTTCCACCATCCAGTCCCAGGCTTCCTGTAGATTTTCAATGATGTCAATCATTCTTCAGCAATGAAGTGTGAATGGCGTTACTGTTGTTGTTGCTTGGATTAAAGTCGCGTTCGCCCTTCGGGCATGTACGACTATATACCCCCACAGCGTGCGAAGCACGCTTAGGGGGATTAATATGTGATCGAACACATTTCTAGTTGTCAGGTGAGTTAACAGTTCGTAACACACCTGACCCAGATGTACACCCCTCCAGCGCAGCATGATTCCGCACGAAGCGGTTAAAATGAATGTGCGCTATTGGAGAGGTAGTACATTTAACACACCCTACAGTCAATGCATGGTTGCCCCACGAAAGGGATCATTGAACGCACGAAATCGTAAGATGTGTTGATATACTTGTACATAGGACAAGAACCACAATGTTTGCAGGTATATGTGTGCGCGTTGTAGCGCACGTTGTTGATAGAATTGCCTCAAGGATGCAGTCAGGCGTGGAAAAGGTGGCACGGACCGAGCAAGCGAAGGCGCGAAGAGTGACGGAATCTGAAACGCCAGGAACGTACATACATAATCAAATTTTGCCCAGTTACACTAAGTCGGGCTGTCCCTATTACCAATTGTGTGTTAGCCACATATTGTAATTACAGTCAAATTTCCACAGTTTAATAAATTTTCCTATTATCCTATCAATTTTGAAATTTTGAGTACATAGTGTACATATATTTCCGAAAAATATGAAATAAATGACTTTGGGTTTAAGTAACCCTCTCAATTTTGTGATCTTAATCAGATATTATCAAGTTAACATTGGATTCGGTGGATAATTGATCATATTTGTGTTAAGATTTAGTTGAATTCGAAAAGGTTTTCAAGCCAAAGTGAAAACCTGGAGGCATTGAAAGAATTCCTTAGCCCTTATAAGGACTGGAGAGTTCCCCTGGCAGCGGCATGGCTTCTTGCAGGTTTTCAGGCATCTGAAATTCCATTGATTGAGGTCGATTTGAGCTGCTTGGATCAATAAGGTGTAGCATGTTTCTGTCATTCATCCATTCCTCGCATTTTACGGTGGGGACGTCTAGCTCGTGATGAGTTATCAGAAAATTGCACATTAGCGCTATTGTAGCGACAGGGATGTCACCAAATCCCGGCCCCATTTTCTTTAAGTTTGCTGTAGCTCTTTTGACTCTCGTCCTCATTCTTTTTCCCCCTCCCCTTCTCTCCGTCTCCATCAATGCCCTGATGTCCTCGATGAAATTAACTCCTTTGTCTTTTTCTTTCCAAACTTCGTTCCCTGCTCCAATATGCAGGGAGATACTGTAAATGTAATCCCATGCCTGTCTATTGGGAGAGACGGCTGGAGATGATTTTTCACTCTCGGGCTCCACTGTGGATGTCGGCGGCGTTGGTGGTGTAGGTGGTGGCGGTGGTGGTGAGGCTTTCTTTTTTCCCTCCGCTGCGATCTTTCTTGCCCCCATCTTATTCTCCTCCTTCTTCTTCTCCTCTATTTTTTTTCCCCCGGAGACTCTATCCTCTGTATCTCAGCTACAGGTGTTGTAAACGTTGCCGCTGGAGGAGTTTTTAGCGGCGGTGGTGTTGTTGGTCTTGGCGGTGATGGTGCAGCTGGTTTGGGGACCATGTCAGGACCGCTCGGCTTCGGCTTGGGGGGCGTTCGTCGCTCCCACTGCTTAGTCCAGGCCTGTCCCCTCCATGGCCCTGCTCGTCTCCAATCTCTTGGGTTTCTTTCAACCTCGTTTCTTTTTTCTTCCCATATCAGGAGAAGAGTAGTTCTCTTCTCCTGGGCTCTTAAACTCCATCCTGAAGCCAATGTAAGGCCAAGGCCCTTCAAGGCATTCAGGGCGAAATCCGGAATTATTTGCTCCATGACTAGCTCTATTTTGCTGTGTATGCTCCTGCTCTGTTAACTGTGAGATGGCGTTACTGTGGATGGCACCGCTTTATATTCGAGAAGCGCAGACGTGATGGAAAACATCCCCCTTTTTTTCCCCAAAAAACACACACCACACTATCCATTTTTTTACTTTTTTAAAATTTTTTTATATATCAAACACAAAACTTACACACACTACACAACCATTTTTTTTTTTTTTAAATTTTTTTTATCAAAACACACACACACACACACACACCACACAACCATTTTTTTTACTTTTTTAAATTTTTTTTATATATCAAACACAAAACTTACACACACTACACAACCATTTTTTTATTTTTTAAATTTTTTTTTATCAAAACACACACACACACACCACACAACCATTTTTTTTACTTTTTTAAAAAATTTTTATATATCAAACACAAAACTTACACACACTACACAACCATTTTTTTATTTTTTAAATTTTGTTTATATCAAAATACACAACCATTTTTTTTTACTTTTTAAATTTTTTATATCAAAACACACACCACAAATATACAATCCATTTTTAAAAAAAAAAAATTTATTTGATGGACTGCAAAAGTTGTTGTTGTTGTTGTTGTTGTTGTTGTCTTTGCTGCTGCTGCTGTTGGTGCTGTAGTCTATTTCTTTCCTCCCAATTTTAGATCGATAGAAAGAGAGAGAACATAATTATTTTTTTTTCAAAAATTCAATAAAAAACCACACACCTTTTTCTCAAAAAAACAATAACATTGTTTTTATTCAACAATAACTATTCTAACATAAAACAATTCTAACAATTCAACCATAAATTTTTTTCAAACAGGAACATATTTACAAGGTTGACAACGTTGGGAAGGTAAAGTAAATGTCAAACTTTCTACATCCACATCATTCTGATGCACACTACGATTGTGAGCTAAAGACAAGAGATAACCATAACGTTCACAAAACCATTTTTGTACTTTAGTATCGTTTCGAACATAGTCACTATCAAAATAAGTCAGTAAATGTGCTAAGGAATATCCAAGACTGCGTTGATGAAGATAATGGACACAATATTGTCCACACACCATGGAATCGGATCATTGTAGTCTCACATTATTGAATCGAGTCGAGACGGCATTTCTTCTCATAAACTCGATGATGTCTTTTTCCAAAGGAGGTAATCCATAAGAATCAAAATATTCCACACAGTGAGTGTTGGGAAAGTACACTGTTACCCAATGGGTTCCTGGTAGATCACTGTCGTCGGTATTGATGACATAGGCATGAACGTTTTTTGGTTTACGATGAGGTAGTTCATCTTTAGCACACACCACAGGATTCCAAGAAGAAGTATAGGAACTGCGATTCAATAAGTAATGAAGTTCTCTGGTATCCATTTTTTTCTTCTTCTTTTTTTTTTCTTCAATGGAAATAATAGGTCACCAATTCACACCTGACTTTAAACTTGAATTGATCTGTCTTGTAATTCCACGAATATTCACGTCGGATAGTTCTGCACTCTGTTGAATGAGCCCTTCGATGCGTCTGATCTCCAGAAGAGTAAGTGGAGGAAAAGAAGAATTCACCAAGTCTTTATACCATTGTCTCAACACTTTTTCGTCCGAGTTCTGGGACCAAGCCGTTTCCAAATAGTTGTCCAATTGTTCTTCACCTGTCAACATCATACATTGGTCGTGTTGTATCTGACTAGGATGATCGATTTGACATCCATGACATTGTTCTTGGACTAGACTGTTAATGATTTTACTCAATTCCTGAGCATAACAGGACACTAACTGTTTTTCTTGTTCTGGCCATCGAGAAATAAATCCAGTAAACTCGGTTTTAGGTTCTGAATGAATGACTTCGTCATCATCATCATTTGTGGTAGTTTGTGACTTCTCACAAAATTCCTCATCTATTTCCATAGGTTCTTCTTCTACGTGTTGCATCTTTTTTTTCTTCTTCTAATAGTCTAGAATCACTTCTCTCAAACTGTTGATCTCTAGAGTATTATCAAATTCTGCATACAAGACGACGTTCACTGTGTCGGGTAGAGGATCTGCAAACTGAAGTTCCACACGAAGTGGGCCTGATTTTATAGGGTGGAAATGTCCTTCATCGCTGCCTTGGTCAGGAGTGAAATCAAATCCCCACAAAGCATACCCTCCTGCATATCCTCGTACGAAATGCCGTGGCTGGTGTTGGTACCTAACTGTCCTGTGGCTTCAAACAGGCTCAGGTAAGATCGCAAGTAATTTTTATGGCCGTCGCTAAAGTTAGGTTCAAAAGGTCTGGTACACAAGGTCTTGCCATCTCGACTGACTTCTATCTTGGAGACGTTGTAGTGTTTAAACTCGAACGGATTCTGATCGTGGACTCCGTTGAGGGCTGCATTACTGACGATGCCAATCAGCAAACGTTTGGGGAGCTGTCCTTGGAAGATGTGATCTTCGACTTTGGATCGGAGTCCAGCGGCTATGGTAAAGGTTTTCACTTCCACTCGTCGCACAGGATACTTAGCAGTGGTTCTGC
This sequence comes from Margaritifera margaritifera, assembly GCA_029931535.1. Taxonomy (NCBI): domain Eukaryota; kingdom Metazoa; phylum Mollusca; class Bivalvia; order Unionida; family Margaritiferidae; genus Margaritifera; species Margaritifera margaritifera. The sequence continues at coordinate 1,367,265 of JAQPZY010001530.1, read as the reverse complement.
TCAAGGATTGACTGATGTCATTGGCCACTTTTGGTAAGACTTCTACACGTCGCACGTAAAGTTTGGCTTCTTGGATTTTGGTTTTCCACTCGTTAGCATGAGCCATCAAATGGAAGGCGGCACTACTGCGATTCAGTCTCAGGCGTACATCTACTCCGTTCAACAAATACTTGTCTTGCAACCACATGTCCAAATGCAAACGATCCATCAGTTCTAAACTTCGTCTGATTTTCTTTCGACGGTCGTTAAATCCCACATTGTGAGGGACTGCTGGAAATATAGGATCACCATCATTAGCAGAAGTCTTCGCCGGTACTGACAGCTCTGTGTCGTTGAACTTTTCCGAGGTGTCAGGTTTCCAGACCACCGAAGCATCCAGATGAGTGTTCTTGGCTTCTTTTCCGTACGTCAAGAGATTTTCCAAATAAGCACGGTAAGGGTAAGTATCCAAACTGCTGCTGACCAGTTTGTTATTCAAGTACAAATCTACTCCGCTGAACAAGGAATGCATGAAATTATTGACGGGTGCCACTCGGGCAGCTTCCCCAGGAAGGGTGTTGTCATTTTTTTGTACTTGAAGTTTCAGGTACAAGTAACTGTTATTCAGATCGATGTAATCTTCGGTTTGTCCTTTGATTTCAAATTCGATAGGAGCTGATTCCGTCAAAGACGATACAGGATGAAATTCCACCCATTGGGATTCTTGCATCGTCATCATGGTGGGAGGCATAGAAAACATATCCAGTTCTGACTTGGTACATTCGCAAGAATCTCGGTGCATCATTTTTTTTTCACAGTTAATAATCAAACACGTCTAATTCTCTGACGGTTCTTCTTCTTTTCTTATTCTTTCTGGAACTACTGCCGTGTGTTCTTTTATGAACTTTGAAGGGATTTCGATGTCGTCGTCTCTTTCTACCTTGTCCTTGCTGTGAAGTGGAGGAAGAAGTAATGCCAGGGTCTGAAGCGTGAAGCGTATTTATAGGATTTTCTTGGAGACCTAAAAGATCTTTACCAGTGGTCATCAACACATTTTTGCCTGCTCTCATAAAGGCTTCTTTTGGATTTTGTTTGTCGATGAGGACATTTTGCAAAAATTCTTTTCCTTGTGTCAAAGCAGCATCTTTTAAGGCATGAAATCCTCGAGTCACCATCGGTTTCAAAATAGGAGCTACCGTCCGAAATGCTGATTTTAACATATCTCCTAAACCATGTCCTCGTTGTCGAGTCACTCCTTGGTACACTGGATACATTTTTTTGTTTGGCTCAGTTACAATTCGTTAGAGAACTTGTTTTTTTCGAAAATGTAGTTTCACCGTGACTTTTCCTTTGTCAATGAATGGCACATCTTGTCCCAAATCTCCTTTTATACTAATGTTGACACTGTCAAAATACGATTTACTGACTGGAAGATAATGAGGATGTACAAATTCACGGTGAACGTGAAACGTGTTTCCACCTTCTTCGTACGCACCAGCAGCAGTATCCACTTTGAAAGGAATGACTCTCAGTAAGGGAGCAGCTGTGTGGCCCACCACGTTGTACTCCACCACATCGGAGTACACAAACATTAAATTCAGTCCAACGTTCAATTCGATAGGGGTGCGAAAAGCCTCTCCGAAATCTGTGTTTGTGTGGATTGTTCGTTCACCATGATACTTTTTATTTCCACCCAAAATATCAAACAACCCAGCAGAAAAACCGATGGTCATGAATTTTCTTTCGTGCGCGGGTAAGTGTTTGTCTTCTTTCTCGTCGAATGGCTTTCCCTCATGCCCTTTCAAAAATTGCAAGATGAAACGGCGTGCCACAGGATGGTATTTGATCTCTACCCATTTTTGGTTTTTTTCCAAGGCTTTGCCAAATTGGGCTTCGAAGACGGCCGCAATCGTCTCCACCAAATGTTGAGCACTAAAATAATACCCTTCAGGAATTCTCATGCGATAGGTCGAGTAGGGAGTATTGTCAGTTTTTGAACTCATTTTTTTCCCAATTTCAGGATCATGAGCGTCCAACTCTTTTTGCACTTTTTCGTTATAGATTGCTACGTCAAAAATGGTTTGATTTCCAGACACATTCTTGATTTGCGTAGGATGAATGATTTCTACCAAAGCCACTTCCCAATGAGCGTCGTGATCCAATTGGAAGGATTGAGGTAATTTGGCCGTGAAACAACATAATTTGTTGTTGGGAAACACATCCATGGAACTGTCACTGGGTAAAGTTAAATAAAATTGGTCATTCATAGTTCTAAGGTGGTTCTGGTGTCCGAGGAGTCACTCAAATGAACAGAAGAATGATGTTCAAAAGGTTCCAAAAGAGAATTGGTATTGTGGTGATGACTGGACGAAGAAGAAGGTGAACTGGCGTTGGTCGAACTAGCGTGGTTGTTGCTATGGCTGCTGTTGTCCGTCGTAAATTTCAAAGAGGGACTGGGTAAAAGATAACCGATGCAACTGCTAAGTAAAATGGTCTACAATTGTTTGTCTCCTTGTTGTAAACTCAAATTGGCAATAGCTGCTCCGATGACACAATACACTACAAAAATTTGGCAGAAAAAGACGATTTGATTTTTAGGCACACGTTCACCGCACCACACCCAAAGCGGTTGTTTTTGTAATTCTTGAAGAGAAGAACTCTGCGAAGGAGTCGTTGAAGTCTGGGTGGCTGCTGTGTTGAATGGCATGTTGTTGAGTTACTTCTTTTTCTTTTTATAGTCGACGACTTGAGAAGCAGCAATCCAAGAATCAAAACTAGGTGGATATCCTTTCCAACCTACTTTGACTTCTTCTACTCGACGTTTACCTACTTTCCGTGTTCTTTGTTCGAGAATGCTTTCGATGTCGTACAAGGTGTCTTCTTTTTTGGTCACTCGTTGTAACTCAGGCAAGTAAAATGTTCCTTTGAGAACTTCACCGTGCATGTCTTCCAATTTATAGACGGGAGGATCACGTCCACGGACGGGGGTAGTGACACGAAACAATTCGGTGGTCCAGTTGGGTAAATAACCTTTGTCAAAAGTACGTTTGGTTTTTCCGATGCGAACCCAATCTCCCGTCTTTAACTCCAACAAGGTTTTTCTTCTACTTTTTTTCTTCTGGGGTGAACCAAATAATTTATCAAACACGGTCACTTCGTTTTCAGGGCTGACCTCTTCGGGGGCACATCCGATGCTACGATGGTACGATTGATTGTACGCTTTGACCAAACGGGGTAACACGTCGATATACTTGAGAGTATGTTGATGTGTAAAATATTTCCACATGCGTTCTTTCAAAGTTCTTTGAAATCCTTCCACGATACTGGCTTTGGTTTCAGGATTTTCGGTAGTAAAAAAATGAATTTGTCTTTGTTTCAATTCTTTTTGAAAAGCTTGATTTAGAAATTCGGTGCCTTTGTCAGTTTGCCATCGTAAAGGTTGGCGTCCACTTTGTTTCAAGACCAATTTTAAGGCACGTACCAATTCGGTACTGCTTTTAGAAGTCAAAGGCACGACCCAAGCAAATTTGGAAAACACGTCGATGACACAAAACAAATATTTGTGGCCACGATTGTAAGTGGCTAAATGAGAGACGTCGGCTAAATCGGCTTGCCATTGATGATCGATCCCTTCCACTTGAGTGGTACTTCTAGAAAATTTACGTCGAATGGGTTTGTGTAACGTGTACGTCGATTGTTCTTGTAACCATCGTCGTACTTCGGGCAAACGAACACTTTTCAATTTACTTTTAGCAGCTCGATATAATTTTTGAACTCCTCCGTAACCAGCAGCATGACCAGGATTGTAATAAAGGCTAGCTAACAGTTTCTCCATGATTTCCTCAAGAATAAGTCAACCAAGTCCCAATGCTCTTTTCTTCGTGAGGTATCTTTTTGGATTGTTGTTTACGTGTCCGACGTGCTACTGGGGTAAAAGAAGATGTGGTTTGAACAGGGGTCATCGGTTCTGTTTTGACTTCTGACTTCACTTCTTTTTTTTCTTTTCTGAGGGTAATGGGGTAAACAACATCTTTTTTATCCCACTGGGTGTGGCTAACTTTTTTTTCTTTTTAAGAGGTGGAGTTGGTAACTCTTCTTCTTCTTCTTCTTTTTCTTCTTTGACGGTCATCCCTGTACCGGTGTCTGTTTTAGTGGTGGTGGTGACTTTAGGTTCGCTTTTCATCAGGGTTTTGAAATCTCTCAGAGTGGGTGGAGCTGTTTCGTCGACCGCTTTTTGGCGAAAGAGTTGTAGACGTTGTAAAAGTTGACCGTACCGTTGGGATTTTTCTGTTTCGGACAAATCGCTTCGTTCCATCAGGGATTGTATTTCTTGTTGTAACTGAGACATTTCGTTGAGATTAGGATTGGGTGGTAAATGAGGTATCCGTTGTTCGTTCCAACGATGAAATTCCATCCATCGTTTGTAAGGTACTAAAGTCAGTTTTCGTCCTTCCATTTCATTCAAAGGTACCAAAAAGGTGTGGTCTTTTCAGAGAAGGGTGGTCCTTTTTATCTTCTTTTTTTGGTTATCGCATGACCCCTCCTAAAAGCGGTCCAGCAATCGTTCCTAACAAAGGAGCAGCTATTTTTAACAACGGTCCTATCAACATAGGTAGAAATCCTCCTCGTTGTACCAACATTTTTGAAGAGGTATTTTCTTTTTCACCATTTGACGAAGAACGTTCCGATGTTTCCCTAATTTTTGTTTCTGTATCTTGGACAAAGGTACCGTTCCTTTCAACACGTTCAAACAACATTCACACACGGTATCGATGATTTCTTTAGGAGCTGTTTGAATGAGTTGTTTTCGCATGAGAGGATTGGATTTGGTTAGGACAGACAAGACATCCCAATGTTTGGCTAGACGAGGGGGAAGTCGTTCTTTTTTGGTGGTTTTACTTTTCTTCTTTTTTTGGTGGTGGTGGTGTGTACTTTTGGGAGCCATCTTTAGAGGTGAGGAGGAGTAAGTCTGAAGTCTCTGGCAGGGTACCCTTCTATTTTATACTGGAATACGTCTCCACTGATTGTCTGCACGACGTACCAACTTCACGACAGGCCTCACTCGACGTTGAGGTGTTTTCAAAGGACTAAATCGAGTCAATTCTTCTTTGGATAAATCCAGTAAACTTTGTAAGATACCAGTTCTTTCTTGGACTTTGGTTTTAGGGGAAGGTACTTTGTTGGTGGCTGCTGCCATGGTCAAATCAGCCGATGTCGTCGAGGGTCCCGAAGTGGTGAGTTTTGAAATAGGTTTCCATTTTTGCATCAAATTAGGAAACACGGGACTTAAGTCTGTTTTGGCAGGCAGCATCGTGAAGGGTGGTGAAGATGATGGGGACGAAGGAGAAGGAGACCTCGTCACGGTTGTTTGTCGTGGTGTCTTGCGGGTGTACGTTTTCCTGGCTGCAGCAGTTCCTCTCTTACGGCGGGTGCTAATGGTAGGTGTTGTTTTCTTCTTCTTGGCACGACTTTTCTTTGTGGCTTTCTTCTTTTTAGGACTTTTCTTCTTTTTGGGTGATTTGGGTTTTTTGGCTTGGGCATTAGGATCCCATTTCAAAAGGGAACGAATCATAACCCCTCCTAAAGAACCGCTTCCACCAGGAGTTAAAATGATTTGTTTTTTAGTCCGTGAATCAATTCTAGGATCAGCCAGTTGTGACAATGCCGATTTATGTCTTTGAAAAAAACGTTGAGTTTGATGAGGGATGTGAATGATGCCTTGTAGTAATTGACGTGCTGTCAAAGTAAACCATTGTAACACTTCTTTAAGACTCGCTTCTAACAAATGAGCACGGACTTGTGCATTTTTTTCACGACTGATGCCATACAAGGCACGAATCAATTTAGCCGAAGGATGAGATTGAAAGGAAGTCATCTTCTCTCAAAAAGAGTGTGAGACAGAAATGACGTAGTAGGTTGTTTTTATAGTTTTTTCCAAAAATGGGCTGAAGGGGACGTGTAAATGACAGGACCCCCTTCTTGACCCCAAGGGTAAAACAATTGAGCACGAAATCTCAAATAGTCAGGAGTGGTGGGTTTTAAGTCGATGAGTAAATACTCGTGAGGGGTTTGAGTGGCATCGTCGTACGCATAATTCAACCAAGGAGCACCTAACTGTTTTTCTAACACTTGCACTTGAGATTTGTCTCTGGGGCTTTTAAACAAGACCACGTAATGAGCGTTCAGACTGATGGTTCGATGGGCTTTACTTTGTTGAAATAAATTTTGAGTAATGTAGACAATACTAGCATTACGATGGTGTCCTTTTCGTGTAAACCAAAGTTTAATTTCTTCTTCGTCTTCTCCTAACATGTCATCAAAAATAACCAAATGGGTTTGAGTCACGTCAGACACGATTCCATCGTCTTCGTGAGGGATGCCTTCTACAAACGAAATGGTTTCTCCTTGACTTTCTTGGAGTAGTGTGTAAGACGGTTGCCACTCTTTGTAACACCACACGATACGTTGAGGTGGATGATCGAACAAATCACCTTTATGTTCGATCAAACGTTTGACAAATTCGGTTTTACCTGAACCACTCGGTCCAGCAATCAACATGTTAAATGGATGGCGCAGATACAAAGCGTCCCAACTGGAACGATCTAACTTTTCGTCAATCACTTTGACGACAGAAGCAGAAGAGGCAGACGAGGTAGAAGAAGAAGATGATGTAGCCATGACTGAGGTAAGAAGATTTTTGAGAAGAAGACAAAAGAACAAGACATTTTATACATTTTCATACACGTTTATTTTTTTTTTTAAAAAAAACAACCAACACAACAAAAAACATTTTACAGCTTTACACGAACACGAAGAAGCGAACTAGTGAGAAAATAGCAAATTAAAATGATCACGTACAAGATTAAGACCACCACTACAACATTTAAAGTTCTGTATAAACAAGTCAATGTACAACATTCTGGCCTCCTAGGAATGAAAAACACAGGCACTGCTGCTTGGGGTGGCATTCTTCTGGTCGTCTTTGTTTTGGTAGAAGAATGCTCTGACGACGGCGGCAAGGAAGGGTTGTGTTCCTCAAGGGGTGGTGGTTGTATTTGGACAACGGTGTGGTCCTCTTTTTTTGTGGTGTCAGGTTCTTCTTCTTTTTCTTCTTTCAGGATTTCCCATTGAGGTTCCCATTTTTTCACTTTTGGACCCTTATGGACATGTTGCCAAATCTTTGGCAAACTGAGCCACTTCTTGTAGCCAATATTGGAAACCAAGGTTTCTCCAGGGTCGTACATTTTTTCCAATTGAAAAGTTGTTGGTGTAACTCACTAGCAATACACACTTCTTGAAATGTTTTATAGACAGATAAAGTGTGACGAATGTCTTCTTTACATGGAGGTTCCTCACTGATTTTCATTACCACTCTCAACGCTTTACGTACAATGTTTCTTTCTTGTACTGATAAAATCAAATATTTATAGTCTTCTTCTTCTACTAAGTCCGAAGAAGAACAAAGGGTCATATTGTTTTTTTTAACTCAACAATTGAGTCCAAAACAACCACGGATCCTCCAAAATAATCCAAGGCAAACACTTGTCCTCAAAGATATTCCACAACGAATGTCCTGGAAAACGAATTCCAAGATAAGTAGTCACTAAGACACACACTGCATAACGTCCAAAATTCAATGGTAACAGTTCTTGTATCAAGTCATTATAATCCTCTAAGGTCTGAACACGACCGTTGACTTCCGTTTCACGAGTGACGTGTACAGCGCAGGCATGCCAACTCTTTATAGGTGTCGATGGCAAAGGTAGGTATCTTGGGTGGCATGTTTTTTATAGCCAGGCTCCCAAGGTTGGTACCTTTTGAGAAAGTCTCCGTGAACGTAGCTATTGTGATAGACGTTTCCCATAATCATTCTTCTATGACCTTGGAAGAGGGCATAGTGTACAGCTCGAGAAATGACTTTGAGTTTACGTTTCACTTGGATCTTGACAAACTCTTGGTAAATCTTTTCGCGCACTTCCAAAGGCAAGCCACGAATGTACTCTGGTAAAGTTTCCGTATTCTTCTAAAGAAGAAGTATTCTCCTCCGACATGGAATTTTTTTTCTTCTTCTTCTGTTTGGCATCTGGCTCATCGTACCCGTACTGTTCTAAGGCGACTAAAGGTAAGAACTGACAGTGCGGAGACCATCTGGCATGTTCAATGTAAGCTGAGTCGGTAGGCTCCCATTGGTGAAGTTTCACACCGCAACTGAAACATTGAACTTTATCTCCTTCTCCCACATATTTAAATCCAGATCTAGCTAAACCTTCCGGTTTAGGACCTTCTAGATATTTTGGCCACTTGTCTTTGAATGACTCGAGACGACTTTCATACTTGGAATAACCAAGTAAACTCACAGGTATTCTGACATGCGAATATTGACCAACATTGACCTTGTTGTCATTAACGTCAATACCAGTTCCTTTAGTATTTCCAATAAAACATAAAGGGCGTACTGCCTCTTTAGAGGGTGGCCGATGAGTGGTGAGACTTGGAGAGGGTCCTGAATCCAAGATGTTACAAGCTACGGAATCCTTTTGAACGTGTGAATCGGGAATGTCAAACCGTTCAGAATCCGTTTCATCGCATGGTACTGCATCACACTCCAAGTCGTGATGATAGTCCTTGGAGTTCACACTACCACTAGATTTCTCCCTTGGTAATGGTGGTGGGTGGGTGGCAGTTTGAGTACTCTTATTGAAGTTTGGTGGAAGGATGACAAAATGACTCATCTTCTTGCTTGGTTAACGTTGAAAGTCAGAATGAAGGGTTAGGTTTGAAAAAGGGGTTCCTTTTTTATACCTGTAGACTGTACCATCCGAAAAGTATTGTAATGTAATCCGTGGAAACGCTAAAGAAAGGTAAGCACAGTTTGGTGACCATCTGACATGTTCCAGGAGAGCTGAATTCTTACAATCCATACGAATAGTGACACCACAACTAAAACACTGTACTTTGGTTCCCTGTCCAAAGTAAACAAATCCTGCTCTGGCTAAAGAGTAGGAAGTAGGTAATCCATTTTTTCCTAAGTTTTTTTTCCTTTTTTGGATGTGCTCCATCGATGAGGACAATAACAATAGTCAGGCATGTGCTTAGGCCAATTTTTGAACGTCTCCAAACGACTGTCACACTCACCATAGTCAGGTAAAGCCCATGTTGAAGTCATCTTTTTTGGTGTTGTCTTTTTTTTCTGTTCAAGACGGTTTCCTTTTTTATACTCCTCCAAATTGACGTGTCCGTAAGGTAAAGTCGTGTGATCTGGAAGTCTCACTCGTTTTTGGTACACAAAACGATACACTTTTTGAACAGGTCGAGTCACGATTTGATGATTAGGTAGTCGTACAATCTTGTGAGGTTCTAACGTGGGTACTTGAAAGTCTTCCACTTGTCCAGACAGTAAAGCATTTTTCAAAACCTCAAAGTTAACCACTTGGCTGGTTAGGGATGCCTGCTTGTTGCAACAGGAGTTCTGCTTAGTTTCGTTGTTTGGCTCTGTCCGACTGTCGAATGTTATTCCAGGCTCTTTTCCATTCTTTGCTCTCGTTCTTGTTGGCATACGTTCGCCCCACCACAATAGCCCGAGCCAAGCACATCTGGTCTTGAGTATTGTCGATTTGGACGACACTGCGTTTGGTACTTCGAATATCGTCCACCAGTAACGGTTTCCTACTTCGTCCACTTCCTCAAGGAGGGGAAACGTGAGTCAAGTAAAGTGTGGCCTTTACATCGGTGATGGTAAACTTGTCGTTCGATTGTTGAACATGTTCTATTTTGGACATGACTTTGTCTGGCGTTAATTCTGCCGGGGTGCTGAACTCGATCCAAACAGGACTCTTCAAATTGTCATGATGAATGGCCAGTCTCAATCGATCGTCTTCTTTGGCTCCACATTGTTGTTTCAAGTTCATTAAGACAGAATCCCACAAATCGCTAATGAACCCCGCCGCTTTCTCGGGAGGTACTTTGGACTTGAAGTCTTTAAAGTGAACAGTGTGAGTGTAAGCTGTAGTTTTAAATTTTCGAGAAGTTATTTTTTGAGTCTCTCGAATCCGATAGTAATTTTCAGGAGGAGCCAAGGTAGTAGGTAGTGTTTTTTGATCAGGGCTTCTGGTGTTGGTAGTGGTGCTGGTGGTGGATTTTGTTTTGGGTGGGTTAGAAGTTTGGGTTTCAGGTTCACTCATCTCCTCTTCGAAGTCACTAGCATGGACTTGAGCTAGTAGTTCATCTAGCGGTGTTTCAGGCGGTACGGAATGTCTTCGTCGTCGTGGCCTCTTTGTTTCTTCTTCTTCTTCTTCTTCTTCTGGTTTCTCATGGCTTCGGCGTGATCTTTTCATCTTGAAGTTTACTTTGAAACTGATTCAGTTTCACCCAGGGAACCTATATATATATATATATATATATATATATATATATATATATATATATCTATATATATATATATATATATATATATATATAGACCTTCTTACCATCAGAATCACTAGTCGTGATTGAACTTTCAAACTGTGAAGATGGAAAAGTACTGCGCTCGAGATAAAAGTCAAGATACTGGAATTGAATTGAATAAGTATGTTCATAAGGTGTATGATAATTATGCTGCTGACATACTTGGTAATGTCTATCATATGAAGTATGGAAGGAAAGTCAAAGGAAATTTGAATTCATTTGGATTGATAAAGATTAAGGTTACTGGTAAGGAAAGAAAGAGGAAGAAACATACAAATCGAGGGAGATTTGTCTTTGAAGCGGTGAATGGAGTGGATCTACCAAGACAGAGTGAAGTGGTACATCTCAATGATGTACTTGATGATGATAGAATAGAAAATCTTCAAGTGATGACTGCTAGTGAACGAACATGTTTGCATAAACATGTGAAGAATGATAAAGAAAAAAGGAGAATTAATTTTGGAAGTGATAGAAGTGTGTTGTGCCAGTTTGTTGGTGAGACAGAGGAAAGAAGATTTGAAAGTATGGAAAAGGCTGCTGAATATTTTGATTGTCATACAGGAAGTATCCACTTTTGCTGTACTGGAATTTGTAAGTCGGTCTTTTCGAAGAAGTTCCAGAAAAGATTTCAAGCTAGATGGGAAGAGCCAGAGAAGAAGAGTCAAGGAACTAGTGGATTTGTGAGACCTGTTAAATTAACTGACTTGAATTCAGGATTATATAGTAGGATGGATTTCATTCATGATGTGGCAAGGTGTTTTGGATTAGATCATAGTAAAGTTTACAAGATTTGTAAAAAAGAGCGGTGGATTCGAGATGATGATGGACATTTTATTAAGTTGGAGTTTATCAATGAGAGTCCAGAAGAAAGTTATGAGAGAATTGTAGACAAGAATCTTCCTGAAGTGTCAGAACAATAAGAGAATGAAATGGTAAATATGGAAGTGTATTGAACTGTATTGGACTTATATGAAATTGTTTTATTACCACGAGTAACATAATGTATATACATTGAATAAAATATAATTATTATTATTGATGTATATATCTGAATGGTGTTGTGTGGTTTGTTTTTTACCCACCAAACCAAAAAAACACTTTCCCTCTCTTTCTATCGATCTAAAATTGGGAGGAAAGAAATAGACTACAGCACCAACAGCAGCAGCAGCAAAGACAACAACAACAACAACAACAACAACAACAACAACAACAACTTTTGCAGTCCATCAAATAAAATTTTTGTTAAAAAAAATGGATTGTATATTTGTGGTGTGTGTTTTGATATAAAAAATTTAAAAAGTAAAAAAAATGGTTGTGTAGTGTGTGTAAGTTTTGTGTTTGATATATAAAAAATTTTTAAAAAAGTAAAAAAATGGTTGTGTGGTGTGTGTGTGTGTGTGTTTTGATAAAAAAAAATTTAAAAAATAAAAAAATGGTTGTGTAGTGTGTGTAAGTTTTGTGTTTGATATATAAAAAAATTTTAAAAAAGTAAAAAAAATGGTTGTGTGGTGTGTGTGTGTGTGTGTGTGTTTTGATAAAAAAAAATTTAAAGAATAAAAAAATGGTTGTGTAGTGTGTGTAAGTTTTGTGTTTGATATATAAAAAAATTTTAAAAAAGTAAAAAAATGGATAGTGTGGTGTGTGTGTGTGTGTGTGTGTGTGTGTGTGTGTGTGTGTGTTTTGATAAAAAAAAATTTAAAAAATAAAAAAATGGTTGTGTAGTGTGTGTAAGTTTTGTGTTTGATATATAAAAAAATTTTAAAAAAGTAAAACAAATGGTTGTGTGGTGTGTGTGTGTGTGTTTTGATAAAAAAAAATTTAAAAAATAAAAAAATGGTTGTGTAGTGTGTGTAAGTTTTGTGTTTGATATATAAAAAAATTTTAAAAAAGTAAAAAAATGGATAGTGTGGTGTGTGTTTTTTTTTGGAAAAAAAAGGGGGATGTTTTCCATCACGTCCGCGCTTCTCGAATATAAAGAGGGTGCTATCCACAGTAACGCCATCACATTCAGGCAGCGCAGGTGGAGCAGAGCAGACGTGTGGCAGACGTGCTAACCGGTAGAGGGAGACGCAGTGGACGAGGAGGGAAGGAGGCAGTCTTGGCAGCCTTGCAGCAGCTATGGAGTACTCAACTACAACTGCAAGACCATCCCTCTTGCAGTATGGAAGTATGGGGCCCAGCTGCTGTGCTGCCAATTGAGGGTATGTCGACCTATCCCCCCGCCAACAGCCGACCACATGGAGCAGCAAATTAGCGAGCTACCAAGGGGGCGCTGCGTTAAAGAGAGAGCCAGCTTGGCAGATAGACAGAGCTTCTCTACCGAGGACCACCTGCAGAAGAATAATAGTCCTTCTAAGGGCTAAACAGTCCTTCTAAGGGCTAATTCATTGCCTGAATCAATGGGGTTTTCAATTTGGCTTTTTTTCGAAAACCCCTTTTGATTATACTCTTTAAAACACAAATTTGATCAATTTCGAACCACCGTCTAAAATATTACAGCTTACAATTGTAGTGTGCGTGAAACGTAAAAGATGTGAGTAATTCTTACTCAAAGATTGGTAATGTATTTTTTGTGCAAATAATATGTACACTTTGTACACAAAATTTTTCCAACTAAAAACATACGCGTTAAATGGAAAATTCTTGTAACTTGTAGTATTGTCATAATTGAATAAGAGGCTTACACTTTATTGGTATTAGGGACAGCCCGACTTAGTATAACTGGGCAGAATTTGATCATGTATGTACGTTCTTGGCGTTTCGGCTTCCCGCCACGCTTCGCGCTTTCGCTTGCTTAGCCCGTGCCGCCTTTTCCACTCCAGACTGTATAACTTGAAGCAATTAAATAACAGGTGCGCTACAACGCGCACACATATACCTGTAAACATTGTGGCTCTGGTCCTATGTACAGGTATAAAGGTACACACTCTCATATAGCGCACATTCATTTAACCCCCTTAATTGTGGGGAACCATGTTGCGCTGGGGAGGTGTACTCAGAAATAATTTACACACCCCTCTGGGATGTGTAAACGGTCCTCATCCTCCAATAGCGCGCAATCATTTAACCCCCTTAATTGTGGGGAATCGTGCAGCGCTGGAGGGGAGTACTGAAAATAGAGTCAGGTGGTTGCAATCTGTCAACACACCTGACCACTCAACCCCCCTATGCGTGCTTCGCACGCTGTGGGGGTATATAGTCGCACATGCCCGAATGGGCGAACGCGACTCTAATGCAAGAACAACAACAGTAACGCCATTCACACTTCATTGCTGAAGAATGATTGACATCATTGAAAATCTACAGGAAGCCTGGGACTGGATGGTGGAAGTTAAGTATTATAGGGAAAAAATGATGTGGTGGTATCCAGTCAGTCTGAAGTGGGAAATAGAACACTTCACCTACATTAACTTGATTTTGAATTTAATTCAAGAAGTGAAGAAGGAGGAGGAAGTTAAGAAGAGTAAGAACTCCTCTTCACCTTGTCGAGTAGGACTTCTTAAAGAAGTTTTGGATTGCATCCATAAATTACATGATAATTTAAAATGCATCATCCTCACTCGACAAGAAGCGGCCCTGCTCCGAGTGGAAACAATTATTTAAAAAATTATGGAACAGGAGGTCGCCAAAATCAAGTTAATGTGGGTGAAGGAGAAAAGAGAAAAACAATTCAATCGTCTGAACTTAAACTGGATGAAAATTCAGAACAAGTTCAGACAATTGAATCATCCCGACTGGATACCTGAGAAGAAGGAGGAGGAGAAGAAGAAGAAGAAAAACAAGTTCCACCTCCCAGGCTTCCTAACTCAATGTTGGGGGAAATAAAAATATTCCTCCTCCAACGGTCCTTCTAAGGACCACCCTTTTTCAAGAAAGATTAATTCTATTCCCCTCCCCACACCCCCACCCACACTCCCACCACGTTAAAAAACTCCCGTTGTCCCTATAGAGACCCCCGCCATGTTAAACTCCCCTTGACCCTGTAGTGCCCCCCACCATGTTAAACTCCCCTTGACCCTGTAGTGCCCCCCGCCATGTTAAACTCCCCTTGACCCTATAGAGACCCCACGCCATGTTTTTTGACCCTGTAGTGCCCCCACAAAACATTTTGACCCTGTAGAGGTCTACCCGCCATCTTGACGCTATAGTGCCACCCCCTAAAATTTTGACGCTATTTACCCCCCCCCCCCCTACTACTCACATGCTCGGTAAAAAGGTAATTCTGAACTAATGTACATGAATGCGAAAATTGTTTTTAACGATGATTAAATGAAGTGGATATAGTTGAACACTTTCTATGGTTAATTGAATAGATTCTCACAATATTATAACGAACGCGTTACAATTCACGTTAAGGGCACGAAATATGGAGATTCCAGGATATATATATATATATATATATATATATATATATATATATATATATATATATATATATATATGGACCTGTTCATTTCTATTTTATTCATTTTAATCGTTAAATTTTCTTTCCTTTTCAACCTTTTTCATATTGATCAACAATTTTAAACTTTAGCTTCTTCTAGTAAATCCTCCTCAAGGAACAGTTGGCAATATATGTCAAAGAAAGTTACCAGAGTAGATAGATAAACTAACTAAATAGAAACTCCACACGAAGCCCAAGATTCCACTTAGACCTTTCCTCCACATTTAAGCAATGTCAAAAGGAAATATGGTTTACCTTTGAACTGCGACGTAATAAATAAGGATGGTTGCTTTGCTAGTGATAGAGTCATTCCCTGATTATTTTAATTTAGCAGCTTTCAGATAATGTTGAAACAAACAAGCTTATTTTCAAAGTTTCTTGTAATAAGCAGATTAATGTATATTGTTATATCATTAATGTACCACAAACGATTTCAATTAGTGAGAACAGTGTAACCCAAATTTTGGTGCACAGTGTTCTCAAACTGAAATGTTTTCTAAGCATTTCATCAAAATTAAGCTGTAATTCGGCTTAACGTGTCAGCTCTTTAGCTGTAAAGGGAATCATGGTTCGTTGTAGATACTTTAATTTGATATTAGCTGTGTTTTTCCATCCGATTGAATGATGACTTGGTAAAATAAGGAGTAGAATACGATAGTCTCCTAAAGCTATCCACCTCCATCTTATCCGTCAGTTCCAAAATGAGCGAGTAATTAAGGACATGATCTGATGATATATGCATGTACACCTTTGATTAAAACAGATTACACAATTAATATAAATGTCATGATTCAATATCTAATTTGCTTATATGTGATCGGCGAGTCAAAGTGCAAAACAATGTTCTCATTGAAAGTAAAAGAGGTAACATGCAAACATACTTACATTTTCTGAGTTCGGAGTTTTCATTTCCAGCTCTAATTAAATGTTCTTTTTTAACAGCATTTTAAAGCCTTATTAAATATGCAAAATGGTTTAGACTGAAAAACAAATAGAATTGATGGAGAAGTTTTAAAACATAACGGAGTACAATCTCGTGTAATGCCCACAGGAAACAACATAATTGTGTCTATTCAAAAAAGATTCCTTTCCTAAAGATTGTTTTTTTACTTGTATCAAAGAATCTCAGCTTCATTACTTCGCATAAAGACTCTCAATAGTTCCAGTGCCATCTCGATCAGCAAGATTGTTTCCCAGAGAGTCTTAAATAAATGACTCTGTCCTTCTCTGGATCTATTTTAACGGTACAGGATCAAGCATTCTTAACTTTAAATTTAAATCTTTCCCTGATACAGACCTCTACACAAAGTATTGCCGGATTGCAGGAGAAAGTTTTAAGAATTCTTATTCATTTATTATTCCAAAATCGATTAACTATCGATATTGGTAATTCTACATTAAATGATGTTAATTTTCTTCTACATCTATCATAAATATTGTATGCACGCAAATAGTTTAAACATTTTGCATCAGCGGAATGATTTCTCTATCAATAACAATCGTCAGAAAATTGTTTATTTATGTCTGTCCATGACCAAAGCTAAATTCCTAATATACATATACAATTTTTCTTTTATCTATTCCTTTGCTTGTCGTTTATGTCCCATGTTTACTTGCAATAAAAACGCACATAACCGAATTACGATATCGATGTCTGCACAACACAACATAACACAATCAGCTATGTCAAATTTGAGTCATTAAGACTTTGTTACTGCCAGTATCATTCTGCTATGATACTTATGGCTGCGTTGTATCCAACGTTATCACTTACTAAATAAGTATTGCATATATTGTCTTCTTTATGTCTCGGCTGTGTATAAAATATTTTCTAGAAAACTAGTCTTTCCCAGAGTTGTCAGCATTCAAAGGACTTCTTTAGGTGCTTTTCTGATATTTCTATATTCATTACGTTTGACACAATTTGATTGTTCCTTTTTATTTTATGTTTCTTTTGTCATTCACTGGACATTGTTTGTTAATTTAAAAAAAAATAAAAGCCCGTATATTTCAACCTGACCTGGAATACGCGTTTATTTGTGTACATTCATGACAATTACTTTTATTTTGCAACATTATATACATAACAGGCGGATGATATATATATATATATATATTCAATGTACATATACATCACTTATTATGCCATCATATGAATCCATGTCTTTAGTACCATTTTTATATATGGTTTAGCTTCTTTCGCTTAGCTAACTTCTACATTATAGGGAAGGTATCAATGAAGAATTAAATTTATGAAGTCTGGGTTTCTTCTAACAAATATTAGATTTGTAAATAGTGTGTTTGGCCAGTAACACCAACAAGTTTCCGAACGTGTGTTTTGAAGAATCTCTCACATCTCCTGATATAATCGCTTTTTCTTTCTTTTTATATATTTGTGTAAGAAACTGCACTTTCAGGATCGTAGTAAAAGATGTCTTAAATATTGTTCTTTGGTCAGTCATTTATCATAAATTATTGTTGAATTTTAAATGAGCTAAATTATAATAAATTTTTTGTATTTTGAAGAACTAGTTTATGTATATTCATACATTTCTAGTAAGTCAATGAATAACATATTTGAAATAAATGTTTTCTTATTTTCAGGTTTACTTATTGTAAAACATTTGATCTAAGATAGTTGTCTCTGAAACTAATATAAATCAATTCACACATATATGTTTTACTATTTCTTACATTAAAAACTATTCTCCTCTGTTTTAAGCAGGCAAGAGAAATGCATTTTAATTTCAATGAGCATGACGTTGAAATGTATTAGCCCATTTCATAACAGCAAAATATACAAAAAATGTAAATTATGAATCAGGAATTAACATCAAATTTGATCATGGTTTTTTCAGATTCTTTCTCAGCTGTCTTCAGATTACAGATTTGAAACATTTGAAACCTTGCCACATCTATATGACTCGACAAAAGCAGAAATCGAGTTTTCAAAACATACTGTTAGAATTTCAAATGGAAATTTAACGTTTGAGACATCTTCATTAAAATCAATTATAAAAAGCAATCTTTTCAATATACATGAGAGATATTATTCTTTTACAACATTTACAAAGATGGTGCACAATTTTAGATGTCTGATAAAAACACATTAAGATAAATTGTCATATATTACATATTCACTTAAGTTATTTTTACCATTTGATTAATTTTTGCAAAAACGCATATACCAACCTCTAGTTGGAGAGTCCCTAAAGCAGTTATCTTCTGATAGTATGCACCTTGTTTTCTCCAGACAGAATTCACGTCTCTTTCTTACGGTCAATTGAGAGAGATCTGGCATCAAGGGATCCTAACCTAAATCAGGTGAAATGTCGTGTCCATTGATTACAACTAAACAGAGTTGAATTGAACACCCACTGGGTACCTAAGCGAAATCAAAGGTTAGGATACTCCAGATAATCCATTCAACCTATACATAACGGTCAATCTCTCAGAGGATTAGGTACAAAGACTAACCGTTCTGGCGTATGTAATAAACTTTGACTCACTAAACTTTGCATTAATTTAAGGTCGTTTTCCCCATTCACTCAAGACCTTCACCCAATCAGATTTGTATACTGTAGAATGAATTGACAAGTGACGATAGTAGCATGATGTAAGTAATGTGAAAAAACACCGAGTGATGGTTTCTATATTCAAAGGTAGCATGAAATATATTGTTTCGTTTATTTATTAAAGTAATTATAGTGGTCAATCTGGGCATCCATCCCTTTCTCAGAGCTAAATGCATCAATTCTCCACCTGGTTAATCGTTTCTTGTCAGAGTTTATCAATATCATTCAATAATAATGTAGAACCTCTCTGTTAAAAACAATTGTATATGCCAACAATTTATCGACTTATGGAACAAACTGCTACAATCCACGAGAAACTAATTTATTTAAACCTTCATTAAAGAAATTATCAAGAGCAAAAGTTCTACCCCCATTAATTTAGCAATTGGTTATAGCCTATCTTCTGTGCTATTAAGCCGAATAAAACATAAGCAGTTCGCTCAGTTATGATCTATTTAGATGTAATCGTATCACCTATCTTTCCTGTTTTTGCTGATTTCCAGTAGAAAACGACCATAATTTCTTTTTTGAATGTAGATTCTTTAATAACGCAAGAAATGAGCTTTTTCAGATACTATCAGTACTATCTTTTATCTCGGCAACGAACTTTACCCACCAGAACAAAACATTTAGCTACAAAAGTAAATTCATACATTTGTAACTAAAACAAAAAAGATTCACTAACATAAGACTACTTTTTGTTCCCTTATGTCTACACTTAAAGTTTGCCGTACAGACCACACCTAAGCAATATAAACAACTAAACAATATCCCTCTTCTCTTTCCTTCTCCTCTATGGTTCCTTCATCTCTCTCATTTCGTTATACATATACATATATATATATATATATATATATATATATATATATATATATATATATATATATATATATATATAGAGAGAGAGAGAGAGAGAGAGAGAGAGAGAGAGAGAGAGAGAGAGAGTATATTTTCTTATCCTACGTTAATACCGGATATATTTCATCGTATGGTAAAAAAATGTGATGTTTTAACGACTGGCGAAGCTACGAGTTAACATATATCGTCTTTGGTGCCACAAGATGAAATATTTTCGGTATTTAGGCATGGAAAGAAAATTTTCTTTTTATTATATACCAAACTTGCTACATAATCGAAGCTTAGAAGATTAAACTCGCTCTTCAGCACAAGACCCCACCCCCCTTTCCGTAAAATCACCTCACTTTCATATGCTGATCATATAAACATCAGTGACTTAAGAAAGCGGTAGGATTGGGGCAGTGGCGTCACTAGGGTTGGCGTCACCCAGTGCGGTAAACTCATGGTGTCACCCCCTCCAGACTTCCCCCATGGACCTCCTCCGAATCCTCCTATACCAGACCATACAGAATCGCCCATAGTAATGTTTGTAAATTTAAGTCCTAAAGTTACAAAGGACATAAGAAGAAAACAATAAAATTTGAGGTAACAGCGTTTAAGAACTGCAACAAAATGCATTTTTCCATTTTGGTGTCACCCCCTGTGATGGTATCACCCAGTGCGGCCCGCACCTCCCTAGTGACGCCACTGGATTGGGGTGACCTAATCTGTCGCAGTAAATTATATTTTTGACATTTTTGTAAACAATTTGATCAGATCTGACCACAAAGCAAATCCGATTCAGCAAAGCAATCACAGCGGGTTTATCGTTGTTGTCAAGGAAGTAAGGGGAAATAACTCCATAGAGACGCAAACAATGTCGATTCAAATTTCTTCAGCAAAAATTAATTTCCATGTCTGAAATATAATGCAGTTTCTATTTATTTGTTCTAGCTCACAAAGTGCTCGGTTTTGTTGCTGCAGGTATAACTTATGTATGCACACACAATTAAACGTCGCATGGCATCATGGGAAATCATATATTTTCACATGTGAAAATATAAGGATATATTTTTCACATGTAAAAATATAGGAATGAATAAAAATGTGAAAATTATTTCGCCAGTAAGTTTCTATATTTCACGCTTAAGTATATATATACGTCACGTCACCTAGCTTGATATTTTTCCGAAACTATTGTTTGCATGCTCATTAATTAATTAATTAAATTTAAAATGGAGAAGAACTAGTAAATAGAAAAACTTTTTTCCAATATGTTGCCTGGTATACATATGTGTGATATTCTTGGCAACAAACAATGTTTAAACTAGCGTTTATCTTTTTTAGCACGTAACTGATCTATGTTGAAGTTCATCCTATTATCTCAATAGACAAATCTTTACTAATAAGTCTTTACAATATATCCAATTTTCCATCTTTTCAGAAGCCTCTATCGCTCACCGCCTCCTTAATATCGTCAGGCAAGTAAAAGAAATTACAATACCATGGTCTGCACATGTGGATCTGGGACAAAGGAACTATTCAATTGGTATTCTTGTGACATTTCACTAATTTGTACGTGCTGCTTTTACAACTAAATCTGAATTCTTCTCCTTTGTTATTACTTTGTTTGACCTTTCACTCAGTGAAATGTATTTCCATTATTGTTATGCTCTTCAATAAAATATTCGTAAAAAGTTCAATAATTCCAATATTTGTGAACCTAACTACATGGTTTTACATGTACTTAAACAATGTTTATTTGTGTATCACCTTCAATTTCAGACGATTGTGAGATTTATTTCCTACTGAATCTCTGCCAGTTGATGACTATTAATAAGTCTAATACTATTAGGAATAAGTACGCATATTGCTTCAGCAAATGATATTGCTGTACAGGAAGTTTCTAGAGACCGATTAAATAGGCTTGCTAAGGTCAAAGGTTATATGACTGACAAAACATACTTTGATGTCTTCTTCCCGTAAGCCAAAATTAAACAGCCTGATTGGCAGGTATCATAAATTAAAAAATATCATGCAAACATATTGTTTAGCGAATCCTGAAGGACACAGTGTAAATACATTCATAACGAAAGAAATGTAATGTGAATTGATTTTTGTTTACAATTGGTCAAAACGTGCGCAGGGCTTTGTTGTTCTCAGTATATGTTGTCATGACATTATAACCTCGGAAAAATGTTCCCACTAGTAATAATGTGAATTGTTCAGTTTGGTATAAGATATAGCAAAATACAACGCAAATAATTTTATACTGATTATTTACACATATATCAATATTCTCGTCTGTTTTATATACTATCACTGATGTTCATCAAGGGAGCATCATATAAGAAAATGTTTGCGATCAATTGTATCATATTTTAAAAGTTATCTGCAGAATAATATTGGGCCTTACAAGACACCGCCATGAAGACTCTCTCTCTGTCTCTGTCTGTCTGTCTGTCTGTCTGTCTCTCTCTCTCTCTCTCTCTATATATATATATATATATATATATATATATATATATATATATTTGTCGTCAAAATGTTAAAATAGATTAACACATGCCATTAATATTTTAGAAAATTTATTCATATCGAATTTTTATTGTATATTATAAAAGATCTGTATTTGACTTTATATACCTTGGGAAGGAAGAGAAGGCACAACAATTTATATCTATCGTATCAATAATTGTGCATATTGGTAAACCTAAGATCGCATGGACATGTTAAGGAGTGTTCTGCATTAAAATTATAGTAGTACCCACACTTCTGGCTAGTTATTTTAAGATTTGAAGAGAGAAATGGTTGAATGTTACCTCATACTATTGTCAATAACATATTCAAAAACCAGCCTGTTCTTAGGAGCATTGAGAACCTGAATATACATCCTTTTCAACTACACTCCTAATTGAAATAAAATGTATCCCTCGAGTTTCTTCAAGAAGGCTATTGATATATACCTGCGGGACTCCTAAGTATAACAGACGTCTGAATTTGGAATAACCAATGTACAAAACTGCATGCATATGATGTTTTGAATTTGTTATATATACCATCCTAACACAAGAATTCTACAGACTTCGTCTGGGCGAATAGTTTAAAGTTTTCTTAACATATGCCTTTGCTTGAGACATCCTATTCCATAGTTTCACTTATAAAATTGGTTTCGGCAAACCTTCTTTATTTTCTTAAAAGCAACTTTTTTACAATTACGAAAAACGTCGAGAACGCTTTAGAAATATATTTTATACTGTAACTAAACAGTGGCGAATGAAAGCTTTTTGCCTCATGCATTATATTTCAGGTTTTCCTTTCTACAGGAATTTGCATACTTTACAAATGTTTCAGGCATAAATTGAAGGGTCATCGATCATATTATTTGATGGGGAGAGCTCTGTTGTAGAAAGTATTATATGCTGTGAGTGTATGGGCATCAAAATATGTTTATGTTTACTTTTGTAATCACTACAATAGAAAGCAAATAGATATTACATCATAGTAAGCATACACCTGTACAACAATAGTATGGATTGATCATTCTTTAGCAAGGTAAGTTATACAGATTCATTTATTTGTATTTAAAACTTCATATTTAGAAGCCGATTTTGAAGCTGGATGTACTATTACATTTCATAATTTGATTGCGGTCTTGTAAGTGGCAAACTAAAATAGATCCTTTTCTAGCCTTATCATTTTTCGTTTCCCATGGTTATTTGAGGCATATCTTCATTTAAAGTTGATTTAATCAATTGATATGAAAAAGATTTGGCAGGCGAATCCGTACAAATGACTCATATCTTCAAATAAAGGTGTTGTCTACACATAAAAACTATATTCTATAAATATAATATGTTTTCTTGAAAAGAAAGCGTTTCCTTATTGTTAATATGCAAGAAAGGTGTCCATTTCAATATCAGTTTAACTAAACTTTGGTAATATTATGTCATTAAATCTGGATTTTTTGTGGGGGGTTTGTTTTGTCTTGGAATGGGTCGTATTCGGTGATAGTAATCCATATCTTATTGCATTTTCCCGAAGAAATGTCGTGGGCCAATACAACCAACAGTCAAATAAATACCAATTTTGGGGGCATTTAACATGGCCTATACAACCAACAGTCAAACAAATACCACTTTTGGGGACATTTAACATGGCCTATACAACCAACAGTCAAATAAATACCACTTTTGGGGGACATTTAACATGGCCTATACAACCAACAGTCAAACAAATACCACTTTTGGGGGACATTTAACATGGCCTATACAACCAACAGTCAAACAAATACCACTTTTGTGGGACATTTAACATGGCCTATACAACCAACAGTCAAACAAATACCACTTTTGGGGGACATTTAACATGGCCTATACAACCAACAGTCAAACAAATACCACTTTTGGGGGACATTTAACATGGCCTATACAACCACCAGTCAAACAAATACCACTTTTGGGGACATTTAACATGGCCATCAAAAAGAGTCATATTTAATAACAATTTCATCAATCTAGTTTGTAAAATGTTTTAACTCCAACATTTCTATTGAATGCATTTACGTAATTAAAAATTGTTTGAATTGTGTAATACACGCAAAAAGGACCATACTATGACAAGACACAATATGGCTCAGGTTCTTATACAGGGCCTATGTACAGATAACTCTATTTTCTCATTTTAGATAGAGCCACATAGTTCTAAGGACACGTATAATCCCTGCTCTGCCATGATATGGTTTGGGATATTTGGAATGTGTTACGTTTAGCTGATTTATAATATGACATAAAAATACGATCATTCAAACATAATCATAAATATTATGAAGAGTTTAAAAAGAAAATTGTATCTGTAGTTTAAGGAAGAGTCGTGAAGAGAAATAGGATTACATTTACTTCCTGTCTGACAAATGTTAACTAACAGATACCATTCTGAATGACACATTTTGCAGCTGAAAAGAAAAACTCGATATTTTGTTAGTAAAAGTTTTACCTGATGGGCAGAGCTACTCTTCATAAGCTGTTATTTAGACAAATAAATCCACTTTCAGAAGAAATCGTACTCCTGATTTTCACCTTCTTTTTAAAAATCTAGTTTCACACGCGCTAATATAATTTGTTTGGAATGTCTGCTTTTTTCGTGTTGTTGTTATAGTTTCCATCAGGTGCAACAAACATTATTTCATTATCGTTACAAATGACAGAAATCTAAATGTGTATCCTTCAAACCGATACTTGTTGCCGTCCAGCGCAATGCCCTTGTTGATCTGAGCTGTTACAATCAGAAAGTACACATATTTATAACATCCTGATCACAAGATCCTTTGTTAAAGTTACTTTCTTGTTAGAAGTTTCAATTGTTTATTTAGTAGTTTGATTTTGGTCACAGTTTTAAGGGACATGCTTACGGACATTGTAGAGTCTTAAATTTATTTGCTCTGAGCAACCTCTGTCGTCTGTATAATTATTTGCGTTGATCGAGTGAGAATCGATTCTTTGTATGATTTCACTGTGCATTTGACTCTGATTAAGCGGGACATTCCCTTGTGTCTTCTGCTCTGGAACAATATCAAAGAATAAACGAGAATCTGTAGATTTGAAAACATAGATCGTTCATGAAGACAAATACGAAATACATGAAAAGATAGCATCAACGAAGTATTTTCATTTTCAGTCAGTCATATATATCTAACCCAATGGTTATCTGTCAAATTACACAAAAGATATTCGGCTGTATATAAGGATCTAAAACAAATAACTTCAGGGTAGCCATCTGTATTTAAATCGTTAATTGTAAAGATCAGTCGCATCACAACAACAAAAAAAAAAACACTAGTTGGTCAGCCAGTGTCACATGAGCGCTATGTTTGTTGAATACAAATGGCAAACATATAGTGGTTTTACCGATCAATATGTTTGTACTATTACTAGTCGCCTTACTGGTCAATATGTTGTTACTATTACCGCTGAGATTATCTTGAAAAAATATTTCGATAAAAGTGCACCAATAATTGACATTTTTGTATTTGGTCCACGCCTCAATACGTGCCATTCATTAGATTCAATTGTTCAATTTCAGAAGATAATTGGAAAGCTCGACGTTCGAACATAGCGACTATATAAATTGATGCTTGCTTTGGAATAGAGTATACTTCTGCTGATTTCATTGGTCTAAATGACTCTCAAATAATAAAACAAATTACCTTGGATTATCTAAAAAAAATACAGCCAAAATGTATATACTATGGCCAATACATCAGGCTTTTTCTGACCAATTATGAGTTAAAAGTTTAAGTCACAGGAGAGTTGAAATGTTGTGTTAAGTACTTATAATTACCACCTTTGTATTACGGAAATCCTATTCTGTAAGTATATGAATATTATGCTTTAATTTTTTCCATACATTTTATTTGACAATGCTCTCTTGTACAAGTGTACAAATGTATTGCTATTAAGCCGTCTTAGTAAGATGTAGTGTTGATTTAAACTGTATATAATATTAGCAAACAAATGTTCCCCTGAACGCGATGCCTTGACTATGAGAAGTGTTATTATTACACAGTTTTCTAGAAATGCCCAGGAACTGTTAGCATATATGGGTACACATTTAAGACTCTTGATAATATAATACATCAACTAATGTAGAAGACATGTGACTTTCAAAAACTTTAACACCGTAATATTGTTTAGGACAACAGAACTGTCGTCGCAGACAAAGTAATGCATATACCTTACCATTCAAAGATGATACAATACCCATTTCATTTTACGAGGATCTTACAATTTAGAGAACAGAAGCTCTAAAACATGCATATTTATATCTTCTCACCACGACACAAATTAAATAGTGTCTTCCATGTTCCATAGTGCTGAAATCATGATGTTATCTCCTTCTCTTCTTCGTTCTTCTTCTTTTACCACTACAACTACTACTTTTCCTAATACCACTGCTATTACTACTTCAATATTATCATCATTATCTCTTTCACCATATTCCTATTCAGGCCAGACAAAAGATCGGTCCAATTACATATTTATAGGTACATGTATATATTAAACCCATCAGCGTTTGGATTTTCCCTCAAATATTCAACCTGTCTAATATCGAGGTTTTCGGACATCCATTGCTATAAGGTTGTGAATTTGACATTTTATGAATTCAGATTGTTCACAATATCTTTGGCAATGTGACTGGATGTGCCATTCTTTTGGAATACGATATTTTCTGCTAATGAAAGAAAAATTTGAAGAATGATTTAAACCTTTTCCAGCGGGATACGACTCAAGTCGTACTCTATCTTTGCCAGCGGGAAACGACTCAGGTCGTATGTTTGTTACTTTCCGTCGACCACTTCGTGGAAGTGTGTTTTTAACTGTACAATACGTCATCACTTTACGTGTACTCTTTATCTTTACTTATTCAAAATGAACAGAGCTGATAACTGGTTATTTGAAAATTTTACTTCAAACACGAGTTTTAGCGTGTGAAGATCAACATGACAGACAGCGCTGAAGCAGCAATTTACAGCAGCTTTGTCGACTTACCAGTAAGGATCATTCACTCAAATAATGAATCTGTCTAATATCGAGGTTTTCGGTAAGGTGGTGAACTTGACGTTGTATGAATAGAGCTTGTTCACGATATCTTTGGCAGTGTGACTGGATGTACCATCCTTTTGGAATCCGATTTTGTTTGCTACGTCTGACGGAGAGAGAGTTGGTATATCTTCATAAGAAAGGGTTTCAAAATTGTTGGAACATATTACTTAACATTTGTCCTTTTGTTTCCATAGCGGCTGTAACAGCTTTTCGATGTTCTGATTTTTACGCTTGACTGAGCTGTCTTGCCGCTGCATTTCGTTTCTACTATATACATGATGACCCACATAAATCGAATTGAAACATCAAGTCTAATATTTGGGGGGTTTTGTGTGCAGAAAATCGAAAATTATCCCATCTACAACGTGTTAAATTTTGTCCAACAACAATGAATTTTCCACTGCAAGTACCCGAGTGAATTTACAGCTACACAAATGCCTTAATGTTCAAAAAGAATCCTCAGCTTGCAGAGTCCCATCAGTGAAAATCGTGAAGTTGTTGTTATTTGATCATTAGTTGAACATTTCTTGGCTAAATATTAAACTCGTTTAATGTTATGAAAGGATTCCAAAACATCCTAACTAGGTTAGCCTTTAAGACAGCTTCTAATTTTTAATCAACTTTGAAAAATAGTTTGGCAGTATTTCAGGCACCTAGGATATTAATATTGATATAACAGGGAAGTGACTAACAAGTACTTTTATAAGTCCAAAAACTGCAACTTCCCACTAAAGTGCAGTTCACAGACCTTTTCGTGGGTTTATACAATGCAGTATGTCGCCACATATGGAACATCCACAACTTTTCTGAACCGATTAACTTTTTCTTCCTTAAAATATTTGAAGTTTTAAAAGAAATTATATGGAAAGAAATATGCCGACATCCGAGATATCAAAAGCAATGGACACGTCTGTCCAGTGGTATGGATCCATAAAACGTATGTTATACGTAAACAAAGATTTAAATTAGATTCTTCAAAATACTTTCTTTATGGATATATCCAATGGAAGCAATGGCAAGAGACTTTATGCAACTACCACTAAAATTAAACACACATAATATTGGTTACCATAATGCAACTTACTAATTGGATATTGTTACCAGATGCTTATAAACATGATACTAAAGTTTAAAGCATGTGTTAAAATAAAGAGCATTCAGCTCCGTCACCAACCGTATATAGGAAACTCTAAATGTATATCAATGAATTCGGTTCATTACCAAGGCTGTTGGGATCTTTAAAAGATGTAATTGTATCTCATTTATTAGAAGCTAAATGCAGATTTCAAGCCGTCGGTGGACACAAAAACTTCAAATATTTTTTTTTGAAAAAGCGATGGCGATTTAATCTGGAAATGTTTTAAATATATAGAACCCCTTGCAAAGTACGTGCTCATCATTGTATCCAATCAAAACGGTTGGTTCCCATGGCAATAAATGTTTTGTGCTCTAAAGCACTCGATCACCTAATTCTCTCTTCATTGGTCAATCACCAATATTAGGGGCTTGGGTGAGTGGAAACACCAGAACACGTACAGTGAAGGGCTATTTTGTTCCACTTCATTGCAGTGCTAATTTCAATGATTATTAATTAACTTTCGATTTCATTGATCATACAATGGCTCCATAGTTTCTCTCTAATAGTAAATCTGACAATTGTATATATAGACTCCCAAACATTATCTCAGAACTGACTCGGTGCTTAGATAGAATATATATATCACTTTAACAAAGAGGTAATACAGCTTAACTACTTTATTAAGTCTATCTGTAAGGCCAACAATGACGGGTTAGACGCTGCCTGCCAGAACGATAATATATTCCCATACAGTGGCTAAAGGAACCAGTTGACTTAACAATTGCTGAATCTCTTCAGCTGCTTCCAGTTGTTGTTGCTAACATCTATAAGGACTCTAGTGCAGATATGTCAGCAATAATACTGAACCTAATTAATTTCATCTTTCGTCGGTCATTCACAAAATGATATAAGTAATGAGTCAGTGATAGTCTTCCAAATAGGAAACAAATAGCATTTATCGTTCACTATTTTTGAACAAACGAAAAGGGGTAATTATAATTTTACGTTTCACATAAAGCTGCAAAATTTGGTACAATTCCGTTAGATAGATTCCAATATAGATGCAATATTCCTATCTTTACCAGGTGATGTCAGGTCAATTATTATTTACGAGATTGATCAGAAACAAAATAAGTTCTTTAAATTATCCCAAAATTAGTTGAGTATACGTCTTTTCAAAAGTCACGTAAATTTATTACGCACAAAATAAAGTGCAATGTAATCTCATAATATTGTAATACTAGCCAATGTTCTATTAAAGCTAATAGCTTTCATATTTATTTGACATTTGAGTTTCGATAAATTATATTGAAGATAGAAGGCGAGAAATTATAATTGTCTTCCTGCAATTAGGGCTAAAATAGAACGTCATGTTACAGAAGATTGACACATAGTCCACTGGCGCACAAGATGATACTTGTTGGCGTATTTCGAAGGTCTAGTAAATATATTACACTGAAAACATTGGACAGAGTACGTATGAAATTGCATACTATCTGATTTGGACACTTACTCATACCTTAGACAACATGTACAAACTTAACAATGGGTGCTTCTGCTTGAAAGATATATCTTGATTTCCATATTGGACTAATTCTAGATTAATAAAGTCTCTGGCTTGATCGGGACCCTGTCATCATTTTGGGAACTGTACTGCAATTATGTGATCAGGGTCCCATCATCATTTTGGGAACTGTAATGCCATTATGTGATCAGACTCCCGTCATCAGTTTGGGAACTGTAATGCCATTATGTGATCAGGGTCCCGTCATCAGTTTGGGAACTGTAATGCCATTATGTGATCAGGGTCACGTCATAAGTTTGGGAACTGTAATGTCTTTATGTGATCAGGGTCGCGTCATCAGTTTGGGAACTGTAATGCCATTATGTGATCAGGGTCTCGTCATCAGTTTGGGAACTGTAATGCCTTTATGTGATCAGGGTCCCGTCATCAGTTTGGGAACTGTAATGTCTTTATGTGATCAGGGTCCCGTCATCAGTTTGGGAATTGTAATGCCTTTATGTGCATTAAGAGCAAGGGCATAGGGAGAAGGTTGTCACAAATTACACTGAAACAAAACTGAATGCTTCCTCTGATGGCGCTATTTCACTGAGAGTGTATACAGAATGACTATGCTAATGAAAGAGGCCATTATGTCGTCTAATAAAAGAGGCAAACAGAAAACCCTAGGAATATTATAGTGCAATATCAAATTGTAACTGGCAGAGAAATGGTCAAACAAAGTGCATACAATTTGACAGAATGTATCATTTTTAGCAACGATTCTGTGCTTCTTTCAAAACCTGTACAAATATGCACTTTTTATACTTTTTCTGGGTGAATTTTCGATGTCATTAAAACAAACAAGAAGATCTATTTGTTAACTTTTTACAATACAGTTCTTAGTAAATACGTGTTATCCTAGAGATTCAGATATATTTCAACTTATTATGCAACATGGACGCCAGATCGTGTCATTCATAAAGAAGAAGAACATGATACACTTTAGTCCAAATTTCTTCTTGGTCTACAGTAAATCGAATTTGATGCATGAAAACAATGACATTAGCTGTCTCAAGGATATAATCACGAACCTGTCTTGCAACAACAACAGGCATAGTTTTTGTCGTGATGTAAATCAAGTCCCGAATACACATATACAAATTTCTCTTTGGCCGCTCAATTGCTTGTCGGGTCCTTCCAATACTCATTTGGGGTAAACATGCATCCAGACTGAATAACGATCTTGCTGTCGGCACAAATTTATGTAACACGATTCAAAATGTCAAAAAGTAGGCGAAAATGATTTTTTATTACCTGGGCGTTTCTGCTATTATAATTAAATGTGACTGCTCGCTATCCATGATTCTAATATGCTGAATCACTTGTATGTATATTTTATTCTCTTTTGCTCAACTGTCTATCGCATGTTGCTAGAGTAGTTGTAACTTCTGCGAAAGAGTTCCCAATACGTTCTTTTTATGGGTTCCACCTCTATTACCTTAGACTGAAGATGATTGTATAGGTCTTATTTTCTTGTTGTCTATTTAATCGAACCCATCCAAAGTGAAATGGAATTTATATGTTAAAGGAAGACACTACGATGGCATGAACCTTTGTATATTTATACATGATTACTGCATATAATTTAACAGCTGACTTTCTCAACGTCCGGATTACAAACTCAAAACTAGGCCATTCTGGAGAAGCAGCCAAAGAATTGTTACATGTTTTTCAAGTGGGAACTGTTTTGCCATCGATAATTTCTGTTAATTAACTGACAGAAAATATACCTGGTTTTTTAACACATTTTGTTCAGCGTAGATATCAACGAACCAGTAAAGGTATATTGTTTACTGTATGGAAAACTAAGCACGTAAAAGAAACTTGTTCAAGTCTCTATTGTTTTTTTATTGACGAGCTCACGTTAGTAGAAACCGAGACATGACAGCCACTTTTGCGGCACTGTGGCAGGGGCGGCGTCATCAGTTTTTCATTTTTTTTTATAAAACAAAAAGATTATCAGCAATGCCTTGATGGTGCCTGGATATGCCAGCCATGAGGCTCTTGGCTTTTTCTGTTTGAAATGGTCAGCCATATATATATATATATATATATATATATATATATATATATATATATATATATATATATATATATATATATATCACCTTGCCTGTATACACCAACCCCTATACCATCTCGACCATGCACACATCACCAAAAAATGATGCTATAAAGTCGGTGGTATAGGCATTCGTGCGTACCAGACATACCCGCATGTCGACCCAGTAATTAATTTTCAACTGAGTACACAGTTCATCTGGATTCCTACTACATAAATCAAGGTGTATATATATTTATATAATTTATAAACCATTTGTCCATTTGGGTCGTTCGTTTTAGGTGCAATAGCAAAACTACACACACACATATATATATATATATATATATATATATATATATATATATATATATATATATATATATATATATTCTTCTAGTGGACATGCCACATAAATTCAAAAATGAATTTAAAATTCTATCTGATAAACTTTATTACAAAACAAATGCAACCATAGAAAATAACAAATAAAATAAACAAAGAAACAAACAAAACTGATGCAAAGATTCGAACAGTGAAACATTTCGTGATTTTCTTATCTTCAAGGATGGAAGTGAATATCTGTGACCTTATCACCGGCTTATTTCTGAAATATGTAACACTAAATCAAATAATGCCCCCCCCCAGCCATTTAATTTATCTAGATGCTAGTTCAAAAGATATGAATACAGTTTGTGATAAATATCACCTTTTTGACAGTGAATTCAAGTTTGTATAATGCTAACAACATTATCATTCATCAATCAATATTGGCAACATCATTAAATAATTATCAAATGTTAACAATATCATTAATAATCAATCAAATATTAACACATAATTTATTATCGATCAAATCGTAACAACATTTATTTTTGTAATATAACTGCGAAACAGACACATGTTTCCCACTTGGTAAATGGTTTCCCGATGCAAGTTTTTCACAATATGAACCAGCAAATGCATCTACAGATTGCATCTCGACCACGTAACGTTTTCTTTAACTCACTTTGTTTGAGGAAAACTGCAGAAAATGTTTTTGCTATGCATTTGGAATGATGTTTTCTAAATTCTTGCTTAACAATTTTGCTTCTTGCTTCATCAGTCTTCTATCAAATGAATGCAATAACTGCCTGTGCATCGACCCTTAGTATTATCTCATTTTGTCTTTAAATCTTATTACGTTTTATATTCCCTAGTGTCTCCTGCCTTGAAAATAATCATGGAGGAAATATAAAATTGTACTTTAAAAATCAAACAAGTCAAAAAAGCCAAGCTTGCATGACAAACTAATAATAGCACAAAAGTAGTATTCTGTAGAATCACGTTCATCAAATTCAGTAGTTGGAACTCTTGATCATTGTTTGGAAGATTCAAAATAATATTTTAAGGATGATCGCTTGTGAAATGATGGAGTGTTTAACTTCTTGAAAACTTCACTTTCTTTTTTCTTCATAGCTAAGAGTCCAAAGTCACCTAAAATGTTATAGGTTGTTATGCATTTTCTTGCGTTACTATATCTCCAAGTCAGGGTCATTACACAGACAAAAATGGGGTGGTGTAGAGGTGCATTTTATTCTCAAATCTAAAAGAGTAATGCTGGTATATTGACATGTACGATTTTCCAGTATATCAGAAGAGGACAGCACTATGAAATGTTCTGTTCCGGATCTGAACTCCTGTTCAGCTCTGGCCATTACCCAGTATACACGTTTATTTTCTTTTATGATTCCTCTCTTTTTCTGAGATTGTACATTTTAAACTAATGCAAGTTTTATTCATTGCTAAATACTGGATTTCTTTATATTCCTTTGTTAAAAATGTTGTTGCTTTCAGCGTGTATACAATCTTGAAAATACATTACACAAGCGGACGTCAGCAATTTTACGACAAATATCAGCAGATAACAGTAAATGTCCCAATCACCAAACATTTTGCATTAATTACAATGAATCGCCATCTGAGAAATTTGATCGCTATTGACGATTATGGCTATCGCGAACGCCAACATTGCATTGAGAATAAATATCTACACAAGATGACTTCAGCCATTACAACGTCGACAAAATAATATCTTCTCAATCAACGTATGTACAATTAACATAATATTGTTTCTCATGGGAAGCCACTCAACTGAACAATACCTAGCGATGTATTCGACAAAATGTTCTACTATATATACAGATATATATATATATATATATATATATATATATATATATATATATATATATATATATATATATATATAGATAGATAGATAGATAGATAGATAGATAGATAGATAGATAGATAGATAGATAGATGCGAGTGAATCTATCTCAATGGTCCCGCACAATACTTAGTACACAAAATAAATGAAAAGGATTGAAAAGAACAAAACATTAAAACTGCACATGTCTACGATCGAAGTCACACCGTCCATGGGAATTTGAAAATTAATTTTAGCTGTTAAAAGGTTAACCCATAATTGCTCGCTATTTCTTCTATCAGGAGAGGTAGCGCTCAATTCCAATCACTCTCAAAATGACACACACACACACACATATATATATATAGAGAGAGAGAGAGAAGAGAGAGAGATAGAGAGAGGGATAGAGAGAGATAAAGAGAGAGAGAGGGATAGAGAGAGAGATAAAGAGAGAGAGAGAGAGATGTTTGGCTTTTTAATAAAACATTAAAAATATTACCTAGCAGAATAATTTATATATTTTATAGCAAGCACTTCCGGAGCTAATTGGGACTAGTATGTATGAAATACATGCATCATAAATCAATTTTTGTTGAGGCTACTCTGTTAGGTCTTATTAAAAGAAAATGCTGACTTGACATTTTTTAAAATTAATTCTCTTAACTTTTCATACTTTTCAGAATATAGTTTTATATATTTATATAGTTAGAAGATATAAGCCAAGGATGCAAGAATGAAAATATTTTTTTTTATAAAGTCCGTCTCTTATAATATGTAATAAAGTACTTGCTTTCTTCAGATTCTTCTTCGTTCATTCGCTATGTTTGCTATTATTGTTTCATTGCTCAAATACATTAACATGAACTTTAATCACTTTTACATCAGCTCTCTTATGACCTTTATCCTCGGGACGCCTTGTATTATATATTTAGAAACTTCATATTGAGTCGATATTGTAATTACTATTCTTGCTATAAGAAAGACCGTCATCTCACTTTATGTTCTCTGGAGAGCGGACATGTTAAAAACTCATTTCCAAACAGCCACCATTCCCGCGCAAGGCAGATGCTAGAACTAATCATTCGAATATCGAAATATGTAGACTTGATGAAACTATAGACGTTTTCTAATTATCTAAGTCTTGTTTTGCGGGCTTTCTTTGCAGACGCAGTAGACATTCATCACACAGCGCAGACATATGTCAAGAATCAACAAACCGAAGGAATGGGTAGTGTATCAATTAGTTTGCGATTCAATACAGCTTCGTCTTTCTCGTTGCTTTGTTTGGATTGATAATTTATCCCATATATCCGTTTGATTTAAGACTCATTTGAGCCTTATTCCCTGTCAGTGTAAACGTAGCAGTTTTGTTTAAGTGCCATCATGTAAAACATTAGTCAAATCGAATTGTATCTGTGACTTTGAGCATGATCGAAGTTATCCACTGATTCTGGTATATTTAGAACACCTTGACTAGGGCATAAAGTTCGTTTTAATGTATCAAATTTCCCTTGATCTAACATCAACAAATATGCGTGGAACTCATGCGAATGTCTGTCAATCATTCATGATATTAATTTAAATAGGCCAGGATTATTCATATTATGTGACGTAATAAGGCGATGGAAATTATTGGTAGACAGTGATACAACTTTGAGACTTTTATCATTTTATCACCATTTTCACAACGAGTATCCATAATATACTGGTATCCATAATTTATTGGTATCCATAATTTATTTATTGGTATCCATAATTTATTGGTATCCATAATTATTGGTATTTTATATCATTGTTCATGAGTTTTACTATTAAAGAGTATTCTTATAATGTTTTTTTAAAAGTTACATATACTTCACAAAGGTCGCAAGTTGTAGGCTGTATATGTATGTATGTATGTAGATATTGGATGATGTACTGCATATTTTGTGACTGAAATGGTGTCTGCACTGCTCGAAAGCATCACGCTGTCAGCTTTGGAAATCAAATGAAGATATGTAACACTCATTCCTTGAGAAAATGACATTTCCCAACTTCGTTACAGTCGGAGACGGGATCAGTACTATCACACGTACAAGGTTTACACGCAGAAGCACTGCTGGCTCGAAATGACACGGTGTTTATAAAGCAAGACATGCAACGCTAGCATTTATTTCATTACCCTCTTCAGTTGAGATGAAGGCATACAACGCTACCATTTATTTCCTTACCTTCTTCAGTTGAGATGAAGGCATACAACGCTACCATTTATTTCCTTACCCTCTTCAGTTGGGATGAAGATATACAAAATATGTATTATTTATTGAAATGTCAGAGATTATTATGCGCTTGAATTTTATCGTCAGCAGAAGGTTCAGTCTTTTCAACTGTTTTCTTAGTATAAGATACTGAAATCGTTATCGAGCACGTTACATCTTTAGGTGGTATAATTCAGTGAATATATTACACGTTGCATCTTTAGGTGGTATAATTCAGTGAATATATGAAAAGGTTTCACTTAGATATGTCTAGGGATACTGATGATGTCATGTGATCATAAACTTCCAAACACTCAGTGAAAACGACATGATGTACACCACTAGATTGAAACAGACCAGAATAATCATGTTAGATCTTTATCATTTTTTCGTCATCAACAATTTTAGACTTGTAATTGACATAATTGAGTTAAGTTTACCTCTTGTGCATATATCGGAAGTTTCTTTTATTCACTGTGCAAACCTCTCACAATTCTACAACAACAAACACTGTCGTGAGATAATCCGATATTTAGCAATCATTAAGTTATGCACACAGATTCCTAGCTAAGAACATCTTTGTTTTATGTCATCATTAGGCTGAATCTGAAACATATTGGTAGATAAGTAAAGAATAACTACCGATTCCTTTCATTTTTACATCAGATACGGTCCGTACTTGGTTATAAGTCCAGTCCAACTGCAAACAACATAAACCCTGATCTGCTGTCGCATCATGCGCCGGCAGATCTGGGTCTGTGCAGTTGAAATTGAACTCGACTTTTAAGCGAGAAAACACGGTAGATTAACATGTTTAAGAGAAAGAAACAGTTTCGAAAGTAAATGTATTAAAATACAAAAGCTTATGGGAAGCAAAGTATATTATGTTTTTCAGGCTGGAAATTGATTGATAATTCTAACCAAAGTGAATTTCTTATAGTACTAGTGTAAATACAACCTTTTGCTTGAAAGAAACTTACGACATTACTTACTGATTGTTGTTCTAGCGGAAATAATTTTATCCGTGGATGTATCACTAGAAAAGTACTGTTTCATTTTGATTTTAGCACTTACCCAAATAAGTTTCATCCTATCTTTCCATTTCATTAATTTCTGCATTAATAAGTGCTCTCTGTTACTAATTACTAAGCAAACCATGAGTACTTAGGGATAATATTGTCAATCAATTTCTTGCCCGAATAATATTTGTTCTCAATGGAATTATCCAAGATTAGTATTCTGTACAGATGAGATGGTATATTGCCAAGAGTTAGGCTTCTGACCTCCTTTAGTCTTTTGTGTAAGTATCAGCGACTAAAATTGCAAACATTTGATACAAGTATTATATTTAATATTCTACCAAATGCAAGGGACAACAATTATGAGTTTAATATTTCTTTTTTTCTGCGTTTATTGTTGTGTAAACTATGAGTTGCCGAATAACACAGCACATAGCAATCAAGGGCGTTCTGGAAGTTGTATGATTCGGTAATAAATACAGAAAAAATTAATAATATCAAACTCTTATAATTGCAACGGTAAATTAATGTATCTGTATGCTTCCTTTGTGTCTGCATTCCTGTTCTTCTGACCTTCAAAGCTTTGTTGCTTAAGAATATACTTCCTTTTTAAATCAGTTATTTTTAGCATCAAAGAAATTCCACAGGAT
This sequence comes from Margaritifera margaritifera, assembly GCA_029931535.1. Lineage (NCBI taxonomy): Eukaryota > Metazoa > Mollusca > Bivalvia > Unionida > Margaritiferidae > Margaritifera > Margaritifera margaritifera. The sequence continues at coordinate 1,329,603 of JAQPZY010001530.1, read as the reverse complement.
CTTACACCGATTGCTTTTCCAAAATGAAAAATCCTAGCAACATTAAAAAACAGCAAGCTAAAAAAAAATGAAGCAGTTATTTGCTTTGCATAGGTGAAGAAATTTTTTTGTTTTTAAACTAGGAAAACTATTTTCACGTTCTTTCGACAACCTAACATGTTGTGTGTGTGTGGAAGGGGCGGGGGGGGGGGGGCGAGGGGAGGGGGCTCCTCAGAAAGGTCAATTTGGGTTAGAATTAAAGTCTAAATTTTTTTATGGATGTATCTTTAGATAAAGGATTATCAACGATTAGAATATAAAAACAAATCTAAAAGAAAAATGATGTTCAAGTAAATTAGTCGGCTTGGCATATCGGAGAGAGAGAGAGAGAGAGAGAGAGAGAGAGAGAGAGAGAGAGAGAGAGAGAGAGAGAGAGAGAGAGCGTTTGTTTTGAGAATTTCTTTGAGATTCAAATTGGTGCCACTGAACTGAGTCAGGGATACGACGTACCAAATTTACCGATGGGATCTATTACACAAGTGGTATAGTTGGATGATACGGAGACAATGGCAATTTAACACTAAGCTGCCATCTTTAGGACTGATAGGAACAAGTATAAATGTAATGTTCAAAATGTCCATAGGTTTAACATAATGGGTGGTTATAGGGACAATGGGAATTTAACATCAGACCTCCATTTTTAGGACTTATAGGGGCACGTGGAAATGTAATGCTAAAATGTCCAATGGTTTAATGTCATAATGACAATGGGCACTTAACATAGTTGGTGTGGAACTATATGGTGACAATGGGATTTTAACCTAGGCTGTGCGGGACTGTATGGCGACAAGGGGAATGTAACATTAGACCGTCATGAAATGGGGCTGTATAGGGTTCAGTGGGAATTTACCATTAGTCCACACTTAGCATCCAACAGGCAGTAGTAATATAAAGTAAGGAGCCTGGATAATTATCTGTTTTCCAATATGAAATTTTATGATTTTTTTCTTTGCTTAAGTCTTCGCTTATTGCTCGCTCACGTTCGCAAACGCTTCGACTACGCTACGAGAAAAATCATAAAATTTCATATTGGAAAACAGATGATTATCCAAGATCGCACACTTTATATTACTACTGCAAAGTATTAAAACATTGCAATCACAAATTCATATTGATAGTACTATAATCATTAGTATTATATTATATGCTATATAAAATTCACACATCAGAACTACTATCACTATCTACATTTATATCCATATTATTAAATTCCTCATACTCACTTTAAGTTTTTAAATCATCTGATTCATATGAATTTTGTGACAAAATCTTCATTATGCTATTAACCTCTTTATTTAATTTATTTTGTGATATATATTTTGTTTTTACTATTACTTCAATTTCATTGAGTAATTTAATAACCTTATCCATTATACAATACATTCACATAAAATTTACAGTAAACCTAATTCTCTCATTATATCGTCATAATTAGGTTCCCTTTCTTTATTAACATCAGATCCTATTGCAAATATATTTACTCTGTCTATACAATATCTCTTATCATCAAAATTACATGATCCTACTTTATTAACGATATTTGTTTTCAAATTATGTTTATTTGATATTAGAGTAGTCATTTCAACGTGATTTCTAGTTCCTCCTAGTGCTTCTAGATAATCTTTAAAACCTAATACCTTATTTACTACATTACCAGCAGGTACTGCTTGTAAACAAATTTCAGGAGAATCGGGCCTAACTATTATACAAGCTCCTGTTTGCTCTGGCTTTTTAAGAAATATACTATTATTCTTTCCACATATTGGACATACACTTTTCATCATTGACCTGTTATTCTTTGTAGTAACAATAACCTCTTCCATATTACCAGTTCTAGTTTTACACTTAAGGCAGTACGTTTCCATATTTATATTTATAATGTTAGATACAATTTACAGCAATTTTATCATTATTAGTACTTGGTATTGGATTAAACTGAGTAATAAAATCAATAAACTTAGTACCTTTTGACATTTTCTTAATAAACATAATACAATAATATCCACAAGCCGAACTACCTACAGGTTGAATTTGATTTGAGTTATAATTTATTTTTCTTCCTACATATTTTTTTACTGTATCAGGAGGAGGAAGTCTGAATGAATCGAAGTAATTATTATCGTATAATGCAACCCAATGAGTACCATTACCTTCGTTAAAGTTTTGAATATTAATTATACAACTAGATTTTGGTATTTGTGTATTTGGCAATTGGTCTTTTGAGAAAACTCCTTTAAATCCCTTTACATTACTTAATATATCTAGTATTTCAAAATTACTTAGCGCCTTGTACCTGGAAGTACTAGTCTCCTTCCTATTCCAAGCAGATGTGATTATTAAGTTGATATTTTACACTTTGAAACAAATACCATCCATTATTTACAAGAGCTATTTCTGTTCCAGAAGCGAATGCTACATCAGGATTAGCTGCTGTCATAAGTTTACCTCGTGCTTCGAGAAAAGATTTATGAGGTAACAAATATAAATCATCATCTCTAGTACTTATAGTCCTTTGTCCAAGAGTATTCTGATTATTAGAATTATCATCTAGATATTCTATGAAATCAAATTCAGTTACCGATTCATCTAGATCTATTACTTCATTGAGATCGACGTAGGTTCTCATTGACATTTTTATTTATAAATATTGCATAAAATTTCATAACTAAAAAGCAGGTAAATTAGTAGGTCTAGGTCTGTTTCTTAACATTAAATTACTTACTATCTGTTCTCCTTGTTGAGATAAAAAATTTTTAGTAGTAGTTACCATTGCACGTGCAGTTTCAGGAGTAGGAGCTATTTGTTCGATAGCCTGTTTGATTTCTGTGTTAGTCGGAGGTAGAGTTTCTTTCATCTTATCAACAATTTTTTGGCCAACTGCGGTTCTAGCAGCAGATTATGCTCCAGTTGCAAATGCCTTAGTAGCATCTATTGCTATAGAAGCAACTTTTTGTGCAAAACCTGGAGCGTGTTCAATTATTTTGGAAAATATATTACATAAGAATCCTCCTACTTTCTTCTTATTGTAGACTTTCTTTGATCTCATTTTAGTACTTTTATTTTTATAGAATTTAGATAATTTTGACGTAAATGTTGGTAGTATGTTACTTGCTCGTTGTTCAGATCAAGTTGTCTTCCAGTCTGATCTGTTAATGTCATGTTTATAAAAGAGATATTAGCTTCCATATTAATAGGATAATAAATCATTTGTCTAGGTTGAATTTGTCGTAGAGATCCAGGAGATACATTTGGACTAAACGAATAAATAGTTTGCCCTCTACTACCCTTAGATGTATAAGAACCTTGTGTAATAGAGCAATTTATTAAAATTGTACTTACATCAGTTATATTAACAGGTAATTCACCTTCTATTGTAACAGATAGTACAACTGTAGATCTATATCGCTGTTTATTAAATCCTAATAAAGATCCTATACTAGTTACAGTTCCAAAATTAATAAGAAAGTTATTTCTTAATGTTATCTTTGATCTTAATGTGTTGTAGTTAGGTTCTAGTAAAAAATTAGTTTCATCAACTCCTTGTGAAGTTAATAATGATTTTATAGTAGTATTTAGATCATCTACATTATAGGCACCTGGAGGTATTTTAACAGATGTCCAAGCTCCAGATAAGTAAGTAAAATCATCATTAATATTCTTTTTAACATTAAAAATACTATTCCACATAGTAGCAGAAATTAAGCCTATTTCATATTGAACTGTGGGATCTAGTTCAATAGGAGGAGTATAAGTTACAGACAAATTTGCACTATCAGTTGTAGATTCGGTAGAATCAAGTAATAAAGTTACATTTTTCATTTTATACAAATAAGTTTAGACAAAAATTATGAAGTTAAATCATTATGTAATACAGTATATTCGTCTGATGTTAGACTTCCATTTGATCTAAAATGGTCTAATATCTCTACAATTTCATTATTTAGTTTTATACTAGTATTACCAGCTTCTTTTGAAGAAATAAGTAACATTAATCTCCTTACTATTTCCGAATCATTATTTAATATTTTATTGTTTCCTCCTTGTTTAAGTCCATCTCCATATCGTCTTAGTTCCGAATCTATTTTTTCTCGAGCTTTTTCAAATGGAGTATCAAAGCTTAGTTGAAATATCTCTATTACTGATTTAATTTTATAAGCTGATGTTTTAATTTTTTTTTGTTCTAGATTGATTAAACTTGAAATCATTCTAGGTAGAAATTTAGTTAAAACAGAAGAAATAATATACTTTTGAGCACTTTCAGTTATAATTTCTTCATTTTTTGATGTAAATATTCTTTCATAATTTATTGTTTTAAAGAATTCAGCCATATAAACTAATTAACTTTTTCTTCTTAAGGATATTGATGAAAATTTTTATCATTTATCATTTGCTTATAATAATCTGGATTATCATTAGTTCTTGAATAACTATTTATCATATCATTGATAATATCTTTTGATTTTTCAAGTAAATCAACATATTTTTTTTTCTGTAGATTCTCTTTTTGTAATAGGAGGTTGTTCATGTTCTTCAACAACAATTTGCCTTTGTTTACCTTCTTCTAGTTCTCCTAGTACATTTCCTATTTGTTTTATTTGAATCTGTTGTAATCTTTGCTGTTCTGTTAGTTTATCTAAAAGCTCATTTTTTTTATATCAATTGTAGTTTTTAGTCCTTCTTTACCTGTAAGAGCTTCTGTTACTGGCTTAAATAGTTCTTCACGTTCTTCTACTTGTAACTGTTTTCCTAAACGAGCTTCGATAAATCTTTGTTTATTTTGTTTATTAAGCTCAAAAAGTTTCTTTAGCAATTCAATCCTGCTTATTGTAATTATTAAATATCATTACATTAAATTGTTAAGTATTTGTCAAGATCGTACCTAAACATTTTATTTCTATCAGAAGCGAATCTGTCAAATAATATAAATTTATGTTTACCATTAGCAGTAGCTTAATGATAAAGATCTACAAATTTGTCTTTTGTTACTTCGCCACATTGTTCATGTGCAATATTTCTAATGTTGGTATTATCTAAACCTGAGAAAAGTATCATACAACCTGTATTTCTTCTGATAAATTTATCTATATTGTAGAAACCTTGAGCAAGAAATATAGCATTACATCTTTTATTACGTGAGAGAGAAAAGTATGATTTTATTTTATTAATTTCCTTATGCTCAAGAGGAATATCATCAAATACAATTATCTTATGTTCAGTAGAATCTAGTTCTTTTACAGGAGTAACTTCTTCTGGTTCACGAATAATGAAGGTATCTTCATTAACTCCAAGCTCATTTTTTAAAACATCATTATAATCATTAACTAAATTGTACTTATCTTGTTGAGGATTTACAGTATAAATATATACTTTATCATAATTAAAATTATTATTAAGAAGTAGGTTAAGTAGTAAATTTGTTTTACCTGCTCCAGTTCTACCTACTATAAGGTAATGACAATTTGGTTAATCTATATTATGATGTTGAACTATAACGTCCTCCGTGTCAAGGTTCATAATGCTCATTATTATTTCATTTATTTATACTAAATTTTGTATAAAGTAATTTAATAAAATGAGTTACTACACAAAATTCGGAGCTATGATAGGTGGTGAAACAAATGGAGGAACTTCAAAAACAGTAACTGGAGATTATGTCAAACGAACAGGAGACTCAATGACAGGTAACTTAAATATGCTAGGTAAAAGAATAATTAATTTAGAAACAGCTTATCCTCCGGTTAATGTTAATAATACTCAAGCTGTTAGTTTTGAGCAATTGCAAAGTGTAGAAGTTGCAAAATTAAATTTGTCTGGAGGAACAATGACAGGTGATATAAACATGACAGGTAAAAAGATAATAAACTTAGAAACCATATATCCTTTACATGGTGGAAATCTTAGTCAGGCCACAAGTTTATCACAACTTAATTACATACATAATTTTAACGTTTCAAAAACTGGAGATATAGTGATAGGTGTATTAAACTTTACAAATACTGGAAAAATTACAGGATTACCAACATCATATCCTCCAGAAGAAAGGGATGCGGTTAGTTACGCACAACTTAAGGAGGAAGTAGCAATGTACGTTCCACGTAATGGAACAACTATGTTAGGTTCGTTAAATATGGGAAATAAGGTACTACATGGTTTACAAAAAATTACACCTTCAGCTGATGATTATGCTGTTAGTTATAAAGTTTTAAAAGATTATTCAGTTAATAAATCAGGAGATGTAATGCTAGGAGAATTAAATATTGGAAGTAATAGATTAAGTGGATTACTATTACCTGATATAAACAAGCCAGCTAATTCTCACGATGCAGTTCCATGTTTACTATTAACAAATGAACTAGCTAAAGTTGCATCTAAATCTGGAGATGTAATGACAGGAGGACTAAATATGGGATCTAATAAGGTAACATCAATTGCTGTTCCTACATTCCCAAATGATTTAACGAACAAAGCCTATGTTGATAGTGTAGTTGGAGGTGTTATTCCAAACGTTTCTAAAAATAATGTAGGTTTTATTCCAAGTTTACCTTCTGATAGCAGTAACAGAACAGAATTTATTGTAAGTGCATCAAGTTCATATACAGAATATAATCCATTTAATGTGTTTGCTTACCATTTAACATCAACTCTTAATACAAATGAATGGGCAACAAATGGAGTTAACAGTAACTTCTGGATTGCAATACAATGTCCAACTGCAGTTGCAATTTGGAAATTCCAACTTCGTGGTAGATTTCAGGGAGGACAAAGATTATATAACTGGAGATTAGAAGGTTCAAACAGTAATTTTCAACACAATCCGATGTATTATAATGGAATTATATTGGAAATACAGTTTCTGAGTACGTTCTTGATTCAACAAAAACTACTACTAAATATTATAGTTTTAGAATATATTGTGTAAACGCAGAAATTACAAATCCTGGTTTAAGTTTGTTTCAAATATTTTCAGTAGATGATTTAGTTTACATCTATTAGTGTATAATATAGAATGTCTGAAGAAGAAAAACGTACGTCAGAAATAGTAAAAGTTTGTCGTGAGTTTTATAAAGAGGTGTTTGATACAAAAGTGTTGGATTTTCCATTAAGTGAAGATAACTTAAAACTAGATGAAAAAAAACTAAATTAATTTTAAGAGCATCACAAAATAAATTAAAACAATTAAAATTAAGTTTAACTAAACATGATACTGAATTTGATAATTTTGAACAAAAAAATAATTTTCTTTCTGTAAATGAAATGAGAAGTGATAAACTATGTGATGAAATAAATGAATTTGATGTAATGGTAAAGTATTGCTCTGATCGTGCAATTGCTGAACAGGAACAATTACTTGATAGTTTACTACATGATAATATTTTAGAACTAAATAAGGAAAATAGTCATTTGATTTTAGATTCTAATGTTAAAATAAAAGAAAATTTAGTAAGCCAGCAGATGACAAAAGACACAAAACTAATTCGGTATGTTTAGATGAAAATGCAGAAAAGAAAACATTATCTTTGTTTAAGAACCTGAGTTAAGAGAACACTTTGCAAAATGAAGATTTTTTAAAAATATTGGATTGAATTATAATGATGTTAATACAATTTTAGATGTGCATAATTATCCTGATGACGCACATGTTTTAGCAACTAGTTACTTTGTATTGGCATCGTCTTTTTTAAAAAGTGTAGAACAATATACTGAACAAGAAATTTATACTGCACTAGAAGCTGTTAATAGAATTGAAGACTCAACTAATAGGTTAAAAGGTAAAGAAAAACAAGAATTTTTTGATGAAATTGCTAAGTTGACTGATATTATTCCAAAAATTACCTGGGAAATGGAAACAAAATTTGCGGATGACAATCTTACTAAGGTTAAAAATAAAGAATATTATGTAGAAATTAATAAAATGGAAGGTAAATCAGAATATTCAAAAATAGTTGGTATTATTTCCTCAAAATTAGGAATTTTAAAAGAATTGTTTTCTAATGTAGAAAGTAAATTAGCAGATTTAGCTGCTGCTTACACAATAATGTACCAAGGAAGAATACAACATATTAATAATCTTAAACAAAGAATTTACCATAGAGTAGAAGATTATATTATTAAAAATCAGGAATTATTGAAAAATGTTGTTAATACTGTAGATGTTCATCATATACCAATAGAGTTCAATCATCCTAAAACTACAAATGTTTATGATGTTAATAAATTCTACGAGTTTTTAGATGATCCTAAAAATAAAAAGTTTTCAGACACAATAAAAGCAGTTGGTACAACAATTGATTTTCTCGAAAGATTTAAGCAAACAATTTTGGCAGCATATTTAATAATATTTAAAAAAATTATAGGATTTATATTAGATACAGATCTTAGTAAATCAGCTATAGAGTATTGATATGTACAATGAACAAGTAACTAACTATAACACAGAATTTGAAAATACAAAATTTCCAAAAGAATTTTATTATACACATAAATTACAGTATACAAAAGAACAGGAAATTACAATATAATACGGAGATAAAGATATTTATGAAAAATACAAAGAAACATTAAAAAATAATCCTAATTTTAAAAAAATATTATTTTATAAAACTATCAATTTTTCTTATGCCAAAAAATTTTAAAATTTATATGAAGATGTAGCTACAATATTTAGAAGATTTGAAAATTATAAGGCGCAAGAGATATTTACTTCTGAAGAAGCACAATCTTATAAAGCTGGAACGTATTTCAAAGATTTTATCTACAAAAATGAATAAATGACAAAAACAAATGTGATAGACTTTAATCATATTTCATATAACATTCCAGAAGGAGAAAGACGTAAATTAATAGCATATTATAACTATTATCATAAAAAATCTTATTGCGCAAAGAAAGCTTACAGGTATTATGGAAGAAAATTAAAGTTAATTGCTTATGTTCCAATGACATTAACAGCAGTAAGAGTTTCAACTGAAGGAGGTACAGCTAATAATTTTATGTTAATAATATCAGGAGTAGGAATTGCATTAAATGCTAGTAGTAAAAAGATTGAACCTAAATTTGAGAATAAGAAATCAGCTTGTAAGTTTGCTATGATAACATTTAATAAGATTTTAAATCAATTAAGAACGTACTTGAGAGGAGAAAAATATATTATGTTAGATTTAATACAGGAATTTCGAGTAAAGGATGATATGTTAAGTGACTTGTTACCTTTAAGAATGAGTAGATACGAAATATATTATGAAATGAGTATAATGAGTATATGGATTTACCATGTTAATTTTATGTGAAATATATGTATAAGATGAATAATGAAAATTTAAGTATTGAAGATACAGCCAGAAAAATGAAAAAGATCTTGTATAATAATGAACAGTTAACATACGAACTTGTTAATGAAACTTAAATTATCTTTAGTTAAAAAAGAAGAATCTGGTTATTTTGAATTGATAAAGGAATTAACAGAAATATTACATAATAAAATTGATAATTTATATAATCCAATATCAAAGGATATATATACGAGAATTTTAGTTGATAATGAGAGTAGTTGTTATGTTAATAAAAAGAAAGTTAAGTTTTCAAAATTTCGTACAACATTAAAACCTGAAATGTTAATATCTGGATTAGTTAAGTTTTATATGTTTGAATATGAAAACAAAAATTATCTTATAGCTAAAGCTGATGTTATAAATGTAGATACTGATATGTAAATTTTATATAATATGTTTGTATAATGGATAAGATTATTAAATTACTTAATGAAATTGAAGTTAATGTAAAACAAATAAAAATTGAGCAAAAACAATAGATTATGAGATTAATAACATAAAAAATATGTTAACATTTGATATTTATCATGAGGTTAGTAAAAAATGTATGGTGAATAATAATTATGTAAATTTTATCTAACATAAATTAATACTAATGAATATAGTACTATCAATATGAATTTATGATTGCAATGTTTTAATACTTTGCAGTAGTAATATAAAGTGCACGATCTTGGATAATCATCTTTTTTCAATATGAAATTTTATGATTTTTCTCGTAGCGTAATCGAAGCGTTTGCGATCACTAACGCTCGCAAACGCTTCGACTACGCTACGAGAAAATCATAAAATTTCATATTGGAAAACAGATGATTATCCAGGATCCGTACTTTATTCTACTACTCAGGCCACATGTACTATCCAACGCGCCGTATGGAGTGAACAACACCCAGTAAAGTACTATCCATTATCCCCACATTTACCATCCAACACCCAACATTTACTATCCAACACACTGGTTTGAGTGACAAAAACCCACTTATCTACTAACCAATGGGAGGAGTGCTGACACATAGACAAACCTACTTATACGTTATCATACTTGGAGTGAAAGAAGCCAAACTAGCTAGTGCTTACAAACATACACACACATAGCCTTCTATAGACATTTAACAGAAGGAATAGAAGAACAAACACACACTTAAGGACATGCATTAGTTTCATTGTGCAATCCAAGAAGTGTGCTAAAATATATCCGACATTAATATTACTGATGTATGGAGCCATGTGGGGTTTAGAATTTGTAATACTGTTAATTAGTTTTTACGGTCCTAGATTTAATTCTTCCAGCAAACGCCTACAAATTGTCGCTTCTTGAGAAACACTGCCAGAAAATGTTGTTGCAAAAATATCCAGTGTCAAGTGAGCAATATTTGGTTCTTCAGTTTGTTACAAATTTACCTTTTGCCGCTCTACATTTAGTACACTGACTGACCTTTGCTTACCCAATGTGAAATGCTACTTACGAACTGTTGACACAATAGTTAAATTTGCCACACAATCAAGCTAAGTCAAAATTTGACGTGAAGCTAAGGGTTTACTGTAAGGTTGTGACATATTTTGTGTGTTTTTGGTACACGGCAAAACTAAAGTACATTGAAGCTGTACATCGCATACAGAGTGTCTCTGCGTGTTAAGAAATTATTTTTTTGTCCTTAAAAATGCGGAGTGATCCACACCTTTCCTATTTCCCTACAACTTCCCTACCATCCTCATATACAAAACTAACACACCCTACAACACTTATAATCCCTATAACCCTACCAGTTAAGTGCAAGGAGAGCCAAAGGGTAGGAATATATACACTATACACGCAAACATACTTATATACTATCACACATGGAATAAAAGAATAGAAATGAGTATGAGTACTCACACATAAACAAACATACTTATACACTATCATACATGGAGTGAAAGAAGAGAAAAGCGCAGGAGTTCTTACACAAATACACAAACATAACTTTCTACAGACATTAAACAGGGTGGAGAGAAGAACAAACACTAACGTAAGGACAGGTATTAGTTTACTTTTACAATCCAAATGAATGTTAAACAAGCAGGCATTTCCAAAGAAACCGTGTGTGGAGTTCCTGAAATGCAAAAACTTCAAGAAGTGCTGGCCCCTCGTTGGAGACCTAATTTTCCAGACGGAAAATACATTCATGTTTATCATCACCAAGATCATTTCGATGCTATTACTACTATAACGTCCTTTCTCAGATGCGGATACTATTGCGATAAATGTGACCAAGGATTTAACAGTCGGGAGCATCATATTCAGTGTGGAGAGATTGTGCGGCTGTTTAACGTCCAGACTTTGCCTTCTTGAAGGACAAGAAAGGATTCGAAGCTCGACTTGCAAGTGAACATTCACCAGCCCAGCATGTAACAAGCAACATAGCATGAAACAATTCAAACAACATAAAAGTGCTTGCGAATAATTGACGGTGTGTTCCACTTGTAGACAGCATGTTCGTAGCAATAACAAAAAGTTTTACGTTTGCGCAGGAAAAAAACGATGTCGTTGTTTTGTCCAAGTCATCAATGGTAAATTAAAAAATATGACAATGATCCATAGAAACTATTGAATGACGACATGAACAAAGTAAAGAAACAAAACCATCGTGTGGATTTTATCTTTCTTGACTTTGAATGTTCTCAAGAGACTGGAATTCACATTACATTATCACAGTTCACAATGGAAGTGTTCTACGACAAAACACACCAATGACACCAAAGTTTAGAAAGTCAAGGATACCAAGTGAGAGAAATGTGGGAACACGACTACAAGCGACGTTTGAAAACAGTACCAGGATTATGACGCTTCGCCTAAGAGTACGATGTGGTGGACATCGAAGCTTTGAATCCAAGCGACTGTTTGCTTAGAGTATGACCTAACGCTATACGTTTGGTGTACAAAGTTGACGAATCAGAAAAAGAACAAACGAAAAACATCGATGTGTGTTCGTCGTATCCTGGGGTATGTAAATATGCTGAATTACCCACTGGTCACCCTGAAATTTTGACATAACACATCGACGTTTAAAACATTCGTCAGTACGAAGGTTTGTTCAAATGTCATGTTATTCCACGGACAAACGTGTACCATCCCGTCTTACACCATCATTGCCATGGAGAACTGATGTTTCCTTTATATCGTCCGTGTGCTGAAACGTGTAATCAAGATCAGACTTGTCGCAACTAGGATCAAGAACGCGCCTTGACAGGAACGTGGGTGAGTGTCGAATTATTTCATGCTCTTGATACCGCTTGTTACAAGTGTACGAAATGTGTCATTTTCCTACCACAGAAGAACATCAACAGGTCGACGAATCGAGTCATTTGATTTTTTTCAGGCTACGTCAACTATATTCTGAAAGTGAAGCAAGAAGCTAGTGGCTATTCTTCTTGGTGTCACACTCCAAAAGACAAAGATGAATTCAAAGAAAATCCGTACATCTAAGATGAACGTTTAGGAGCTTGTTGGATAGTAAATGTAGGGGTAATGGATATAATATAACTGGGTTTTGGTCACTCTAAACGGCGTGTTGGATAGTAAATTTGGCGTGTTGGATAGTAACTGTGGGGATAATGGATGGACGTTTTTAACATTACGTTTTTCCCTTTGTTAAACCTGTGGACTAAAGGCATAACGTTGAATTCCTGTTTGTCGCCATAGAGGCCAGCAATGTTCAACCTATGGATTAATGTCAAATTCCCACATGAACACAGCATACGCACGTTTAGCTAAGACTGATTTCTTTGCACACGTGGTAATATTGAACGACTTTAGAGAGTCTGCACTGAATACCTTTGATTCGCCAAACTTTTCCCGTGTCCCAACAAAGACTTAACAAAGTCGAATCTGCCCTGTACAGCCCTCAGTTCACGTTTGATGTCACTAACGGACTGGAAGGGGTGGGGGCTTTGAAACATAAAGTTTCATTTATTGATTTAAATTATGTACAAACTGAAAGTATATTCTTCTTTGTATCACAAAGTACGATGTGCAAATTATTAGTATGTTGCTCGCGCGACTCTATTCTTAGCATTTAAATGTTGTTCGTTGAACAGTTTCTTCAGAAATATTAACAAATGATAGTGATCACATGATGACGTTTCAACCAATGAAATTACCCGTTGCATGAAATATTTATATTAATTGCAATTATTTTGAGTAATAAGCTCATTTTAACAAAGCAGAAACATCTTTCCAAGCAGATGGATAAAAGTGGATTTATATCAGACGGGTACCCTGACAGTCAAAGGATGATATCTGCTACAAAAATATATCATCTCTACAAAACGTCTTAGACAGGGTCATTCATATTTCAATCATTTCTCAGACGGCCCAGCTGATGAGAGAAAGATATGTCATAGCTCAAATTAACTTCATTTAACCTTGTGCTGTAGTGCTTACTTAAATAATCATTACTGAAGGAAAGCATGCGAATAATATAACCTAAAATCAATATTAATTCCGTAATATTACACACCATCTCATGGACAATTCTGATGTTTGTATGTTATAAGGCTACAGTCTTCGTTGTCTAAATACCATCCCTTCACATATGAAAAAGAGAGAGTGAAAAACACAAATATACACCAAACAGAATGCTATCCTTGGATCCTGCATTAGATTGCTTGAGGGGTTGGTGCGTGCAGACACGGCGATGGGTGCCTTAACGCGCAGACCCGGGTTCGAATCCGCAGACTACGAATTAAAACTTATCTAATCTGTAGCATAATACTATTGCTTCGTATTTAAACATTATGTTAATGTTATCAAGCATTCTCCTGTAGTTTCCAAGGATAGCACTTTCCACTCTGTTTGGTTTATATTTGTAGTTCTCTAAATAACTTCTATATACCTTGAATTCTGACGTAGTAATCCGGAGTGACTGCATATTAGATGAGAATTAATTACTTTGCTGATATGCGAGTATGTCTGCTGCGCAGAATGCCTATATCAGCGACTTTGTAGCATCATATTTGGGTGATGTATGCATGGTCGAGAGGGTGTAAGGGTTGGTCCGTGCAGGCAAAGCGATGGGTGTCGTAATCTGCGGACCCGGGTTCGAATAACCGTAGAGTACGAAATAAAAATTCTCTAACCTGTATGATAATGTTATTTCTTTATTTTCTTCATATTAAAAACTATAGTATGATTTATTTTCGTGGGTCTCAATTTTCTTGGTTTTGTAAAAAGAAAAAGACATTTTCGTGGGTACTTTAATTAGTGGTTTTGCTTGTCAAAGTTTGCATATTGGTAGTTACTTAATTTCGTGAATCAACCTCTACAACTCTATAAATACCCCCAAAAAAGAATACAAAGGAATAAAACTATGCCGACAACAATCGGCGTTTGCTCAAAGAGTTTAAGTAATACTACCACCTGTATGAGCACCAATCAAACACCAGTAAAGATCAATCACTTACACTCAACATCAAAGAGAGCATACGCAGCCAACAACACTAAGCCTATCGGTTATTAAAGTACACGTGTATGATCTCTTCCTTAAAACACTGTCCATAAAGTTGCACCATCAATTACTTTCTTACGACCATGGTGTTAACACAGTGGCTTAAGAGTGGTAAAATTCAACTTAGATCCCGGTCAGTTCAGATAATGTCATCATTCCACGTGTGAACTAAACACGTGAACAGCTGCCACTTGCTCAATGTAATTAGCAAGCAGTGTAAACATTTGATCTGTTCAGAGCTCATCAAAGTATAAATATGCTAACTAAATTGCAAAGCAATGGAATCACTCCTTTGTTTGAGTCTGCCTCATGTACGAACCAACTTTAACCACTAGACTTTACTTAAAACTTCATCAATCAAGCCGAGTCGTGCTTAATGGATAATTGCGACTCGCGCGAAAATGTGTGAAAGATTGGGCTTAATTATATGTTGTTTTGAAAATGCTGGACTTGTTTAATTCAACACTTTATGATTATTTGCCTGACAAACATGGGAGTGAATCAGAAGACTTGAGTGACACGATGTTAATTTATTGGTTTGTCCCAAACTCAGCAAAGTGTGAGCTTCAGTACTCTGCAGTAATTAGTGTATATACCTAGTGTTTCATTAGTAGTTCTGCTTCAAGCAATAGTTCTAGTATTTTACAGTCATGTTGTTCATTGGGATTAAGCACACATGGGTAAGACCTGCTTTCAGGAGGATTTTAAAAATTTTTATAACAGTTTCACTTGAATGAAAAATCGATTTTAATAAGTATTCAATCTAATTTTCATATACTAATATCAGTTATTATTCTTTCTTTCATTTTCAGAAATACTTATGCTTTTTCTCGTTTTTCTCTATCCTTACTTATGTCACAACATATCAATTTAAGGCAGTGAGTGAAAATTGCAGCTACCGGATTCCGTATAGATACATGTGCATTGAAACAATATAAAATCACTGTAATTCTTTTTCTTAGAGGGTTAAAATAAAACAAAAATGCGAGAGCTATTATTTGATGACCAGATTACAGAAATTACATTGATTTGTCAAATAGCTTTGTTGATCTCTAGAAATAAAACACATAAGAAACTTGGGGGGGGTGTCTTTTCTCATATGTGGCTAATTTTATGCTGGGTCTTTAAATTCGTAGATCGGGGCAACAACGAAATCCTCGAAAATTGGTACCCCACGAAAATTGTATATGCAACAGGCCGAAAAGAAAGAGTATGTATATATATTTCACGTAATTTAGTTGGCAATATGTATTAGCGGTTCCATGGGACCTGTCCAACAGCCTGAACGGACTGAAAAACTCTACAGTGAAAATTTCCCAAAAAGAGTGGGAAGCGTTCTGATTGGTCAGCTTTTGAAAATGATTCACAACAAGAGGAAATCTGTAATATTTATACCATTAACATTTTCATTCTTCTACCATATTCATTTTCACGACTTATGAATATGCAACGTACAAAAACTCCAGAAAAATATTAAAAACTGAAAAACTGTCAACGTGCACATTTAGGTGCATACATTGAAAAGCACTGTCATTATATACATCCATAATGTCCATAAATAAAGAAATGAAGGTTTTCATAAAACTTGACATATACATCATTACGAACAATGCATTCAAATGAATTAACATATTTTCACTACTACATTTCTTCCCTGCTTACCGATCTCATCAACTACAAAATTAGACTGTAGGTTTACAACTAATCTGAATCAACACTGACTTTCAAGACTGATTAAAATATAAGCACTTTCTTGAAGTAAACATAACTTTCATCGTTTATTTAACAAAATCTCTACCTGTATGTATAGACAATGTTTACACAAGGTGAAGACTACATTTTTGTGGGATATGACTGAAGTAATTAATGCAACCTGACTGCTAAGTATTACCAAGGGAGGTACTCAACGAATTACCAAACATTGCAAGGGCCTGGCTAAATTCTTGAAAGTTATGATATAATGCTGGATCATACTTCTTATCCTCAGAATTTACACAATGTGATTGTGTTTGCACGTTGTGCTTATTTATCCATGTGGGTGCACTGTTAGCTTTGATAGCTGATCGAGGTACATAATGCGGACGCGAATGTTTCCATGCAGTTTCTCTGCATGATCGTCTCAAGGGTACCTTATATTTAGCTTTTTGTTTCTCAACAGACCGTGTTGAACTATCTTCTTCCTCTTGTAACACTGCTGTTGGAGTACGACCCGCAGCAAGAGGCTTTCGAGCTTTGTCAGGATGACCAGCTTCAACCAGAAACTCGTCTTCACTTCAAGATTTGCTGCTCTCACCATCCTCAGAACAAGCTTTCCCTGCTTTGCCATAAGAACCGCTTCCTTCTGAGCTGTGATCTCCACCAAGCCCACATTGACTCTCCTCCGCACATGAAAAGTTGCCTTCAGCTGTATAATTATCCTCGTGATGCCCTAATTCTCTAGCATCTCGTATTGCAGTTCGGATTACAGTTGTAGTTAGTGCATTAGCATCTGCCAGCTGAATGATATACACTTTATCTTGAAGTTTATGTATGAATTTGTACGGACTAGGATTCCAAGCTTACTGAATCTTGCTCCGTCCGGATTGATGATTCCGGAGCGAAATCCGGACTCTAATAGGAATACTTTCATCCCGGATAGTTCTATTGTACAGTTTCCTCCGATTTTTGGGCTTTCTTTACCAGTGTTTGCCGTGTAAGTTTGGTTGTAGTAGAAAGACTCCGTTGATGCTCAAGAATCCGTTCGTTTGGAGTGTGTAGAGTTTCTTCTGATTTAGCCAGTAAATCGTCGAAAGGGAGACGCGGCTCTCTTCCAACATGACAAAATACGGTGAAAATCCTGTAAACGAATGAGGTGTGCAGTTGTACAAGCACATCAATTCAGGTAAATATTCAGGCCATTTCCTTTTCTTTTTTGGTGGCAGAGTCTTTATAATTTCATGAAGCGTTCGGTTAAAACTTTCGCACTGTCCATTTACAATTAGATGGTAACTGATTGTTCTCGACTTCTTGATCCCATAAAGCCGACAAAGTTCTTGAAAGACATCATTTTCAAAATTTCGTGCCTGATCACTATTGGACACGATGGGGAATTCCATATTTCTGAAATCATTCTTTGACCAGTACTTTTGCAACAGTTGATGCTTTTTGATCTCTAGTAGGCACTGCAACAATATATTTGGTGCATATATCCGTCAAAACCAAAATATTCTCTCTTCCATCTAAAGTCTTGTACAGGAGAGTGAAGCCCATTGCAGCTATTTCTAGGGGCTTATCAGCAAGTGGATTGCTGATGGAAGGTCTTTTTGACGGCATAAGCATCTTTGCTAACATGCATCTTTCACACTGTCTGGTCCACTTCTCAACATCTTGCTCCATACCAGGCCATTAACATTTCTTCTAGATCAAGGCCAAAGTTCTCTCCTTTCCTTGATAACAAGATCTTTCCTTGATGACAAGATAAGTTATTCATGGACTCCAGTATTTGTGGTTTCATATAATCTGGTGTAAGAAACACTGTATGCTTCCCTAATTCCAGATATTTCATACTGCAGCAAAGTACGGACCCTTCTTCGCGTAAATCGTGCCATTTACAGATAATTTTCCTCACTGGTTTGGCCTCCTTCTTTATCCATCTTACAGTAGGCTTGTGACCATTTTTCCACCAGTCCAAGACTCGAGACAGGGTTGGATTTTGCAGCTGTTTTGCATTCTACTCAGTTCTAGGGTACTCCGGAAACGTTGATGGGACAGTTTCTTGAACTATTTATTGTATGCCGACGTCTATTGCCATCTTTTACCCACTTCCTTTTAAAAACATGATAGACGTTGAATGAAAGTATATCATTTTTGTCTGGAAAAGTCCTCCTCTGCCGGACCAATGCGTCTGCACTTTTTTGTTTAAATGTTCGCTCCTGTATTTAATATCCAAATCAAACTATGCCAGTTGCGAAACCCATCGCAGAGCAGTGGATTCCAGTTTGGACGTCTTCAGGTAACACAGAGGATTGTTGTCAGTGCAGACTGTGAATTGTCTTCCAATGAGATAATCACGATACATTTTGGTGACTGTCCACATTAAAGCTAGCAACTCCAATTACATGGAACCGTTCTTATCGGTTGGTCTAAGTGCTCCTGACGTATATGCGATAACCACTTGACCATTGGGTTGATCTTGTGATAGAACTGCTCCAAAGCCTTCAAAACTTGCATCGGTCTCCAGAATAAATGGTGCTGTGAAGTCCGGATATCCTAATATTGGTGCACTAATCAAACACTTCTTTAATTTTTCGAAAGCCCTTTGTCAAGGTGGAGTCCACTCTTCTTGAAATTACAGTCTGTCTTCTCTACTTATAACTTTACATCTTCTTTTCTTCTCCTGCTTAGTCAGCAACACATATAACGGGGATACAACTCGGGCGAATCCGTGGACAAATATCCGGTAGTTATCAACAAGTCCAAAACATGAGCTGAGTTCCTTCTTTGTTTGTGGCTGTTCCCAATATTTGACTGCTTTAATTTTGTCTGGGTCTGTTGTTATGTATGATGTTTATATAATATAAATATTTTAGGAAATTATAAATGATTCTTGACTTTAATATTTGCTTAAATCTTAATGTTAAGTATAATGTTGACATGTTTAGCTATTGTCATAGAGTTCGGTTGTTTACTTAGTATTTGAGTTCAAGGACGGTTTTGGTAAATAAGTTGTTGATTTTGTTAACAGATAAAAGAAAAAACATAATTTCCTTTAGAGTTATGTGTGAAAAATCAGATACACCATATAGTATTCTAGAACATTCTGTCATGTGACCTAGCTTTATATATACCATGTTTAGATGTAAAGAGTTATTACGGTTGTGAAAAATCATTCCACATTCAGAGAGAGGAATTATTTTAAAATATTCATTGGATTATACAAGTGCTCAAAGACTTTTGGATTTTGGATTTTTAACTGATGATTTTGGGATTTATGTGAACTTATTCAAAGATATTCTGGAGTACTTCATTTTGGCACATCAGAACATTAAAGACTACTGGCACATCATGACATTAGTAACTATTGGCACCTCAGCACATTCAAGGATACAGTCATTCATTCGGAACATTCTATATTTAGGACTTGTGATTAGGACACTTAGGATTATTGGATTTTTAAGATTTGAATTCACGTTATTGTAAGTACCTTTTAAATTTTCACTTTAATTGTCTTGAAATAAATTGCTTGTTGATTTTTACTTGATTTGTTGGTTTCACTTTCTTTCTAATACATTTTTCTTAGACCATAGAGTCGTAACACTGTGGCTATCCAATCTGTAGACACAGCATATCCTTGAAACGTAACTTCTGTCTTGAAGAAGTGACATTTACTTGGTTTGACCTTTAAACCATGCTCTAGATGACGACTAAACACATATTGCAGCCTCAAGATGTGTTCTTCAATGGATGCAGACTATACCAAAATATCATCAAGAAGATCAAACTTAGCTTCACCTAAAGGGGCTTGCATTAATCTCTGGAAAGTTGCAGGACTGTCACAAAGGCCCATTGACATGCATACGTATTCGTAGAGTCCAACTGTTCCAACTCTAAAGGCCGTTTTGTGAGCGTCTCTCTCATCTATCGCTACTTGATAATATCCTTGAGCCAAGTCGATGGAGCTGAAGTATTTGGATTCATGTACGGCTTCCAAATCTTCATCCACGCGAGGTAAGGGGTATGCATCCTTGATAGTTTTATTGTTAAGTTGTCGGTAGTCCACGAAAAAGTCTGAGGCTGACATCGTTTTTCGTACCAGAACAACTGGGACGACATAAGGACTTGTACTCTTCCTAATGACATTCTGTCTTAAGAGTTTGTTGATATGCTGTTTCACTTCATCCATCTAATGGCGTGGCACCCAACGAGGAAGTAGTCGACAGGGTTGTCATCTACAATGGGTATCATATGCTTGATCACTTCAGGGTATCCCAGATCATCATCATCTTGGCAAACACAATCTTTATAGGCATTGAAGCGTTTAAGCAACGCAATTTCCTGTTCTAGGGTAAACATAACTTCCCCTAAATCCAAATTGTAAGGGAAATTTTCTCCAGACATCTTCAGGATCCAGATGAAGGACTCTAACGAAAACTCTCCCCTCAACAACTTCAGCCAAGGTATCGACAACAAAGATATTCCTAGGAAGTTGTTCGTTCTGGTTTTGGATAGCTTGAATAGCAACACATTATGGTCCTATGCATGGTAGTAGTGGTTACCAGTTTCATCGAGGAGGCGGGGATCCTAACTGGCTTACTTTCAGCGACTTTGATGAAACTAACACGATCATCTCTTCGTCTGTGGAGACAGATATCCCATACAGAGACAACAATTGAGTCCACTGCTTTCCACCATGTTTTCCATCAAAGGTTGTCAAGTCCAAGTTCTCTTTCATCAACTGGAACACATTGCTACCCAACACATTGCTACCTAACAGTACTGGCTCTCAAACGTTCTTGTTCATTTCGGCTGAGTCTGTGGGGCCTCTCACAACAAGCATTCCTACCCCTGGAAGTGTTTGACCAAAGACTTGTATCTCCACTTCAATATACCTTATAAATAAAATTTCCAAATTGTTTGCCCCTGTGACTTCATCCACTTTGTTACGTCTATTAGTTTAATCTTCTTTCATAAAAACGTTCTGAAGAAACTCTCCGTCACTGTGGAGAATTGAGATCCAGTATCTAACAAACACATAATAGACTGGCCTTCTACCATGATCTCTTCCTCCGGACATTTTCCTACGGCGTTTTCTAAAGTTTTCTGACGTTGATAGGGTGAGTCTTCACATATTTCTTTTGCTGCTCGACTGAACACAGCAGAAGTTATCCGTCTAAAAGGATTGCCTTTCTGATTTCTGGGTTTCCGATTCGATGGAGTTGGTTTCGGTTGATTTCTGTCACTAGCGTTCCTTATCGATGAAGGTTTGTTATGCTTGGAAGGACAATGCTTAATCTTGTGACCGCTTCCGCTACAGTCAAAACAGGTCGGAACGTTTATTTTCTGTCCTTGTTCCCGTTGACTGTTCCCAGACGTTTTCTTAAAGTCCTCGTTTACAAGTTTTGACAACGTATCGAGTTGTTGTTGTTGCTTATTTAGTAGTTCTTAATCCATCATTACGCTTCAGTGTAGGATAGAAAACTTCCACGCTGCTGTATATCTTCAATCCATTCTTCAAATTTTGTACTTTTCTGTCTCTAATTATAAAAGACCTAGGTGCTAAACAATATCCCTCAAACAGCTTTTTGTTCTTCTTTAATATTGTCTCCAAGTTAGTTGATTTCTCATCCTGGACCCTCGTGTCCTCCATTTCTTCTTGTACATCCGACGACGACGCTTTAAGATCAGTTACCTCCGCCATGCTGTATGTGCGTGTGGTGCGTAAATGCAACGGGCTCCTTATATTACGTGTATGTGTGTGTATGAAAATCAGATTATTTAGCTAACTTACAACGCAATCAGGAATCAAATCACGCGATAAAACTGAAACCGAAAATTATCTATGAAATCAAATATGTTATATCAACATAAACTACATACAAAATTAACATAATACTACTGTAAGATATCTTGAAACTACATGCATATAATCAAGCAAGATGGTGGTGGTTGGGTGAAATGGAAATCGGTAAACTAAGGAAACTGTTATTACTAAATATCGCTATCATATGGGTTGATTGAAGTAAACTAAACTATCTACTTAACAGTGTAGGTATGCCCTCAAAAGTAGTAAGCGAAAAAAAATATATAGGGACTCGTATGTAGATATGACCGACAACCTGGAGACGCGTATATAAAATAAGTTACAAAATGCATACATCAAATGCACAATAAGCACTTCTTTTTCACCATGATAAAAAATGCAAACAAATTACACAATTCTTAATATCAGCCTTTAAGGTCGTGTTGTCCCTTTTAGTAACAGTTGCCAAAATCAGGCATAACAAATACTAATAATCCGGGTCTTTATTCCTACGCATTTAGTGATAACTTTTGTTGTCTTTAGGATTTGTTGCACCTCTCATTCTACATTGCTTATTTCAGACAAAGGCATATTTTAAACAAGCATAACAATTTATTTTGCAGCTTCAAAGAAAGTCTTTTCTTAGCATTATTGAAATAGTTAGTACACAATATTTAACTGATATAGGCTATTATTTAACTGATATAGGCTATTATTTAACTGATATAGGCTATTATTTAACTGATATAGGCTATTATTTAACTGATATAGGCTATTATTTACTCTATCCATGTTTGGTGCTCATCAAACATGGAACAATTACACATAGTGATACATCTCATCAAAAAAAAAAATCGACTTTCAGCCACTTTACGATAAGAGTCTTTACTTCAGTGATTTGCTTTGTTGTGTCAAGTGATTTGACAAATTTAAAATGTAGTACTTCTAGCTACATTTCCTTTATAGCAATATGGTTTCAGTAAGCTGCATTGGCATTCCCAGAATGGCTACTATTTTGAGTTGACAATGAACTTTATTAGTCCACTCACTGAGCTTGAATAAGATTTTTTCTGACAATAGAAGAAGCTGATACAAGTAGTAGAGTCCATTTAATTATTTTATTTTATTTATTTATTTATTGGAGGGGGGGGGCTAGTGGCTATAAATATACAATATTTTCTTCTATCACAAGCTAATGTCAAATTTAGAGCTTCCTGCGGGGAAATTGGTCAGATTTGAAAAGGTTATCCTTTCAAGCACAAAGTTTGTCGTCTCTACCTGTAACCTTAATCAATACACATGAGCCCACAAAAATAAGGGAAAAAAATTAAATGATTCGAAAATTCAAAGGTCATCATCATCAATCTTTATTTCCTCTTTTCAGAGATATGGATGCAAACAAAGGAAAAAGAAGATAATATTGAATTAGTTATATACAATTAACACAGGTGTACATGAGAGGAGTCTCTTAGAAGCGTAGCTTCCCTATGAAGATTCTTATATGAGGACACTATGCCTATTAAAAAGTATGGTGCACTCTTGCGCAATTCTCCAATACTTAATTATTGTACACATCATCATTAGTTTACAGAAAATAATATTTTATGTGTAATGTCAAAAAAATAGCATGCACGAAGACATAATTATCAAGATTTCTACAATCACATGTCTTCCAAATCTTGATAATTTGAAAATTGATCCTATTACTATGAAAAGAATCCATGAATTACAGTTGCAAAGAACACTGAGGTAGACATTATAAAATTTCTTAGTATTTCGGGCTTGTCTAAGCCGATACCGTTGGGAAATCTCCTACCCAAGAGATGTTAAATAAATTCTTCATCTGAGATATTATGAAGGAACACGCCAAGACGAATGTCAAAGTTATTTATAATATGTGTTCAAAATATGTCTCGTTGTTGCATAGTGTTCTGACAGCAAGTAAATGTATGGATTATTACATCTGTATAAAAATAACTGCAGTGTTTACAAACTTGCATAGTATTATTTGGAACAGTTATCAGAACATTTGCAAGGGATGTAATTAACTGTAACTCTCTTGTTGTTTTTGGAGTTTGCCATAAAATTGAGGGTTTGATTGAAGTATGCACATTTTAACATTTTTTGTAGGAAATGTTAGTTTTGGAACAAGTTTGTAAAGTGCTCGTTTTTGTATTTATAAGTAGCATGTTTTATAATTTGTTTCCATTGTATTTTTCCTGGAAATATTTTGTCTCTAACAAAAATTTCAATAAATTCATAAATATTATATTTCTGCATAATGCTATATATATCAGGAATAAAGCCTTTCTGTTCTGTAACATCTTTTCTGGAAAGATATAGATATAGTCTGACTAAAAATATTCTTTTAGATGTTACATTTTCTGGAAGGTGGCATAATTTACCAATAAGTTCAGTTTCCTTTTATTAATTTATTATCAAGCAGATATATACTATTTTGTATTCATCAGTATGTCTATAAGTTGAGAAAATTAGGAAAAGTCAATGTACCATGTAGTAGACACTATCTTAAAACAAATGAACCTGTCTATCTAGTTGATCTATTTTCATCACTTCCAACCGTAAAGGAATATGAATCTTTTTCCTAACCAAGGTTAAGTAAGCAATAACTCTCGCTCAGTTATTGTTGATAACATAGTAACCTGTTTACACTAGTTCCTTCGAAGGCATCGATCCCTAAATTGTTTTTTCGTCTAAAGGCTTAACATTGGGTCAAATTCGGCACACATGAGTAGTTGCGATGATCTGTAATTTCGCCGATCAGAGTATCAAAATCGAATGACCTTCATAATATTGAACACACGAGTCTTAAAGTAAACACAGTTACATCGCAAATTATGCTCCTGATATAAAAGTTGTCTTTGAAAAGAACATATGTACAATATTTACTCCATTTAGGACTTGTTCATCCATAATTTGTATTTCAAATATGTTTATCCATGTAGTTCTTCTATTTAATTTTTACATAATAGGTAAAACTTGATAATATTCTTGGATGCACAAAAAATGTGACACTCGGATCTGGGTTCGAATCTCCATAGAATACGCATTAATATTCTCTAACCAGTATCATAATATTATTTATTCATATCTAAATATTATGTTAATGTTATCAAGCATTCTGCTGTAGGATCCAAGCCAGGAATAGCATTTTCCGCTTTGTTTGATGTATCTCTCTCTCTCTCTCTCTCTCTCTCTCTCTCTATATATATATATATATATATATATATATATATATATATATATATATATATATATAAATATTGAAAACGGCGCTGAAACTTATATTTTCGAACGTTTCGCGATAGGCAAGTCTTCGTTAGGAGAAAAGTTGGCGAGAGGAGGGGCAGGTGCTTTCAAAGACCAAAACATATCCTTAACGCAAAATTATAAATAAAATATCTACATCATGAGATTTGCAAGAGAACTTTTCTACATATCACATGAAGTATACAACGAAACTCAACATAGCGAAAATGAACTTTACACAAGAATGCATTACATTACAACATCTTTCAAACGTGATGAGAGTCTAAAATAATGTTCAAAATTTAAGTAACCCACGCAAAGTGATTGAAATAGAGACACCGACGAGCAAGTGCGAAATAGAAAGTAAAATGGCAGAAAACACAAGACGAACGCGATGATAGAACAAAAACGCTTCGCCAGCTACATTGCGACCTAATTAAGTAAATGTCTACTAGTAGAATAATATTCCGCGTAAAATGTTTTATTCCGAGAAGGCTAGAACAGCAAACTGAGATATTCGGTATGCAAACAAGAAACATTTTTAAAAGGATGAAATATTCAATAATAAAGAAAAATAATAATAATGACCTGTGAATATTATAAAGTATATTAACGTGAAAGTAAATAAGACAAAAAAAGGACAAATACACAAGAGTTGTGATTATGTATCTGTTAATGGGAATATAATTTCTTATTTACACCGAATTCTCTGTGAGTTTTCAAATGTTGAATTCAATACTTATCTTTCTATGTGCGTTCAACGTGGATCCACAAAGGATTTGATTCAATAAAATGTCTGGTTGAGTCAATGTGGCCAATGCTTTTATGAAAAAATATAAATGCAAATATAGGAAAAGCGTAACCAAATTATAGGGTCACTTAGTGGAATTACAAACAAAATAATTATACACAAAATATAGAAAGACTTCAGTATCTTCTAAACAAATTAAAAAATCCTTCCCCATTCAGCTCATGCAACAAACCATACCCATTTCAAAGCCCTACAGAAGAATGATCCTCACCAACTGTCTGTATATACTGTGCACCAGAAATCAAACGATTTAACTGAAATTAGTTTTTTCTAGTCTGATTAAACTCGAGATCTGGAAATATCGATTGTAATCAGACTGTTTCTTTTTAGTCCTTAATATCATCAGAAAACATGACAATATAATCTAAACTGACATTGCATAATACTCCTTGTATTAAAAGATAAAATAACCTTTTTTCAAACGCAATCTTGTTGATAAGCATGGCATATAGTTCAACATGTTTCTATTTAAATCTGACATATTGTGACAATATTAAAGTATACTGCTTTGACAAAAGTAACATGTGTTTTAACATAGCTAGTTTTGCAACTGCTATTTCAGTAATGAATGATTCAATTTCATGCTAAACTTCACTAGATATTTCCAATGAATCTGTTTCAGATAAATAATACAATGTGATTTTGTAATAAAATAATTGTTGTAATAATTACTGGAAATAGAAATTTGTTCAGTTAGGTTTTCATTAATCGCAAAGACGCTAGTAGGTTAAGGGCTTTGATTTTCTTTATTGAAGTGAGAGACCTCATGATTTGCTTATAATTAACACATACAATAATGTAACTATGAAACAGGATACCTTCCAGTTAGTTTTCTATGTCAGCAACCGTTTTGAAAAATAGTTCTCAAAACCTAAACTGCTATAAAGTAACATAAATCTTCTGAGTCCACCATAATAAAGCATGCATTTGATACAAGAATATATATTCATTGACCATCAACATCTCCAGAGTACATATTATTTACTTATAAAGCATGCTCGTCATAGTTGTCTACCCACTATAATTTAGCAAATGTATGGCTTGTGCATACCACTCTAATATAAAACACTGTTATGTAAGGCATTACGTAACTGATAGCTTTGACTATTTTTTTGTTGTTGCGAAATTGAAGTCAAATTTGGCCTTTTGGACTGAGAACACATGCTGCCTGTCTCTTTATAGGAATACTGCTGTCTCTTTTCCAAGCTTTTATCTCTTTTGTTGGCACACTGTTCAAGCCCCTTTCTTTCTTTTTTTTTTCTTGCTTCTTGCCTCTGCACATTCTAACATTACTGCATTTCTACTTCATCTTTGACCTTTATTGCTTCACTCAACATTGATGTTGCTTAAAGAAGTAGCTGTTGGTCTGCAGTTCTTAAGGTTTTGTTAAACTTTTCTTCCTCTTCACTGATTTTCCTCTTTTCCACCTTGAACTTCTTCTGCTCTTCTACTTTCTTTCTAACCTCTTTTCTGGTTATTTATCTTTCTTTTTTCCTCAACCTCCTTTTATGTTCTCTCCTCAGCTTCCATGTCAAGCTTCATATTTTCCTGATGTCTGATATGAGCTTGTCTGGCTACCTTCAAATGGCTCCTTGAAATGTGTATCTTATGGACCTCGTCTCCTTGATTCTGCACCTCATCTTTTGCAAATCTGCGGCCATTAATGGTCTCAAGTGTAACAACTAATATGTCTGTTGTAGCTTAGTGCTTATTTGCAGAGAGTGAGCGCTCCATTTTGCATGTCCATGAGCCAATATCACTAAGGTCTGCCCAAACTTGCAAAAAATACCGTACTTTGGTTGACCATTTTGGTACTTTAAAGCCAGAATCTCTCCCCAGTAGTGGTCAACACGCTTGTAAGTTGTTCCATTCGACTCCATATGCCATTCATTTGGCATGTCAGGACATGTTTTGTAATCAAAAGATTCATCTGTCAAAGTTGGTACCTCAGTTTCTGCAGCAACATAAGGAAAATGAAGTACAAGTCTGCATATAGCAATGGTGTCACTGTCCTTTTGCCTCAAAAGTGGGTGAAGACGCTGAAAAGTCTTGCGTAGTTCACCTGCTTGAGACCTAGATGCCCACCAAGTATTCAGTAATCCTCAGGTAAAAGCTCTCCATATCCTTAAGCAGTACAGCATGTTGTGTACCGTATATAAACTGACTCCAAATGCAAACAACATATACACTGATCTGCAGTTGCATAATGCGCAGGCAGATCAGGTTCTATGTTGTTTGTTCTACTGATTAGTCCTTACAAACTGCATAGACCCAGATCTGCCGGATCATTATGCGACGGCAGATCTGGGTCTATGCAGTTTGCAGTTGGCATAGGTTTATTCGCGAGTAAATACGGTAGTTTCCATCATCCTTCGCCTTGCTGGGAAAACTTCCATTTGCGAATCAGCGATATGCTTTGATTGGTCTGTATAGTTTATGTCCAGCAAATCGCGTTCTGTCTTTTTACCTATTTCACTTGCTTTTAGGAACCTTCCCTTTACAGTGCAGACCAAACTGGAACATTCACCTAAAACAAATGGATATTTGGGCCCTCTGTTTGAAACGGTGCTTGAAATCTCTAGATAATTGTAGGTTTTTGAAAGCTAGGAGCTGAATTGTATCAAATTTGATTGTCATTAGGTTGTGAGCCGATCCTAGTGCATCGCTCATTTATCTCCAATTGTTTCATCTCTGCACTGCTTTGGAATGAATTGGACAGTGTTTGAAGGAACAATTCCTTACTCACTGTCCACTTCTCCAGCACATGCTCCATTGCAGGGAGTAGTGACAACCATCTGCTTGGCACATACCTGATAAACAAATTCTAACTGCAGCTCTAAGTCTTCCCTTCGTGATAGATGCAGTTTTTAGAACTGGTGCATATCAAATGTGAGATGCTCTGCTTCTTGACCATGCACATTCAAACCTGCTCTGAATGCATTGTGAGTAACATGCAAATTACATGGTTACAAATTCAATAGATCAGTAATTCCACTAACTCTTAGCTTCATGGCCCATTTTATGGATAGACTTGTTTACATTAGGGCCGTCAGATGCAAAATTGGCAAGATGTTCTAGAGACAATCTGGTGTCTGCAGTTTCCCGCAATTACAGAAGGCTATCTGCTACTGTTTCTGCTTTGGAGTATCCGTTTACTTTCTTGGCAATAGGAAGCAACAATAAAAAGGACTAGGCAATGGTTGTACAAGATAAAACAATTTAGACTAAACTTTTAAGGAAACACAAGGAAGTAAATGTCATTTTAGAACCTGTTTTCAAAATAATTTCACTATGCTTATCTATGAAAATATGATACAGCCTAGTGTCTATAAAGCCATCTGATAGCAAATATCATGCTACCACTCTACTCATAATACTGCAGATTGAGCTACGGACAAAAAGGCAGTGAAATGTAATTCTCCGTCATGAATTTCACTTACCATATTATTTGTATTAATGAATGTTCCAAAGTCATTACACAACTTCTCCTTACAGCTACTGCATAATTTTCTTCAGAGGTCATAGCCCACGCAAACATTTGTTTCTGACTCTACTATATGCTCTCCTCTTTTTCATGGACTGCGAGTCAAACCAATAAAGTAGGGCAAGAATCACAACAGCTAATCTGTCTTTGGTACCCAAATTATTGTCTGGAACTCTTTCATTATGAGTATAGAGGAGCATGCACGCTAACTTCCTTAGTTAACTTTCATTGGGGGTGAATAATTTTCACACGCATTCAAAGGATATGAAACCGATCTTCTAAATTTACCAATAAAAAGATGACAGAGTACTTCATGATGTGCATGAAACCATTTCTAGTAGAGCAATACAGTCATACCGATGATAAAATGCTTCTGAAATGGTGACCTGTACCCTTTCTTCAGTACAGTATGATCAATATCTGAAAGAATACGAGCAGTAAAAGTTCTTAGATTGCAATGATACAGACTTTTGATGAAGTCTTGCCAAAAATATTGGGTGATACGCAAAACTATAGGAATATAGAGGTTTTTTTAAAATATAGCAAATATAGGAGAGGCATAAATATAAGGAAATATTGGAATATAGGGGCTACTGGACA
The DNA here is from genome assembly GCA_029931535.1 of Margaritifera margaritifera. Taxonomy (NCBI): domain Eukaryota; kingdom Metazoa; phylum Mollusca; class Bivalvia; order Unionida; family Margaritiferidae; genus Margaritifera; species Margaritifera margaritifera. Next base: position 1,299,086 of record JAQPZY010001530.1, on the reverse strand, counting down.
CACTGGGTTGAGTTGGCGAGTTTTGCATTAATTGTATTGCGGATGCGGCTTTGGCTGTTGTTCATCCTCCTCTGAAGAGGCTAATGACATTTTTGCTACTTTACAATTTTTTATGTGATGTTGAAACTTACTCCTGTTGTCGAGCATCAGAATGTTTTAGTCTCAGGCTTATGTTTACAGATGAGACAACATTTGTCTTTATGAATCTATGTGCCTGTTTCAGATGGACGACCTTCTATTAGTTTGAACTCGTACCTGGTGATATTTGAAGGTTTGTTTATGGTCTACGGTACGCAACCATAGATGCCTCTTTGAATATGCCCTTAAGGTGTTCTAAAGATTTGATTAGATGCCAATTCTCACTCATGCAACAGAGAAATTTAGCTGATTTTGTAACCTTACTTTTCTGTTCTCGGTCCGGTTGTCTCATCCCGGTTGTCTCATTCATAGTGTCTACCCGCTAGCCACAGAACATTTTCAAAAGTTAAAACTTATCCTTATAAACAGCATTAATTATTTGTTGTTGTATTCATACGGCATCCATTTATTAAATGTGATAATTTTGCAATGCTAGCAAATGATTTTTTGGGGTAATTTTCTCAAGCCTAGAACTCTCGTACTTTAGATCTACCGGTCACGACACTGTCTTCATTAACATGTTCATATTAATACGCTTTGTCTACAAAACAATAGCACGTGACTCGCGACGCTCAGGTGCAATACAGACAACTGGAAAAATTATAACTGTTAACTTATCTATCTATTTATTTATTTATTTATTTATGTTTGTTTGTTTGTTTGTTTGTTTGTTTGTTTGTAAGAGAGGCAGATATAGTATGATTCCACTGATATAATTATTTAGATTTTCATAAAACGTTTGCAGAATGAATGAAAAAAATAGTACCTGGTGAATACGATACGTCTTGAATGTGTTAAACTATATTTAAAAAATTAAGGGTTATTTTAATGTTAAAGGTAGAAATTAGGTGAGAAAAATAATCTATGCTGGGGTTTGCACCGTGACAAGGAAATCTGAGTCGAGGGGTTACATTATTTGTCGCAGAGCCGAGAGGGGCAACAAATAATGTAACTCCTCGATTGGAGTTTCATCGTCTAAGTGCAAACCCCAACATAGATTATATTAGTCTTTTTGGATGCTCTATTCTAGCTTTGGGGCATCTGGGTAGTATGTTACCACGAAGGGGATGCGTGTATTAGCCGATATGGTCTTGTATCTTGAGAGAGAATTTATATCAAGGAATTTAGTTTTAGCGATGGCTCTCTCAATATATTCTTGTTTATCTTCTTCTAAGGTACCCCATGAGTTTCCCATCTCTTTTTTCGAAAGTCTTTGGGTCAGATCGATCCGATTGATCCCAACGTAAAGGCCGTTTAGTAGGTTCTTTATGATGTGTTAAGGCGTCAGCTGGTCAGTAGTATATACTGATAAGAGTAAGATGGCTTCTGTCCTCCCATTCTTAAGGGATTTATTGTGTATTCACGAAAACATTTGACCTGCTTGATGACTCAGATTTGAATTTAATAGATAGGTGTAAATTGTTGGCGAATTCGAATAATTGTTTAAATTTGTCTCCGGATTCAACCCAGCTTGATTCAATGACATCCATGAACTTGCACATAGGGTCTATGAGGTGTCTCACCGAGGAGTTGTTTGTCATTTTTGTGCAGATTGCAGTTCCATTAACGTGTAGGAAATGCTAGTTACTGATCACAGAATTGTTCAACATTAACATATGGGTTAAAAGTCTGACGATGTAATCAGTTCGTGGTAGAGGATCGGGCGACTAACAATACTATGCTTCCTTGCAAGCTTGAATACCGTCCTCATCCAGAATGTTGGTATAAAGAGAGCAGGCATCCATAAGTACTAGTAGAGTCAACGGATATGATCCAGTAAGCACGCATAAGTACATCAACATCTGAATACTAATACCAATGATATGTAAAGGTTTATCCCACTGCGTCATTCACTAGGTCAGTCAGTCAGTGGGCGTCAGTGATCCAATAAGCGGACATAAGTACATTTACATTTAAATGCTAAATATTATCATATATACAATGCCCATCCTAAACCATTCACTGACATTTAAAACAAAAAACACAAAAGGAACAAAACAAATACTAGTTGCAAATGAAATATGACAATAGAAATCTTTAAAAAATGATTACAATTCTATGAATCAGTTTCATTGGCACATTTTCTCTTGCATATCGTCGTTCATGCTTTCAACGCAAATGTTAACGCTTCTATTATCATATTGCTCGAGACTATTAAAATCACAGTCGAAAGTGTTCAACTATATCTGCTTCATTTATTCATAGCTGAATAATGTTTATAAAATGTCTAATTGTTTTGCTAGTTATCGTTTTTCCGCGTGTCAACATTGGTCTAATTCTGGAAGGTCGTCCATGGTTCAAACCCTTGAAATAAAGGCCACGTGACGTAAGATTGGAATGTAACAATTAGGCCAAGATGTAAAAATAGATCGTTTATGATGTCACTGTATTATTAATATTTGCATCTATAATTTATTTAATTTCTTTCAAACGCAGAATGACTGCAATACAACACTTATAAATAATGATGAAAGATATCAGAGAAAAAAAATAGGATGCATTTTTTGCTTTTGTTTTTTCAAGCTTCTCGATAAGATTATCATATTTAAATATATGGAGAATTTTTAACAGCTTTTTTTCCTGATATTTCATAACTTTTTTCATTTTATAAAAATAGTTCGATAAAAAATTTCATACTGTATATCTTTCCATAGGATTTATTTTTTCTAACATGATATAAGAAGTGCATGTTATAGTAACCACATTTTTACATTGCCTTTGCCGTCTAAAAAATCTCTCTCGTGGGTTTCCTGCTACTAAAAAGGTACAGAAAACCAACATGTAAAGAGCGGCCATAGCTTTAACAGCTAACACTGACCACAGGGCCCCAAACTTGTGGCAAATATGGCATTAGTTAAATTGGACATTTTCATTGTGTTTTCTTTGATTTGAATTGTCGTATGTATTTAAATCTCATTTCGTCGAATATTTCTTAATCAGCACTTACTGCCACTGTCAAAGAACGCTAGCGATCCAGTTGATGACATCAGGATATCAAAACACGAGCGTGCGGTCGCGAGAAACATCACGCACGAATCAAGGATGGTAATGAGATTAAGACGGTTGACGATATTAATAACTGTTGCATATTTTTCAGCAGAAAAGATTTTTGTATGCTCTGACAAAAGGCATCAGAAACTCTAGTAATGAAGCTATATCTTTTTTTCTCTAACTCAAGGTAACTTTCTTTCTTTCGTTCTTGCGTGTCATCTTTGGAGAAACTGATTGATTCAATAATATCTTTACGTGACAGAAGTCAGATTGCATTAGCCTCCTTTACTCAGAATAAGTCAATAATTTGGCAATTTTGACTTGCTCTGTAGCCAAACATGCATTTTGTTTTGTTACTAGTGTGACGAGAAAATAAGAGACACATTTGGTATTCATCAGCATGTACCTCATTTTTTGACTGCCATAATCCCTTCCGCATTTGACAAAAAAATAAAAATAAAAAAAAATAATAAGTGTACCTTTCTGATTATGGAGTAGCACTGAACTAAAATATGCATGTATAGATCCTGCCTTCCTAAATGGTTCATATCACATCTGTGGAAATTTGACTCATTCCGTAATACAAGAACTTCGTTCCGGTATAGAACTAGTAGTAAAGCAGTCTCTTTTAGTTAGAATAAGTATCATAGCAACCGTGTCTCGTCCATGGGGAAAAACATGTAACAACGAGATCTGTTATGGTATTTTTGTCCTTCAACTCTGGTTCAATTAAGGTAATTTATACATGCGCATTGACATAAATTGTGTGCAATTTGGTACTATGATCAAAATATTGCAGGTGTTATTATAGGTTTGTAGTAGGTAGTCCATTTCGGGTGTTAATATAGGCATGTAGTATGTAGTTCATTTCAGGAGTTATTATGGGTCTGTATGATCAAAATATTTCAGGTGTTATTATAGGTATATATTAGTCAGCCCATTTCAGGTGTTATTATAGGTATGTATAATGTAGTTCATTTCAGGTGTTATTATAGGTATGTAGTATGTAGTTCATTTCAGGTGTTATTATAGGCATATAGTGTGTAGTTCATTTCAGGTGTTATTATAGGTATGTAGTATGTAGTTCATTTCAGGTGTTCTTATCGGCATATAGTGTGTAGTTCATTTCAGGTGTTATTGCAGGTATGTAGTAAATAGTTCATTTCAGGTGTTATTATAGGCATGTAGTATGTAGTTCATTTCAGGTGTTCTTATCAGCATATAGTGTGTAGTTCATTTCAGGTGTTATTATAGGCATCTAGTATGTAGTTCATTTCAGGTGTTATTATAGGTATGTTGTATGTAGTTCATTTCAGGTGTTATTATAGGTATGTTGTATGTAGTTCATATCAGGTGTTATTATAGGTATGTTATATGTAGTTCATTTCAGGTGTTATTATAGGTATATATTAGTCAGCCCATTTCAGGTGTTATTATAGGTATGTATAATGTAGTTCATTGCAGGTGTTATTATAGGCATATAGTGTGTAGTTCATTTCAGGTGTTATTATAGGCATATAGTGTGTAGTTCATTTCAGGTGTTATTATAGGTATGTTGTATGTAGTTCATTTCAGGTGTTATTATAGGTATGTTGTATGTAGTTCATTTCAGGTGTTATTATAGGTATGTTGTATGTAGTTCATTTCAGGTGTTATTATAGGTATGTTGTATGTAGTTCATTTCAGGTGTTATTATAGGTATGTTGTATGTAGTTCATTTCAGGTGTTATTATAGGTATGTTGTATGTAGTTCATTTCAGGTGTTATTATAGGTATATATTAGTCAGCCCATTTCAGGTGTTATTATAGGTATGTATAATGTAGTTCATTTCAGGTGTTATTATAGGCATATATTAGTCAGCCCATTTCAGGTGTTATTATAGGTATGTATAATGTAGTTCATTTCAGGTGTTATCATAGGTATGTAGTATGTAGTTCATTTCAGGTGTTATTATAGGCATATAGTATGTAGTTCATTTCAGGTGTTATTATCGGCATATAGTGTGTAGTTCATTTCAGGTGTTATTATAGGCATGTAGTATGTAGTTCATTTCAGGTGTTATTATAGGTATGTTGTATGTAGTTCATTTCAGGTGTTATTATAGGTATGTTGTATGTAGTTCATTTCAGGTGTTATTGCAGGTATGTAGTAAATAGTTCATTTCAGGTGTTATTATAAGCATGTAGTGTGTAGTTCATTTCAGGTGTTATTATAGGCATGTAGTATGTAGTTCTTTTCAGGTGTTATTATAGGTATGTTGTATGTAGTTCATTTCAGGTGTTATTATAGGTATGTTGTATGTAGTTCATTTCAGGTGTTATTATAGGTATGTTGTATGTAGTTCATTTCAGGTGTTATTGCAGGTATGTAGTAAATAGTTCATTTCAGGTGTTATTATAGGCATGTAGTGTGTAGTTCATTTCAGGTGTTATTATAGGCATGTAGTATGTAGTTCTTTTCAGGTGTTCTTATCGGCATATAGTGTGTAGTTCATTTCAGGTGATATTGTAGGTATGTTGTATGTAGTTCATTTCAGGTGTTATTATAGGTATGTTGTATGTAGTTAATTTCAGATGTTATTATAGGTATGTAGTATGTAGTTCATTTCAGGTGTTATTATAGGCATGTAGTGTGTAGTTCATTTCAGGTGTTATTATAGGCATGTAGTGTGTAGTTCATTTCAGGTGTTATTATCGGCATCTAGTATGTAGTTCATTTCAGGTGTTATTACAGGTATGTAGTATGTAGTTCATTTCAGGTGTTATTACAGGTATGTAGTGTGTTGTTCATTTCAGGTGTTATTATCGGCATATAGTGTGTAGTTCATTTCAGGTGTTATTATAGGCATGTAGTATGTAATTCATTTCAGGTGTTCTTATCGGCATCTAGTATGTAGTTCAATGACAGTTCAGTTACATAATGCACAGTGACAACGGCAACACTTCTCAAGATTTAAATCAGATCTCGACTGCCTAATATTTGCAAATCTTAATTCCAAAAATGTTTGCGTTGTGTGTAGAATATGGTCTAGATTTTATTTCTTTAAATCAGCTAAAGATGGGGTTGTAGGTCAGTTTTCCAATTTAAACCATCGATATAATTAGAGATATCTTTCTATCTATCAATCAGACTTTTCTCCTTTCAAAAATCTTCAACAAAAACGATTTGTGATTACTTACCGATTTGCACAAATTTGATGGTTATTTTCAGAAGAGAACCTTTTAAGATCCAATCTGGTTTCAAATTATTAGGTAAATCAACAGATTCAACAGACGATAATTCTATTTATTTTTTCGGATTGTTTAATCAGAGAAAAGACCAGGCGATAAAAGTTCCTAGCTCTGGCCTTAAATGTTTTTACAGAGGAGACAATTAAATCGGTTCTGTCATTGAACGGTAATTGGACAACTTCTTGGAGGAAAAATACAGACACTACTGACTGAATTAAATTTGTTTTCGGGAAAGAAAATATAGTTTGAGGATTGGCTCAACTGTCCTTGTTATAAGAGCTAAAAACATACTAGTACATGAAGCTGTTAAACATACTAGTACATGAAGCTGTTAAATATACTAGTACATGTAGTACATGAAGCTGTTAAACATACTAGTACATGAAGCTGTTAAACATACTAGTACATGAAGCTGTTAAACATACTAGTACATGAAGCTGTTAAACATACTAGTACATGAAGCTGTTAAACACACTAGTACATGAAGCTGTTAAACATACTAGTACATGAAGCCGTTAAACATACTAGTATATGAACCTGTTAATCATACTAGTACATGAAGCCGTTAAACATACTAGTATATGAAGCTGTTAATCATACTAGTACATGAAGCTGTTAAACATACTAGTATATGAAGCTGTTAAATATACTAGTACATAAAGCTGTTAAACATACTAGTATATGAAGCTGTTAAATATACTAGTACATGAACCGGTTAAACATCGCTCTCTGTTCAATGAATGTATTTTTAGCAAACCAGTGCATAGTTGACGTGAAAACAGGAGAGAGAAATGTCATATATTGAAAGATTTACAAATATATATATATATATATATATATATATATATATATATATATATATATATATATATATATATATATATAGCTTAGGGGTAAAAGGAAAGAACGCTATTGACGAAGCATAGGACATGTTATTGGGAATGACGAAAATGCAACGAAGTGAGAAATATTCATTGAATCTAAAGCCCGCACAAATTTATCATACCTTTATTTGCACTATACAAATCTGACATTTGTCTGTCTTCTTTACATATTGAGCAAACGTGGATTCATCGAGAAAAATTATGTACAACACTTACACACTCACAAAGTGACGTGGACGAGAACAAAGAGAAAATTTAGCGATTTTGCTTGTACTAATAATGAAAAAGGGTTGGAGGAAGACGGGCCATGCGACGTATACTGGGACACCGTTCGAAGCCTGTAGCCAAACACTGATGCATTTATACCAAGCAGGGTATCGTAACTGTAGTCCGCTTATGTCGTCCACTCCAGAATTGCTATTGCCAAAATACGTCTTACACATAAAGGTCGACAAAACCTTATTGAAACGTTTAATCGTTTGTTGCATTTTTATGTAATGATATCGGCAGAACGCGTTTATCGCCTTTATATGTAATGATATCGGCAGACCGCGTATGGAGAGAAGAAACTGCTATAACTGAAGTTTCATTTGATTCGCGCAGTAACGCTTGGTTACATAATCATAACTGACAGAAAACATCGATTCGGACAATTTAAAATCAATGTCAATCCCTCCAAATTATCCATGGAATAATGGACATGCTTAGGCTTGACTGCTAGCAGTCCATACTTTTTAGCAGCTAGGACGCTCGAGAGGAAATATTATTTATCTGTGGTTAATTTGCCTTCACATAAAGTTAACTTTTCCAGGCATATAATTTGCAAAGATCCCAAGTTTGGACTTCAGTTTTTGTTTTAGCGAAGGGAAATTAGCCACACTAATGATCCATGCAGCTTGATATTAGATTAAGAAGCAAGACATTTGTATGAGTTTTCTTGAAATTACATCTGAAAAGATTCTCTTTTTCTGTTCTGAAACGATTTTCGACAATAAACACAATCAACGCTTACAGTAAAATTAGTTTCAGACTATGGTGACACAACTTCGTTCCTTTATGCCTAGCCTGTATGTTTATGCCTCCATCATTCATCTCAAAGTTCTACAATAGTAGTAAGAACTATTTTTAATATCACGACATGAACATATAAAGAACACAAATGAGGCTGCGAAGTGCTTCAAAATCAGTACTGAGCAATTATTAAATGACCAACAACCATCCTATATTTTAAAAATATTTCTTGCATTTTTACTACATTTGACCCGGTTGTGCGAAAAGGGTATAATTCAAGATACAAATTTAGTTAAAACCTTGTTCAGAATTCAGAACATTGATTTTAAACATTATTTTTAAAAACATTTTAAGATATTTTTTCCGAGTTTAATTCGATATCATTCAAAGAAATGATATAAAATATGGAAGTGTTATTCCTTGATGTAATCAAAGATATTTCAACAGATGCAATGTAGCATATGAGTTAAGCAGACTCAATGTTGATTTATAGTTATCTTATCTGAACTGTTGCTAGGGATACTCGTTTTGAATAATCTTAAACGAGAGAATGGGGGGGGGAGAGAATTCTTTGTTTCGTATTTTTCCCCACTTGCGACAAAATGCGGCAACATATAAAATATGATGCAAACATCATTTTTTAGTGAGACCCTAAACAACCTTCTGAGTGTATTTAAACATTACAAACCACTGACACTTTAAAAAATGCAAATTTTTACATGCTTCTAAACCCTTTTAAATATATAAGTTACGTACGTAATACATGTATTAAGTAAAATGTAATACAGATTGCAGAGAGATGATCAGCGTGTATTTCACGCGTGGAAAGAGCAACTTTACCGCATTTCTGCCAGTTGTCACAAGACTTATGAACTGAATCTCCCCCCCCCCCCACACACACACACACACTGAGCCATGTACTGTTATTAGCTATTGCGGTCTAGAATCCCGATAACTTTTTTAATGTTCTTTGAACATACAGTAAAATTGCTTATTTCATGTGTGTTATGAGACAACCACGTTTCGCGGGAGACAAGTGCTTTTAACTGGGGATAAGAATCCTGATCGAACGATAGAATATGAAGGTCCAGATGTACAAATTAATAATTTTATAAAGAGTTTATTAAAAAAAAACACTATTTAACACAGTTGCAACCGATATTGTTCATTTTGACAACAGCGGCATTTCTTGTTCAATATTAAGATTGTGCAAGTTTTCTTCAACCATCGATCCGACATGACTGTGATTGCATATCATGAGCACAAGCAAATTAGAAATAACAACTTCTCGCTCTATCACACAGCAATCTTCTATGCAGTTTCAAGTTACAGGTTGATACGTGATAATTGTATGTGCAGTTCTCATTGGATGAAAGAGGCTTCAGCAATTTGTGCTCTGTTGGCCAGAGAAGCTATTCGGGGGACATAATCAAATTAATTTGTTCATTTGACGAAAATAAGATTACGTCTGGCAAGAGAATATGCTGATACGACCGAGTTCAATTCATCGAGTTCAATTTATTTTCAAAGACGGAGAAACATTGGGAAGAATCAATTAGCTCTTTTGTCATGGCTAAATGCAGAGTTTCGAACATTTCTTCCTTTCTCTGCCAAACAATTATATTTCAAAAATCTACAATTTGAAGCGGGCTTCTTCCTGATGTCTTTGGCGGTGCACATTGCTCTTACAGAAGTTAATTTTGTGATGTTGAAAAAGGAAACACTGTTCTTCAAATGCAACTCCAGATTATTGATTTCGTGCAGTAATTTTTTTCAGAATGGAAGGACGCGGGGGTGGGGAGTGGGGAGAAGCACTCCTGTTGTGGACAATTCCATGCAATGTAAATTGACCATGGCGTACACCCTCATCAATCGAGGTCAGATATTTGTGTACATACAGGATGATAATCACGTTTTTATGGATGTAAAGAGCCTTTCTTGTCGATGTGTAATTATAGTCGTGTTATATGGTTAATATTTACAAAACTGGTGACGTAACATCAATATTTTTTCCAACTTTGCCTTTTTTATCAATGTCTTTACAGATCATTGGCAAGTGTTAATGGAGTTCACCGAAATAGATCTTTATTTACGGAATATCTAATGAAAGCAGATACAGTTTTGTTATGTATGAGTAAAATTAAGAGGCTACTGTGTGGTTCATGAAAAATTAAACCAAATATCTAAAACTTATTTGACAAGAGTAATGTAGAATGTTTAGCCATGTCTGATAGTAAAGAAATCTAAGAAAGATGAATAGTAAAGGAGCAAAGTTCACTAATTGGTCTTTGATTACAGTTGTTCTCTTATTCTTAATAGATAGACTAATTTTCAGCTTCAGCTCTGGAGTTTTTACGGTAAACAGTTTGCTTTTTTGTCATGCATTATACACGCCTAGTGCAGATCATAATTTAACCCCCCCCCCCCAAAAAAAAAAAAACACAAAAAAACAACAAAGATCTGATATTGTGTTAATAGTTATTTAAGAAGAACAACGCTCAACTTCACGTACAACGTTTATCTAATCCTTCTAAAAGCAACAAATATGTATTAAGTGATGGCATTTTCTATCATATGATAAGTATCGCTACATATGAGTTGCTTGATGTATATTTAGCGCACTCTATTAAAATAACTCTCGCAATCGCAGAAAAAGAAAGATGCATTATACAGTTTCTCGCCTAAAACGTGCGATTTTAACATGTACCTTTCGAGACAGGTGCTGCTTATTATACGTGGCAATTTATCTCCGGATAAACAAAAATACATCTCCGATAAAAAATACATACATACATGTACAGACGAAGGGATTATATAATCCAATTATAACCATATTAAAGTAACTCATCGCATTACCAAATCACCATACAAACTGCTTGTGATCGAGTATGCTGAAGATGACTGAACAAAAATAGCAAACGTAAATATTACATATACTCTTCCCAAAATTACAAAAATGAAATATTAGTATTGTTTTTGTTTTATGCAGTTTTTCAATTCACAAAAGGTAATTGTTGTGCTTCCATACTTTTTGCATGTGACCTTTAGGTTTCAACTGCTAAACATAACGTCCTATTAATGGAAATAATTTATGTTATCACCGATAACGTATGTAGGTAAAATTGGTTGTTTCAAACTTTCTAAATCAAAATCATGAGTAAGATCTTTATTTTCTGGTTAATTGAATATAATACAAAGATGCAGTTTGGTTTTTATAAATTAGTTACATAGGATTTCAACGGGTGTTTTTGTTTTCCCCTTGACCTATGAAGATAATAAATACGCTTTAAATAAAATAAAATAAATGAAAATACTTTCTACTTTTTAAAATTACTGATTTTCCGAGCTTATAAAAGTTTAAAAATTAACATTTGCTTCGTAGGATCATATGGTTAGGAAATAAAGAATGTACCTAACGTTGAACTAATTAATCGGGCTGTATGTTGCCTAGACTACAGAAGTAACACAGTAACCTATTGTATGTTCCGTAAACTACAGAAGTAACACAGTAACCTATTGTATGCTCCTCACACTACAGAAGTAACACAGTAACCTAGTATATGTTCCCTAGATTACAGAAGTAACACAGTAACCTATTGTATCTTCCCTAGACTACAGAAGTAACACAGTAACCTATTATATTTTCCCTAGACTACATAAGTAACACAGTAACCTATTGTATTTTCCCTAGACTACAGAATTAACACAGTAACCTATTGTATTTTCCCTAGACTACAGAAGTAACACAGTAACCTATTCTATGCTCCCCAGACTACATAAGTAACACAGTAACCTATTATATGTTCCCTAGACTACATAAGTAACACAGTAGCCTATTATATGTTCCCCAGACTACATAAGTAACACGGTAACCTATTGTATTTTCCCTAGACTTCAGAAGTAAGACAGTAACCTATTGTTTGCTCCCCAGACTAAATAAGTAACACAGTAGCCTATTATATGTTCCCTAGACTGCAGAAGTAACATGAGTCTTTGCAGAAAGCTAGTGTTCAATTTTGGATTTTAATTTGATGCTTTACAGCACAGCAACACGAGGCATCAGAGTAAAGTGCCTTTCCCAAGGATACACAACGATAGCCGACTCAGACTGATCAGATGGTATCATTTAAACCCTCACCCTTTCGGTCGCGAGACCGGCACGCTAACCACTAAGGCACCGCGCCTCTTTCAGTTATGGAAGACAAATAAAATATATTAAAGTACAAGAATGACGGACCAAAGATTAAGGTACGAGAAGGCAGGACCAAAGATTAACGTACGAGGAGGCAGGACCAAAGACTACAGTACGAGAAGGCAGGACCAAAGATTAACGTACTAGAAGGCCGGACTAAAGTAAGCCATTATATTGTGTACAAGTACTGTAAATATTTAACATTTGGGTTTGACGAGAGAAAAGAAAAATTGTTTAGCAATTTAAGCACTATATTTAAAATAGAGGACACGTTGTTCAGTGCAAGACCTAGAGAATACATTTTATTTACCGATATGGCATTATGAAAATGGTATATCTCCCAGTTAAAAAAAATTTCGTGAAAGAGAATCACAAACGACATCAAAAGCAACAATATCAGCACATGTAATAATAAACAGTCACCATTGGTCATACCTTGCGCGCGCGTCATCTTTTAACATTTGATCATGAGAACTGCAAAGAGAGCATTGAAAAAGAAGGTAATTCAGCACTCAAGAATGCTTGAATTTAAATTTTCATGCCAGAGAGACAAATTTGATACAAATTACCAAAGGTCTCGTATACTTTTCGTTTTGTTTTTGTCATCTTCTTTCACAGGACTGTTATTGTGATCATTAAAATTGCATGCGGACTTTACTTTCTCATTATTTAATAAGGAACAGAAGTCGTAACCACGTCATTTCATGTCTAATTTCTCATGGTGTTCATAACGCTGCAAAACATCTTGGTAAAAATGTGACATCGTATATATATATATATATATATATATATATATATATATGGAGGATATTTGCTTGTATCGAGTAAACACTTGAGTTTTTTTACCCATGAGATGAAATGTATCCGTTATTCACTCAGAACAAATTAATTTTCTTTTTATTTTATGTTCAAACATTAGCTAGCAATATCCATAACAGATTGAAGTAGCAGATTTCTTACGGTTTTCCGCGGGATACTGTCAGCTTTTTACTATTTATTTTCTGCTGTGTTTTGTGTATTATATTCGTACATATAATATCAATAGTAACATAAGTATCTTTCCTAATTCAAAAGATAGAAAAGCACATAAACAAAAAAACTTTAAGAAAAAAAAGCATATTTTAGGAGTTTAACCTGGAACTCCTGCGTGACAGGTAGCCATGCTTACCACTGGACCAAGCAAGTGTTAAAATGGATCAAATTTCTTGGTCATAATTAGATCGATGTCTATTGACCGCAGATAAAAATATTTATCATTTATTCATTGGAGTAAATTATCAGCATTATTGGAAAATCCACTTCTTCACGGACTAGCACAAAATAAAACGTCATAGAGTATTGATCACGTGATTTCGAGCTGAGCAGTAAGCGTTGATTTTACAAAAGAGGCCTTCCTTAACCAGGATTTACAATCCAAATAAAAGGAATAACAATTACATGGGATTTCTTTGTAAGATTGGAATGGAACGTCAAATTACCCAAACCAATTGTGAAAAAAAAAATCACTGGAGCCTTAAGTCCATGTATAAAAATATACGGTATATTGTTTTGTCCACTAAAATAAGTTCGATCCACTCCGTAATTTACAGACTTCTCATTTGGAATGATTATTGACTCATATAGTTAAGCTATGAAGGCCTAACTAGGTAATGTTTTCATAGGGATAACTTTCATCATCCTGAAACCATAATGGTGACATTTTTCTGTTCCATCTTCTTGTATTGTTTTTAAAAAGAAAAACTTGATGCAATTTTGATGTATGCAATAATTAATACAAGAAGCAAGAAGCTAGATCTGTCTAGAGAAAAGACCTGTTCATTTAAATTGTACATTCTAGATCTGTCTAGAGAAAAGACCTGCTCATTTAAATTGTACATTCTAGATCTGTCTAGAGAAAAGACCTGCTCACTTAAATTGTACATAGGATACATCGGGAAACAACACCCGCTAACGAACAGATTGTGTTACTTGCAAATAATTTGGAGGCCCATATGTAAATACATGAACCATTGCCTTGTTTAATGACAACAATAGATGTGACCTCATGAAAGATGATGACATGTAATCCAAAATGTTGCATAATCTCAAAATACTAATTTTGTGATGAAGATCAGTTTGTGTTAATTTTGAACGACAGAATCAACTATTTTTCGAGATTTGCACAAGAAAAAAACAGCGGTCTTGACAAAAGTAATGGCTCAAGTATATGTACAACTGAATCAAAGCTTTAACATTTACATAAAAATGATGTGATCATTACAAATTTGTATGGCTGTTATTCAAAGGGAAATAAGCTTGAAATTGATACTTCTCCGTCAAAAAGCAGGGTTAACAGGAGAAAAATATAAAGTTCAATATCAGTCTCGAGCATAGTAATGCTTGTATATTGCACGGATTTTTTGTCTTCATCTCAATGAATACGTATAACTAAACAAAGAAATGATATAATTATCAACATGTGTATTTATTCATGAGTAATATGTTAAAAATCAAACCATTGAAAGTTTTCTTTTCAGCTACAACACCTCCCTAAATATTCGTGATCGACTTTGACAAGTTTTAATTAAGCGTAACTTCTATTGATTATTTCGAAGAAAAAGTTATAAATTATTCTTGCATGTCATTTTTCCAGTAGTTGATATTGATCGAAAAACGACAATGATTTCAATAGAGCTTGATATTTTCGGAGGACTAATTTCTAAACAATTTAACACCAGAACGCAATCATTTTTTTAAAGAAAGAAGTATTTTTATTGCGTTTTATGGATAATTTATATTTTTTTCCATTTTTACATCTAATACAAGAATACAAAAACATTAAATACCACAAAAACATAAATTACTAGATCAGGGAGACGTGGGAGTTTTTAAATATCTTTAAACTCCACTAGACAACTCATATTGTGTGTACTGTGTATCACCATCTCGTACACGGACACGAGAACAATTAAAAATTAAAATAAAAAGCTACTAGACCGTTTCACAAATTAAAAATTACTAGAGCAGTCAAACGATGAAGACAACGAAGGAACATACTATAATTTAAAAATTTTCATTATCATAAATAATGGCAAAATGCAGAGCGCAAAATGTTCGTGGGATTTAAATCTATTAATCTGTTGGATGATATTTGCACATGCGTGCATCAGCGATTGTAGCCCGCGTGAAAACTTTGCTTCTCAAGAACGCGTCAGGGGTTTCGGGTTGGGTACCTACAGTGCTGTGAGCTCGCAGACAGATCGATATACACTGACAACTGTTTACTCGATTTTTTGCTGAATGTAAATCAGTTACCTGTTTTGGATCGCTAGCGCCCCGGTTCCGTATCTGTGCGCGGAGTCGTCTGTGGTTTTCCATCTCAAACAGCATTCCGACACGGTTGTAGTTTTATTTTCGATGTCCACCAAGTACAGCTTGGCAATTGTACTGAAACTACTTTGGACGGCCGCAGAATTTCCGAATAAATGCGCATCAGTGAATGTAACCGTAATGAAATTTTTTTCTGGTGCTGCCAGCCACACCAGTTACTATCGATATAGCTCCGACAACAATTCCGATTGGTGATAGTTGCCGTCGTCGTAATTCCCACCCCACCAACGGCAACAAATAGCATTCATGACAACACACACGATTTCGTGAGTAAAATGCATTTTTGGTGATTTAATCTCGCAGCTGTTGTTCCGTTTCAATTATTTTATTGCCTCGGTAGCTTTGAGGGTCCATAAGGTATTTATATTATTAATGTTACCTCGAAATATGATTCATTGACAGGCAGACCTTGTCCGGACGCATCGCGCTCGGGTGCAAGACGCACACGCACTTCCAACCAATTGTTTTCCTTCACTGGCACAACTGCCATGCAATTATAGAAAATATCTTCCTGGGGAATATTTATGTCTCCGGCGATAATTTGCACGCTTCCAGGTTTACTTAGAACTACATTGATTACGCCCTGCTTCGTGTCTTTAACGATTGTTCTCGTTTTCCTCCAAGAACTGTTACACGGACAAGTGCGTCTTTGTTGAATAACAGTCAAGATTTTTCTTTTCTTGGTTGAGTCAATGCTGGCCCGTTATAATCGACTGGGAATTTTAACACAGTGGATTTGTCGGTGAACATTACTGTATCGTTGTAAAAACTATCTTTGGCGTTCAACTTTTCATCTTCCCGCGAGCGAGCGTTTTCGCGCGCTAATGCCTTGATTCCGAGCTGGCCAGCTTGGACTCATGGCATTAGCGTGCGAAAACGCGTTTGGGTCGACGCCAACAACAACCCGGTTGCTCAACTCTATTAAATCGGCTTTGGTGACAAATCTGGTCAGATCCACAATGGCGATGCGTCGGGTCGCTGCGCTCGCACGTCCGTAAATGTCATCAGGCATTTCGTATATACTTTCAAGTGTAGCTTCTAAGTGATAACGTAAAATCAATAAGTGCTTGCGGGGTCGGTGAACGAGCTTTGTTTCCCACGAGTGCATGCACTGCTTCAACAACAAGATGTCTGCATATTGGTCTGTCTATTCGAGTTTGCAACGGCAGCGTTGAATAAAACAGCGGTAGTCGTTCAGATCTAGCACCTCGGGAACGTCGAGTGGCTAAACCACCATGTAAAAATCAACAACTTCACGTGGCGGTGCAAGCGCGTACGAGTCAAAAAAGAAAAGATGTCGAGGCGTTAATACATATGTAATCCAATGAGTTCAAGGTCCTGTTGTCAAATCCAGGTTAATTATGCTAGTTTCACATGGGGGATCATTGACGCAAGTTCATCCGACATAAAGACACCTCGGATATGCTTGACTGATTTTGTCATCGTAAATAAATCAAAACTGGTTATTGGACGCGCTTTCATAGTTGTCAACGGCGAGGCCATAACCGAAGACCTTTGCCTGAGGATATTTTGTGAGTTGTCCCGAGTAGTCGAAGACCTTTATCTGAGCGTATTTTGCGAGTCGTCCAGTGTAGTCGAAGACTTTTTTCGTTTTTTCTATTTGTGTACGAGGCTCTATGCGGCCTCCCACTGCCTTTTTTAGAGCCATCCTGGATGTCCATCTGACTACCCCTAAAGCTGCCGCTTTTGCAACCGCGGGAGCCGCAGCCGCCAACAACGCTGGAATCGCCGCGAGAAATGGAAATATTCCACCGCTCTATTGTATTTGCATCAACTCCGACTTCGATAAGTTTAATGTTACTAAGGTGTTATTTTGTTTGGCCTCCTGAACATTGGTTAAGTTGTGTTTGAGTTAGCCACAAGGAGTCATTTCCAGTTAACTTTGTCGGAGAAAGCCTCCGTGTGGGCCCGCAATCGTTTCTTATTGCGCTCTTCATTTTTGCAAGCAAGTTTTCGCTAAGACCAACTTTAACTTCGACATATGACAATATTTCTTATCATGGTGTTCAATTATGAGAAAACAACTACAGGATTTCCACAGGTGCGTCAATGACCTTCGTTCGGCCAACCAAGTCCTCCAACAACATAATCTTATCAAAGAGGATCACAGCAATGCATCTGCAATTGGCACCAGCCGGATTAACACGTGCATATATTGACCACGTACTACTTAACAAGGTCCAGTTGTTCCAACGAAAAGTAATAAATCGGGTACAACGTAGCAAATTCTTTCTGGGAAATCTGCAGGCTTGTATCGACGTTTTGATCTCGACCCATGTACGACCACAGCTTATGATATGTACATGCGGTTTGATTGGTATTCCAATCAAGCAAAATTTCTTCAGTTGGTTCCTGATGGCCACTTAACCGCAGAGAAACTTCAGACACTGTTAACCAGTCAAATGGTATGTCCACCGTTCACCCGAACCATAGTCTGAAACGCTACGAACACATGTCTCGGTGCGCTGATACCTCATTGGCTAGATATTTGCCAACTGCTGAAAGCTGTTTTCTACCGAGTTTGTGGTGAGCGTTTGAAACGACAGTGTTACGTGCCTCCAGACCCCATAAACGACATCAAACGGGTTTATGTGCCAATCGATGGGATTATTACAGGTATCAACAATGTCAATTTTGAAAACTCAAGTTTGCCATCAACATCTCCGTCACGCCAAATTGCATCGTTATCGTTGGGCTTTCGGTACAACATGACTGTGTGTTTGGCTCCGAAAAAAACTTGTGGACATCTCTACAAAACTCAAATATATGCTAGAGAGGAAATGTATACGAAGAGAACAATGAGCCTCCATGAATTGTCCTCGATGCTGCGCGAATCCAAGGTTGAAATTTATATTGATGCTAGTTATAGCCGGCGTTTCAGCATCTCCTGCCGCGTTTCTGACGTTTGTAATAACATACTGAATATTATCTGCATGGTCGGCTCCATCCTTGTGAAAACATCATAGACGGGCCAGCGGATCTCGCGTAATCATCACTTTTGCGGGCGAGTGCGAAAATCGTTGTAGCAACGTCGACGTTGCTGAAACAGGCTTGGATTTCCTTTCCGGCAATGAGATAACGTGCACTGCTGAGCAACTCTATGATGCCGTTGTTGACAAATCAAACCTTGGTACCATCGGCGTAATCGTTACTGTTGTCGTTACGTACAAGTTTTCATCGATTCCCATGAAGGCCTCACAAGGGAGAAATTACAGAGACGTGCCCCGCATTTGTAATTATATTCGGTTACGTTCATTGGGGACCCTAGCTAGGTACGAATAATACTGATAATCTTGAATGCTTCAAATTAACAACACAGTCTCGTCCATGTCAAACACGGGATCGGCTGCATCTTTCAATTTAGCCAAAATGAAACTTTATATATTATCAGTTTCGTCTCATACATTTTTGTGCGACTGCTTTGCCGTTCAGGCTCGTCCACAACCGTAATCCGCTTCCCAATGCCATATTTGCAATCATCGAATCTGCATTAGCTTGTTCTAGACGTTGTTGAGCAACTTCATTGATGATTTTGTCGACCTGGGCTGGCATTGTTGCTGTCAATGGAAGTTCAACTTCTCGTGGAAGCGTAATCGCCTTTGGTAGTCGAGTCACTTATCGTCGCAGTCGATCTCGAATCGACTGGACCGCCTGCAATCCCAACCGATCGCAGCGGCGCTTCTGATGCTGTCAACGACTCGCATTGCAACTTGTTTAGCGATGGCTGCAGTGCGCGAGGTTATGGCCGCGAGAACCTTTGGGGCTCCCATGAACAATCCCTGGACGACTTCACCAGAACCATTTCCACAATATGTCGCATAAACATGTTTTCTCGCGTTGATAACAGGAACAGGTATTACACGTGCGTGTCAAACGTAGCTTCCCATAATTGCCATTGTATTAAAAATCAGGTCGATCTCTAATGTACAGTTGTACCGTACAAGTCTCTCTGCTGAGGTCTAATGCGTGCCCATCCTGGTCCACGAAGGAAAATAAAAGGGGTGTCGACCAGGGATTCCTGCATGGAAGATACACGGGTTCTGTCTGAGTAATCGAGAGCAGATCACCAGGAGGCGAACCGAAACAATATGTAACCATGAGAGGCCATGCCTCCATCGGATAGATGGTAACTGCCACTGATGGCGTTACAGGTTAGATTAACCTGAATCGTCGAGGAGATCCTAACAATGTCTGGCGCGATATTATAACTGGTACCGTCAAGTCCCGCACACAGAATTCGTTGGTCCGCGGGAATCCCATTACTATCTTCAGACCAACCAAGAACCGTTCTCAGCGACGATTGTCCGATGTCATCCTCTTACTGTGGAGATTCGATTGAGATGGTAGAGCTGAGTGTATGTTCATGTTCGTGTATATAGATATTTGAGACATTTTGGTCACCAATGTAAACCTCCGTCGGATCTCATCATTGATCTATTCAATGTCGTACGCGCCCGTGGGAAGTCCAATAACGTTGCAGATTGCGCCCGAGTCTGACGAGAACACAAGCGAGTTATTAGCGCTTTGAGCCCCTAAACGGTCGCGATCGATTATTAGGCTAACTGTAACAAATGCGCAACGACGTTTGTGCGATCTCGAGTGTGCAGGATTTCCCTGCGGTAATTGGTGTCGGGGAAAAAACCCGTAGAATTCCGGTTTCTTTGACGAGATAGTAATCATCGAGCTGACGCTCGGGGTTATATTTGCAGAAACACTCTGCATCGAGGAATTGATTCGCGAAGAATAGGAAGCGCCTCAGATCTCATTATCGGTGTCATATATATCATCAATGTCTTCAATGAGTTCATGCATTAACGAGCGAAACGTCTTTGAGTCCATGATGTTGTCCGTGAGCAACCGCTGACAAATCGACGTAACCTCATTGATGACTTGTGGTGCGTTGCTGCCGGCGTAAACCGACCCGACGAGTGTTTCCAGCCTGTCCACGAGTTCATTAACCTGTTGCTGGTCTATAGACACGTATTTGAACCCTGCGGGTTTGAACCCTGCGTGTGAGGCACCCGTTGAACCTGTATTTTTCAAGTTGTTGCGGTAGAGCACTTCAGCGACGAACATTAAAGGATCTTCAAAGATTATCTTGCGTGACAACTCGTTAAATGTTTGAGGTTTCGTTGGCAACTGTGACTTGTGTCCGGGTGGCGATTCTTCTGGAAAACTCGCAGTTGCCTCTTTGTCGTCTTTGGTGTATTTTGCGATCCTATCACCCTCGATTGTAGCCATGGTTTCATCTAGGCCTTCTTGGATTTGCTCTGGTAAGAGTTTCACAACCGCCGCAGTTTCTTCCGTGGCTGTTTTGATATCCTTAGCGGGTTTAGCTGTCTTGTGAATTGGACCTGGTTTTTCTTTTGTTCCCGTCAGCGCTGTCACCTGTTCCGAAGTTTTTGCGGTCGCGGCTACAATTTCTTTTGTTGGTTTAATCAGTGGTACAAACATTTGTTCGAAACTCGCTGTGATGTCTTCCCGTGCAGTCTGTTGCGACTGCAAGATATCTTTGACACGTTCGCGGGCACCTATGTAATTGTGGAGAAGTTCCAGGTGTTCACTGACAGCTTTGCAGCGTCTGTCAGCAGCCTCTGCTATTGCATCTCTGGCAGATTTCATCATTGTATCATGATTGTTAAATTGCTTCACACGCTCTCGTGAGACACGTTCGTGTCCAGACCTGCACAATACTTGCCCGGTCCAAGACTCAAGTGTGTTTATTTCTTGT
Organism: Margaritifera margaritifera; assembly: GCA_029931535.1. Taxonomy (NCBI): domain Eukaryota; kingdom Metazoa; phylum Mollusca; class Bivalvia; order Unionida; family Margaritiferidae; genus Margaritifera; species Margaritifera margaritifera. The sequence continues at coordinate 1,277,518 of JAQPZY010001530.1, read as the reverse complement.
TTAGTCAGGGTATATATGTTTTTTTTAGTATAAAGCTTGATAGTTTTTAAGTTATGACCCAGGGATTAAGTACTCGAGATAGAAAAGGATCCAGTGGTCATAGTCAGTTGCACGTGTAAATGTGTACTTTCATGCTCGTTAAGTGTATATATAACTAAAGGATGGGGATCTAAATAGTTTCGAAGTTATAACCCTGGGATTAAGTTTATGTTGGTAGGGATGGTCCCCGGGTCAACCTCAGTTGCAGGTTATTGGGTGGATATCTTAATAGTTGTTAAATTATGACCCAGGGATTAATCCTTTGGGTCTTAAGGACAGATCATTGGCCAATGTCAGTTGCATATATAATTTTGCCTTTTTATGAGCTGTATGTCCATAGATGGTTACAGAGTGTGGACTTCAACGGCTTATGTATTCTGATTATACGGCTAAGTTCCAGGGGTAAGAATAGAACATTGTCCAAAGTAAGTTGCATATCTAAATTCGTCTTTTTACACCAAATAAGTTTATGTATGGTTTTAGGTTGAGGCTTCTAAGTTATGTCCAGAAGCTACAAATGTATACCCCATAACACGACCAAGGGGCCTTGTCCCAGCCTCCAACATGACAAGTGTTCACACTTGAGTCGGTGATCCCACACACCAATTTTTAGACGAGTTGGTCATATGATTTGGAAGTTATTTATAATTTATACGAAACCACCTCCACTTTTCTAACCCTAACCACCAGGTTGTATCAAAACTCTATAACAGGTTTGCACATCTACTTACTTACTTTGATAAATAGTATCGCAAGAATTGCTTACGGGTGATAAACTAATGCCTGACTAGCATTGTAATAAGATTTCACTGGGAAAGTTGGACTTTTTCATTGGGGACAAATTCCGCATGAGTTTTCAACTGAAGTATCCAGTATCATTCCTTACTTGTGCATTCTATATCGGTCCACCCAAGGTTAGATCTAATCGGCAGCATCTTGCAGGATTCAATGAATGCACAGTTAAGTTGGGGGGGGGGGGCGAGTTTCACGTTGATTTTGTTGCGAATGTGAGTCTTGGTGGTTATTCATTCATTTTCTTAATCAGCGGTTTGGTCAACATATCGGGTGACACAGATTTTACATATCAGGAAATATATTATATCCAAACTCCTGTCATGGAACTTCTGAACGATTTGATCTCGGGCATGTGTTTGAACATTAGGCAACGCTTGTCTTTGCAGCAGTATATGCCTGAATCTGTCGTCGTGTTTGAAGTTACATTATCACAAACCAGAAGGTCCCTGAGATCTTTGGATCTACGATACGCAACCATAGGAACTTCATGAAATATGCCCTTCAGAGACATTCAGAAGATTCGATCTGGTGCCATAGCTTCCGAATGATCTGTTGTAATTTGGGGCATTGGGGTGGAAAGTAACCACGAAGGGGCCGTGTTTGTTGGTTTTCTTGTGGTTTTTTTTCATGGGCACCCTTATGGAGGAGTCTAGTTTTGTTAATAGTTTTGTCAATGTATTTCGTTCTGTCCTTCTGTATACTTTCCTTTTAAGGTTTCCCTTGAGCCCTCCGAGTCTCTTTTCAAAGGTAGCCGGATTGGAGCATATGCGTTTGGTCCGAATGCACAGTCAGTAACGAAGACCTTTTATTACGTGCTTGGGATGGCAGCTGATCGGGTGTAGATACTGGTGAGAGTGAATTGGTTTAGAATACTGGTCAATTTCTATGTTCACATTTAGGAGACTTGACTGGGTATCCAAGAAGAAGTTGGACTTTTTTGATGACTCCAACGTAAATTGAATCGTAGGATAGAAGTTATTGGTGAATTTAAAACATATTTTGAAATTATCTCTCGTTTCGATCCATTCTGATCCAATGTTGTCAATTACACACACACACACACACACACACACACACACACACACACACACACACATATATATATATATATATATATATATATATATATATATATATATATATATATATATATATATATATATATATATATATATACATATGGGGGCTGCGACGCGTGAACCGGTTTCTTCAAGTATATCGTTGGTATTTTTACATGTTGAAAAGGACATCTTTTTTTAAGAAAACTGCAATTTATTTCATTAAAATATCATCAAGATTCATAGCGATATAATAATTTTAATGCATAATGTAACAACTTTATGACGTTAAAATACCTAATATGACGTCATTTTTCTACGATTACGTCATATTGAACAAGATATGTTTTATCGCGTCATGGCTGAAAATGAATACCATTCTTTATTATATACTTCAGTGTGAAATATAGAAACTTATTGGCGAAATAATTTTCATATTTTTTTCATTCCTATATTTTCACGTGAAAAATATATCCTTATATTTTCACGTGTGAAAATATAAGATTTCCCATCATGCCATCGAAGCTGGATTGTGTGTGCCTGCGCAAGTTAAACCTGCAGCAACACAAACGAGCACTTCGTGAGCTAGAACAAATTAATAGAAACTGCATTACATTTCAGACATGGAAATTAATTTTTGCTGAAGAAATTTGACTGGATGCCGTTCGCGTCTCTATGAAGTTATTTCCCCTTACTTTCTTGACAACAATGATAAACCCGCTGTGACGCTTTGATGAATCGGACTTGCTTTGTGGTCAATTATGATGAAATAGTTCACAAAACGTTAAAAATGTAATTTAATGCGACAGATTAGGTCAACCCAATCATACCGTTCTCGTAAGTCATTAATATTTATATGATCAGCCTATGAAAATGAGGTGAATTACCAAAAGGGTGGTGGGGTGGGGTGCTAAAGAGTGAGTTTAATGTTCTAAGCTTCGATTTTGGAGCAAGTTTGGTATATAATAAAAAGAAAATTTTCTTTTCCTGCGTAAATACCGCATATATTTCATCGTGTGGTACCAAAAACGATATTTTTTAAAGGGTGGTGGGGTGGGGTGCTAAAGAGTGAGTTTAATGTTCTAAGCTTCGATTTTGGAGCAAGCCTGGTATATAATAAAAAGAAAATTTTCTTTTCCTGCGTAAATACCGCATATATTTCATCGTGTGGTACCAAAAACGATATTTTTTAACTCGTGGCTTCGCCACTCGTTAAAATATCACGTTTTTTTGTACCACACCATGAAATATATCCGGTATTAACGTAGGAAAAGAAAATATCCTCTATTTTGTATATTGCCTGTGGGACGTATTTTTTGTTGTTGTTTTTTTGTGTGCATGTTTGTGAAAAACCGGCTTAGCAATTTTAAGGTCCTTCTGACTATATTCTCAGCCTATTCCTCTTTAATCTAGTCGGCCCGTCCAGTGTTAACCTAAGACACGGAGAAAACACTTAAGAACTTAGAACTTTCAGCATTGTTCTGACTGGTAAAGACCCAAACTACAAAATGTTCCGTTACGCAAAAGTGCCTTTTCACATGGCATGCTGATAGAGAATATGCACTTGGAACAATGTAATACAATTCTATTGGTAGCGATAACTCAATCAAAAGTGAACATGCAACTTTAATCCTTTAAAAGGGGAACAAAACTAACCACGGACTGGAAAAGCAGTCTGCGCACAAAAGCTGAGGCATTGTTTTGCCATGAACTGTGACAGCATCCAGGGTTTAGAGCTTAGCCCGACAGCAATGGCTTTAAACATCTTATGTTTAAAAATTGAGTTAAGCATATATTATCTTTCATAACTTTGGATAAAGACGAAATATAATTTCTATTTATTAGACCCATTCTCTCTTTGATAATCGAAAATTTAGACTGAAATATGATTTTCTTGTCACCCTCTTTTGAAGATTGACAAGTCTTTCTCAGATATGTACGACTGAAGTAACATAATGGAAATAAAGTATAGATGTTGCAATGAGATGTGAGACACGTTAATTTCTGTTGACGTTTTTGAGGATACATGACACATGCATGCAAAATATAACTAGAAAAGAGGCTCCATTAATCAATGTTTCTGGAATTCCGACACGTTTCTATTAAAAAAAATATTCGTTTGATGTTGAGCAAGTCAAAGAATGCACGGCAAAACCTTTTACAAATTTGCATAAATTACAACATGTTTTGCATGTGATAATTAAACTAGATATATGCAGTTTAAGAACTACAAGGAATTATTATCTACATCTGGATTAAGTAATATATATATATTTTTGTGCGAATTTAGCTTTTTATGGGGATACATTGTCGAGAAACCAAAAGAATAAATGCAGCATCTACTATGTACTGATTTTATTGTCACTGCATGCGTTTGAAACTACTGTCAGCTTTTGAAACAAATGTAGACATAAGATTAGAAAATACAATTCCAAACAAATAATTTCTGTCTAGAATAGTGCCGAAATGTTTTTGCTTTCTATCATCTAATGATGATGTTCTAACTCAGTTTTACATTTTATACAGTTTCTATTGTATAAGCTAGCATTTCAATCGTAATAAGCACCGGCACTCTTTCGCAATTTCAAATGAAAACGATCGGCTATCGCTTGCTGATTAGTACAATTACATTATGCTCTAGGGTCTTTCTAAGACGAAGATCCTTTACACTGCAATCTGCCTTCATACGTCAAATTATTAGACAAATCAACAGATGATAATTATATTTATCTTGCGGGTTGTATGTTTCAATTAGAATAAGAGCGCCTCAGGAAAACTTGCTAGTTCTATCTGAAAGTGTTATTACAGGGGACACAATTAAATTTATTCCTTCACTGAGCGGAAATTTGATCACCTCTGGCAGAAGAAAATACAATCATGGCTCACTGAATTCAATTTATGTGTAGGAATGGAAAGATTGTTGCAATTTTTGCTCAGTTGCTGTCCTTCCAAGCTAAATACCGATTTGGAGCTGTGAAGTGAAACGTAGAAAAAACTAAGAAATGTATGCCTTTTAGTTGATGTTTGTTTTTTCGTTTCATAGTCGTATAATGTACCCTTTACAAAAATGATAAGTAGGTGGTATGGTAAACGAGAGATCGGAGTTTTATCAGTACCTTAGCTGATTTGTTTAACATCACACCAGCACAGTAATGAGGCAAGGAAAGTAAAGTGCCTTTTCCAGAAGCGCACCACGACTGCCAGTCCAGGTTCGTCAGGGCAAAATCAGAACCTGCAATCCATTAAGTGTTTTCGTCTGGCATGCTAACCACAGAGCCGCTGCAATTCTCTATGTCAATAGAAAGGTCTACAAATAAAAGAAAGAAGAGAAAAGGACAACTAATTTCCGACTATTTGGAAATGTATTCTTGAAATTAAAGACATTGTTTGAAATGAAGGAAATATTTTCTTGAAATCAAAAACACATTTTCTTAACGAAGACTTGCATCACTAAGCCCAGTGCTGACTGTAAATTTAACGTTTTCTGTATCTCTCTGTACTACACGGTAAATTTTATTTATAAGGCAGCAATAGAAACAAAATTAGAGGTATGGGCTATAAACACTTTCTTCTCTCACGTGGGCAGGTCGCGTTTTTTGTATCGAACGACGGGCAAATAACAACATTGTAACAGAAATTTGTCACTGAAGAAAAGAATGAAACTTTTCGTGGAAAGCATTTTACAACCAGAGAATGGATAATTAATCATTTTCATTCAGGATGCGACATTTATAGAATTTGCGAAAAAGATGTTAACATGTTTAGAAGTATCTGCTATCAATAATGCGCCTACAAGAACAGTGAACGTGTCTATGGCTTAAGTCAAAGCTTTAGTTTACCAGTACACCAAAATTAAATGGAACGTTGCCCAGACAATCAAAGTCGCTCTCTTAGGTTTATCATAACATAACATAACATAACATAGTGCATCACATTACAACACAACATAACACAACATCACTTCACCCTACATCACACTACACAGCGTAACATAACATATAACATAATATAACATGACGTAATATAACATAACATCACATCTTATTATATAATCATTTTTTCTCCATTAACTTTGCATTGTCAGAATCGTGCAGTATTTCTCCATACTGCACGGCTTCATACTGCACGACACGTGTGTCTAAAAATAGTATCGCGTGTTAGGAACTACTTTTATTGTAAACAAACAATGTACGCAAATGTAGCGGACACCGCAGCTTTTGCTTTATTAGATTTGTCTGTGGATGAACTAAGCAAACTGTTTGAGAGTAGAGATAATAAAGCTGACAATGTGGATGAATTCATTGAGTCACAAAAGAAACTTTCAACCAAGCAAGTGACTGAACGTGATATTCACAATGTCCAGCGGTGGCTTTATGACAACAAACGTGAGACATGCAGTATCGAAAATATCATTCTAATAATGTAAACACTTATTTAGCCTATGGTTCAGACTATGAATCGTGTTCTCTAGAGTCAGAAAAAAAATAGCATAAAAAGGCATCTTAAGACCAAATGATATTCCGTTTCTCTCAGAGACCGCCCATTTTACAACTCCAAGCACTAAATTCGAAAGAAAATACAACTAAAGAAGGCGGATTTTGGTATAAAAGCAAGTGCCTCGGAGCCAATAAGCCACGATAACGAAGAAGCCTTATTTTCTGCTGACGAAATGGGCTCTCACACCCCAGCCGCTTTGCAATTTCGCCTGTTTTAATTTTTTGAGAAAATGTTTGGATTTATAGTAAAAATCATATAGGTCATGTAGCTGGGGTCCATCCAGCAAAGATCATGCAAGTGACAGTACATATAAATATGTCATCTATAGCTGGTAATAAGAATGACAATAAATGTACTTGCTTTTCTGCATCTTGAATTTCTTCAAAATGTGCTTTCTGATGCACGACGCGAAATTGCACTGCAATCTAGACTACATTTCCAACAGAAATCACATTCCAAAGGAGAATTTACTGCACTCCAAAACGAAATGAATTTGATATTCCCTAACAAAAATATTTCATCCTGCATCTACTTGAGAATTTCAATTAAAAGAATTTCATATTTTTTCCACCTTATGATTCCAAACTATCAATGGCGAACAGTAACTCATTTTGAAACGAATGACTGAGCGCGCGGTACTCTACCAAGTTCAAAGGTCACTGGGCGGTGCCATGTGCGCATGAATACTGTTACTGTGTATTTGTTGAACTACGGTTGTGTATTAACTTTAGAATATAGCAGAAATTCAGTTACTTTGTTTCTTGTAGTGTGTTCTTTTTATTATTCAGCCTTAGGTAGGAAAGCTAAATGAACATATAATAAAAAGGTAACTACATTTGTATATGAAAATATTAACTCGTTTTTTCTGAGGTATACTGCACTCCAGACGTCGTGCAGTATAGTTCAGAAAAACTCGTTCATATTTTCCCATACAAATGCAGTAACCTATAAATATTACATCATGCAATACCGGTGCCACGCGATATCATTTGAAATTACATAATACGATAAAAGATAAACGGCATAATACAACGACATATATCACAGTAAAAAAGCACAACAATACCTTTTGTATTATATATGAACATAAAGGTAAATTGGATTTCGTTGCCGCGTACAGCATTACCTGGAGTGTATGGTTTTAACCTTGGCAATTTCGAAATACTGCTCTTCACTCACTGAATCACGCACAAAGCGCCGGCCGGGGGGGGGGGGGGATCCCGAATCTTCAGGCCGTGCATTTGACCATGTCTATAGTGCTTATAGTGTTATTTTCTCTATATCGTCACAATGCAGAGGAGCCTTTCCAGAAAGTTGCTCACTTTTCAGAAGTAATCTTCAGCTGTATAAGTATATGAAACCGTAAAGCTGTATTCTTTCTTGTTATCCGTTCTATGTGATCAAAATGTTTAATATACTGAATGTTAAGGAATTTATACTAAAATTCTAGAACGTCATACCTTTGTCATGTAACACCATGCTATCGGATAGAATATAGTCTGTTTCAGGTTAGACATTTTATAGCTGAACAAACAGGTAGACATATTCACGTATGAATGTGGTTATTATGCTAATAATATCGTAAAGCCGTTCTTATGAAAGAAAAAATTAGTGTGTAAGGAAGTCAGTTCATGAGCACGCATATGTAATGTATATCACGGTATTCGCACTTAAATGTGTCCCGTGTATTACACGGCTCAGTTATTGTATTTTTAGTTATTACGGTGAGTGGTCAAAATCAGTGGGGCTGTCTAACCCGGATATTGGGGTCAATGGAGACGTTGATTTCAGTGACGATACTGGTTAACTTAGTGTGAGGGGCAAAAGGTTCTTGGCCAACTGGTCTATGGGGTAGAAAGGTTCCCGAGGGATCCTTCAGCAGGCCGGGAGAAGTGGACAACACGAGAACATTCCTCGACCTTTAATTGGGACCGATGAACCGGAAGTCGTCACGATCATCGCCTGGATGCCACGAGATAACTGCATCATATATATATAACAGGTTTGAATCTAAAAGTCAATCTCATTATATGTGTGACAATCTAATGCACAGTCATACTGATTAGCGAACAATACCCTGATCATATCTTTCAATAACTCCATACATCGATTATATTTGTTGATAACTCCATACATTGAATATATATGTTGATCAATCCATATATCAATAATATATATTAATGAAATCCATTCATTGATCAAATCAGTTGATAAACGATATCATTTGTGATTATTTGCTGATGAACTATGATTTTATCGTATTTGTTAAGGTACGATACTAATTTGTTATATCCTTCGATGAACTTTGTGCACATGAGTCGGGTAGGGTTTTCATTTGTTATAGTTTAGTTTATGAGAGGTGAAAATAAGGGTGTGAACTAGGTTGTCAGAGATTCAATTATCAATAATTTAAATTTTAAAAAAACGTCTCATTAATGTGCTTGTGTTATGCGTTTTCCCTAGATCAAATCCCACCCGGTTTTATCGTCTTACAATGGTGTCAGAAATGGAATTGCATTAGGCGGTACGTGGCCATTGGTTTATATAGATATTGACTCCGGTACTCTTTTTCACTTATCTGTTTCAGATTGTGACCTTCCTGACAAGGATAATGAAAGTGGGGTGAGTGAATATCTCGCTTACATTGCTTTTGTCCCCTCTTTCGTCATATATAAATCTGTACATATATATCGTTTTTATTTTGTTGGCCTCTGAGAAGGAAGTAACGGTTGTTTTACGTGTCGTTCCCATAATTGCATGTTTCACATGATAGTGCACTTGGGATTGGTGATTTTATCAGCAGTATAAATCATGTCGTCACTTAAAGATCTAGTGGAGATGGGAATCAGTTTGGTTATGAGGGTCCCTTATACATTTTTTTTTCAGGAGGAGCAGGCTCAGAAGAGAGAACAGAGATTAAAAGAGAGGAATATAGAAAGGGAAAAGTTAGAGATAGAGCGGCAGGCAGAAAGGGAAAGAATGGAATTTAAGGAAAGAAATATAGAATTAGAAAAGCTAGCACAGAAGGAAATAATAGGGTGAGAAAGGAAGGAAAAAGGGAAAATATTGCATTAGAGACGCAGGCGGAAGTTGAGAGAGAAAGGGTAGAGTTAGAAGACAAGATTATCGAAAGGGCGCACAAGCTAAAAAGAAGGGGAACAAGATTCTAATTTGGGCAAGATAAGAGGCCCTAATTATCGCCAGTTAGATGAGGATAATATGGACAGCTATCTACATAGATTTGAACGATATGCCCCTGTCCAGAGGTGGAGAACGGTTAATTGGTCGTTCCTTCTCAGCGCGTTACCAAATGGTAAAGAACTGGATGTGTATTCGCGTCTCCTCATTAAACGACGCGTAAGGTTTTTATGACGCGCTAAGAGAAGCACTCATAAAGAGATTTGAGTTAACCTAGCAAGAGTTCCAAAGAATGTTTAAATTTAATATACCTGAGAGAGGGGAACCATTCATCCTGTTTGTCAGTAGGACTGGGAACTATTTACAACGATGGATTGAGTGTGGTAAGGTCTGACCGACTTCTTACTCAGAGACCCGTTGTTAACTACTTGTAGTAGGGAGTTGTACTTGTTTCTGAGGGAAAATTCCTTCACAAATATCTTTGACTACTTTGCTGAAGCTTGAAGAGGTACCCAGAATGTGGTCTCGTAGGACTAGAAGTCAGGTAATCAGTCTTACGACCAGAGGCTCCTAGAACACGAAAAATCTGGTGCCAACAAAGGTTGAAGATTTAAGTCTGTATAGTGTGTTACTCTGCATGATAAACAGTGTTACAAGTATAAGGAGCGGGACCACATCTACTCAGATTGCCCGAAACGAAAGGGAGTTGTCCAAATAGCATCGGTTGCTGTTAAAAGCAGAGAGTGGTCAGGAGGCGACAGGCGCGACGATTTTCCGTGCGATAATTTGAGAACGAATAACGCGAGTACGGTATACGAGTTCACGACGCGTGCGCAGATCGGTCGGGATGTTATTCAGTCTATTAGAACTTGTCTTTTCCCCGAGGTGAAAGTATCGACAGTTAATGATACCGCCACCGGTCAAGAAGTCACGGTCTTATGCAACATCGGGTGTACGGCAATCATGGTAAAGTGGAGTCTCGTTAGGGATGACCCAATGCTTGGTTGGAAATACAACTGTATTTTATTATATCAGGTGATTGATCGCATTTCTGTCCCGATAGTAGAAATTGAAACGACTTTTCTGACCGGAAACGTTGAAGCGCTGTGTATGGACAATCCCATATACAATCTATCAATTGGTAATGTCGAAGGTTCCGGACTCGCAACTATATCAGATTTTAGTTTTCCCATTGTACAAGCGGTCGAAACTAGGTTGCAGGCGCGAACGGGGAAACGGCCACTCCGCAAATTGAATGAAGCCGTGACCAATTTCTCGCGCGATCAATTCATGCGGGAGCAATGGCATGACGCGTCCTTCAGAGCGACCGCGGAAACAATTGTGTCCGTTAGCGAGAAACATTGTAAAGACGGGGGAAAGTTCTAGATTTTTATGCAGGAAAGGATTCATTTACAGGGAAGTTACCAAGTCGGGTGGTAGAAAATTCTTCCAACTGGTTGTTTCGCAGAAATATACATATCCAATGTACTCAGAGTGGCGCACGAGTCCAATATGGCATGTCATTTAGGCATGATAAAAACAGCCGATATAGTGTTGAGCGCATTTATTTAGCCTCGCGTGAATGACGACGTATCACGATTCTGTTGATTGTGCGACGTTTGTCAGAAGACCGTGTCGAACAGAAGAGTAACCAGATTAGCGTTAGTCCAAATGCCTTTGATATATACCGTATTTAAAAGGGTGGCCGTGAATATTCTGGTCCAGACCTGAAAAACCTGTATATTCTCACCCTTGTTGATTACGCAGCTAGATACCTAGAAGCAGTAGCATTACCAGCTATTGAAACTAAAAGTGTGGCGGAGGCACTTGTTAACATGTTCAGCAAGGTACGGGTGCCTGAGGAGGTTCACACGGATTGTCGGGCCCAATTTATTCCTGAACTTATGGCGGAAGTTAGTTAGTTGCTATCAATAAAACAGTCAAGCACAACAGCTTATCACCCCATGTGTAATGGCTTGGTTGAGAAATTTAACGGGGCATTAAGACAAATTGCCACGTCGGCTGTCTGCTGAGGAACCGCGGAATTGGAAGCAATATTTAAACGCGATTTAGTTCGTCTATCGCGAGATACCGAACGGAAGATTTGGAGCAAGTATATAAAATATTACAACCGCCCAACGCTAAATAGGAAATCTGAAGTACATCCGCCCAACGCTAAATAGGAAATCTGAAGTACATCCGCCCAACGCTAAATAGGAAATCTGAAGTACAACCGCCCAACGCTAAATAGGAAATCTGAAGTACAACCGCCCAACGCTAAATAGGAAATCTGAAGTAGATGATTGAATGTCATTGCTTCTCATTACTACTAGGAACAAGTTATTGGTCCAGTGAAAATGGCCTTATGAAGTCAAGCAGGTCAAGAGAGAAATGTACTACAGAAATGGCATGAAAGGTAGGTTGAGAATATGTCACGCAAATATTTTCAAACGATCTGTAGAGAGGTCTGAAGGAACGGTAGAAAAGTGATTTTGAACGTAGAATGCACTGCGGTCATCGAAGACAAGTCGGGTTGTCAACTAAATGAAGACCCCAGTACAGTAATTGGGAATAGAAGGAGTAGAAAAGGCAACGTGCGTTCAGAGTTACCTGAAGGTCAGCGTCGACAAACTCAGAGAGATTAAATAGGTATCCATACGTGTTTACAGATAGACCAGGTCATACTGGGTATTAAGACATGAAATAAATTGAAGTACATCAGAGTCACTCAAAATTAAAGGCTATCCAATACCCGTTAATGCACGGGAGACAATCTACGAGAAGGTAAGTAAGACGTTCGACCTAGTGATGATTGAACCCTCAGAATCCCCGTATTTGTCCCCCGTGGTACTAGTCAGAAAGAAAGCTGGAACGTCAATTGAATAAAATCACAATGTTTGACTTGAAACTGATGCCAGATATCGAAGACTTGTTTTCAAAATTGGCAGGGCACCAATTTCGACATTAGACCTCACAAAAGGATACTGGCAAGTGTCCATTGCTGATGTTGCCGGTGCCTTAATGGCATTCGCGACCTCTAATACCCCTAAATCAGTTTAAATTATGCCTTTCGGTTTGGTCAAGGCAGGCGCATTGTGCTGTCGTCTTATGCGCAAATTCTTAAAAGTTATGGAAAACGTAGATAGTTTCGTTGATGATATTCTTATGTATATGCATACATGGAGAGAGTATATTACTGTCTTGACCAACCTGTTCAATAAATTCCGCAAGGTAAATATCACAGCTAGATCCACCAAGTGTAGTATCGCATATTCTAACTTGGAATACTTGGGTCATCTAGTAAGTGGGTCAGAGCAGTTGAAACCCCACCCTTACAAAATCGGAGCAATCAATGCCGCTTCTAGACCAGAAACCAAGAGACAGGTTCGATCGTTTTTTGGATTAGTAGGACTTTATTGGAAATTCATTTCGAATTTCGTGCTTTATCTAGTTCGTTGAGGCACTTGACAAGAAAATGGCAACCCAATAAAGTGTCTTCCGGTTCATGCCAGGAAAGGGCTTTTAACCCCCTTAAGGTAAGGTGTATCAATGCACCAATCCTAAAGTTACCTGAGTTGAATAAATCATTCGTTTTGAGGACTGATGCATTATACACGAGATTAGGAGAAGTTTTGTAACAGGAGCAAGAGGGAGTAAAGTTACCCATAGCTTATACAAGTAGAAATGGGTGCCTTGTGAGCAAAACTAGTCCGTTTTTGAAAAGGAGTGTTTAGCAGTAGTGTGGGGATAGGAAAATTTCATACACATCACATACCTTTTCGGAAAGAAATATTTCCTTGAAACGGATAACCAGCCCCTCACGTATTAAACAAAGCGAAAGTCGCCAACGCAAGACTGACGTGCTGGGATGTTGACTTTAAAGGCGTATCGCTTCCGGATCGAGAAGACCAGAGAGTTTAAAATGCATGGGCAGGTTAGTTAAGCAGAGTATGATTTGCAAAGAATCGCGGCAGATCTTCCTCTAGCCATGGTTCCAGGTAATGTACATTTTAGTGTCCGTATCTATTTTTTTTGCTTACATTCCGTGATAGTCTAAAAGTGTTTCCACTTTTTATAACGGGGAAGGAGAGGGGGTATGGTGACGGAACTGTGTGCACAAAAATACCTTTTACGTTATGTATGAACAGAAAATATAAATTGGCTTTCGTTAGCGCATATAGAATTACCCGGGATGTATGGTCTTAACCTTGACAATTTTTCGAAATACTGCTTTTTGTTCACACACAGTAGCACACACAAAGCATCGACAGTCCGTGTGTGTGGAGGTGAGGGTGGGGCGTTTATCTCCAGTAATCTGGCAGTGCATATCACCACGTTGACAGTAGTGCTATTTTTCTCTATATCGTCACAATGCAGATGAGCTTTGTCAGGAAACTGTCCACTTTACGGAAGCAATCTTCAGCTGTATAGGTATGTCAAAATGTATAACTTTCTTTCTTGCTATCCGTTCAATGTGATGAAATTGTCTTATGTATTTAATATTACGGAAATCATCCTAAAATTCTAGAAAGTCATATCTATGTTACATAACGCCATGCTATCATATATAATATAGTTTGTTTCAGGTTACACATTTATAGCTGAACAGACAAGTTAAATTCAGTTATATGTTGCACGCATTAAACGATGCTTTTATAATCGAGTGCAATTTTTCTTGTCGTAAACAGATTGGTGTACAAACGTGGTTATTATACTAATACTTTCGTAGAGTTATTCTTCTGAAAAAAGAATACATATCACTTTATTCGCTTTTAAATGTGTCTTGTGTATTACACGGCTTAGTTATTGCATTTTTAGCTTTTACGGGGAGACATCAAATTCCAGAGGGATGTTTAACCCGGATACTGGGGTCAGTGGTGACGTTGGTTCGAGGGACGATACTGGTTAACTCAGTGCGAGGAGCCAAAGATTCTGGACCAACGGGTGTGCGGGGTAGGGAGGTTCCCGAGGAATCCTTCAGCGGGCCGGGAATAGTGGTCTGCACGAGATCATTCCTAGACCATTCATTGGGAACGGTGGTTTGAATGTATCCATATATATGGAGAGAGAGAGAGAGAGAGAGAGAGAGAGAGAGAGAGAGAGAGAGAGAGAGAGAGAGAGAGAGAGAATTACAAATATACACCAAACAGAGTGGAAAGTGCTATCTCTGGATCCTATTATCATACAGGTTAGAGAATTTTAAAAAGAGATGGTCGAGATTGACAAACATAAAGCAGCAATCAAATCGTCGCAGGAAAAGCACAAAGCGGATATACAACAGTTTGATCAGACAAACATTATCGAACAAAGTCTGGCTAAGCCAGACAGAAATAAAAGTTACTTGCACACGAAATAATTCTGCAGAGAGAACAATTATACAGTTTGTTAAACAAACTACAAAACATAAAAGTTAGTTTGAAACGAGATCGAGCAAAAACAGATAGAACAAATAATAAAAATTTCGAATAAATCTAGGCGGACATGGGAATGTAATTACTTAGCATCTGTGCATGAGAGCTAGAAGCAGAGAAAACAGAGGAGATAAAGAGGAAAAGGTACAATTTAGGGCATTAGACACATCTTTATAAAGAGTGTGGTTAAAAAGAAAAAAGTCGGCTACAATACAGGTCACCATTTAAATTCTCACAGGGTCATACATACATTCCTTGTACTTTTGCTATGTCGGATATAGCACGTCTATTTAGTGACACTAGATTGTTGCCAAATAAAATTGTGCAACGTTACATACTTTGTAGAAAGTCCGTAATGCGTTGCAATTAGTATTGCAAGTTCGTAATATTGAAAGTCCGTAATGTGTTACAACTAATATTGCAGTCCGTAATGTGTTGCAGCTAATATTGCATTCTACCGATGTAAGAATATCATTCTTTTACTGCTTTAATTGCGTAGGATCTTGCTATGATGCCAACTAAGACAATTACAGTGCTGTTCAAATGTGTGTAGATGGTATACATTGTTTTGTACAAACTATCCAGTAAAGCCGTTTAAGTGCATTTTAGATAACTATCCCACCCATTAACATAACCAAATTGTCGAATCTCGAGTCTGGCTGGCCAAGTAATTAATTTTTTAATTGGTCAACGACATACAAATATTGTGTTACACTGCTATTTAAGATATTGGTTGGAACTGGCTTTTAATTGTGAAACAAACTGATGTAAACAACATCTGTTATAATTAGTCATAATCACACCAACACACAAGGCACTAACGCTCCCTTTTATATATCAATCTAAATTAAAATAGATATATACATGTACATCTCTCCGTCTACGTGTATCTAATTATCTGTCTGTCTCTCTATTGCATGTATAGTCACCTTTACTGCTGTAAAAGTTGTTTAATAAGCAGTGAAAATGAACAATTTAACTGGTACATTGAGACAAGGTATCAAGCAGTAGTGGATTATGATGCGTATACATGAACATTTAAACTTGTTCATTAATTTATTTATTACATCTATTTATTTGTTTATTTATTTATTTATTTATTTATTTATTTATTTATTTATTTATTTATTTATTTATTTATTCGGCTGCCTCAGTGTTTCCTCGGTATAATATAGCCAATAATGTGTTTGAAATGTCGTTAAAACCAACAAAAATAGAACAAGACAAAACAAAGTTTCGACCTAATGCAACATCTTCCTCAGGTGACAATGAAATACATAGATATAGGCAAACTCACATAAAAAAGTGTAGTGCAAAAAATATATACATTTTGGCATAGACGAAAACAAATATCAAAAATAATGATAATGTCTCAACTGAGGGACAAAAACAAAATACTAGAAAGGCAAAGAAGATTTGCTGGAATCTATTCTCTTAACAGCTCAACAGCGGTAGGCTGTTTGTGGTGTCCTAGTTATCTACGTCATTGCGAGGATATCGTGTTTCATATGGCGCCATCTATATATCCTATAGCGGTGCATTTGTAGCTGCTCGTTTTACATCAAGCATAATTGCCACTGCGAGAAACTAGCATAAAGTATTTACATTATACGGAAAAGTGGTTGAAAGTAGGTATGTGTGCATGCACCAGGGTCCAATGGCATGTCAGCACATTAGTGGCCGCATGGCGCGCCGATTACAGGTGAAGTTTAACAAAATGTAAATGGAAAGAAATGAAAAAAGGCAAATACCTTGGAAATAAATCCTTCCAACCCAAGAAAACCTAGGAAAATAAAAACGTTCCAACGACACGTCAGCACAATAGTGGTTATATGATGTCGATGGAGGTAACTCTCAAAAAATGTCAATACAGAACATTGCAAAAAAAACTATAAAAAAACTAGGAAGATAAACCCTTGCAACCAAACTACAAAATAAAAGATAGAAGTTAAAAAAGTAAATATAAAGAACTGCAAAAGACTTTAGAAAACCATTCCAAATATAAACATGAAGTACTACAAGATAAGTGATCAAGATAATAAAGAATTAATTATGAAAGTAATTATAAGAATCAAGACAATGATAATGAATTGACGTCACTAGAGGAGAGTGAAGCTGAGCAAACTGACATGAATGAAACATTCGCGAGATGGGTTTAACCAAACATTTTGGGGGGCTAGAGTTTCTCTTATAATCCAAATTCGCCATGTGTTCGCAGATGCAGTATCCAATATTTCTTTTTTATGGCCACGTTCAGTGCCAGTCTATTTGAGGTTTCACTTAATGGACAGCATTTTGACGGACTGAAACGTGTGTCCGGCTGAGTTTAAATGGTTGGCGAATTTTGTGTTAACCTTGTTTCTGGTGTGGCTTTTGTGATTGCTCATTAACTTTTTTTAAATCAGCTGGTTCGACAACATATTGGATGGCACAGATGATTGCACGTCAGGACATAAATAACGTTTTTATTGACACATTTTAGTTTAGGGTTGATATTGTAAGTACATGATGTTCATGAACTATTGAATAGTGTCGCATTTATGTACAGATTAGAAAACGTCTGTTTTTACATCTGTGTGTTCTTGCTTCGGTACTATGATTTAAGTTCAACTGGGCACGCACAAGGTGGTCTTTTAAGTATTTTGATCGTCGATAAGCGACCATAGGTGGTTCTTTGAATATCTCCCTTAGACGTGGAAAGGAGTCAATAATGTGCAACTGTCTCTAGATGAATTGTCTTATGTTTGGTATGTTGTTACGAGAGGGATACGATTGTTGGCAGTCTTAGCTTTGTATCTCTAAAACTATTTCGTTTCATGGCCTTAGCTTTTTGTGTAGCCAGATCTATAGTCTGGTTCTTGAATCCCTTTCGTTTTAAGTGCCCTCTGAGTTCCCCAAGTCTTTTGATCAGTGTTTCCTCGTTTGAGCAGATAAATTTAATGCAAACACATAAGCCAATGGAAGGTTTTTTTTTATTATATGTCTATGATGACCACTGGTAGGTGAATAATATTTATGGCAGTCAGTAAGTTTGCAATACAAGTCAGTTTCGATGCTTCCTTCTAGTAATATGGTTCGGGTATCCAGGAATATTTTTCTGATGACTCCATTATGAATTTGATGGTGGGATAGAAATTGCTTCCAAATCCCAAATATTGTTGGAGTTGCTCAAGTGTTCCTACCCATTTGCATCCCGCGTCATCAATAAATCTGCGCCAGATTGAAGGTTTGTGGGGTGTTTGATTCATTAGTGAGTCTTCTAGCCTTCCCATAAACATGTAAGATCTGTCTGTCGGAGTATCTATTTTCAACTGTAAGTTATATATATATATATATATATATATATATATATATATATATATATATATATATATATATATATAGATATAGATATATATATATACTTATATATACATATATATATACATATATCTATATATATATATATATATATATATATATATATATATATATATATATATATATATATATATATACATAGAGAGAGAGAGGGGGGAAAGGAGGGAATAAGCCAAGTTAATAAATCACATCAGGAATTAATTTTTTTTATTCCTTTTTGATAATTATACTTGGACTCCTTAAAAAACGTCTTGATAAACGGCGCTTAGTTAATGCTTGAACAATTAACTTCACGTCTTCCTTCTAGAATATCCATTGTATTTGTATCCGTAGTAACGTTTGCCCAAGGTCTATTCACATAACACGAACTGGTCAGTAATATTAATTATCTATCTATCTATCAATATATCTATCTATCTATCGTTATTTAGTTATTTGTCGCCTTTGTTTGATTCTTGTGTGTTTACATGTACGTTTTCATTGGTCCCTTGTATATATTAAATGGGTATTAAAAAGTAAAGAGTTTTCTTCATGATATTAAGGCGACTCTGAAATTCATATATAATTCCTCTGCTTTACGAAGTAATTCATATTTGAATTTCGATTCAAGTTCTATCGGTAAGATAGATACAACATTATTATTCAACAAACCAATGGTTATGGTCATAATATTTAGTTTCTTTTATGTCTTTTTACTAAGGTAACTACTTGTTTACTAAGTTATTTATAATGCATTGTCGTTGAAAATATCTTCGTGTTTTACACAAGAATTAAGACAGATAGTATTTCTGTGGGTTATAACAGTTACATTGGAATATATTAAGACCAAACACAGATGGGAAAAAAGGAGAGAGAGAGAGAGAGAGAGAGAGAGAGAGAGAGAGAGAGAGTACAAGCCATACAAAATTTATTCTTCTTCTTCTTCTTATTATTATTATTATTATTATTATTATTATTATTATTACAACATACATTTAAATATGGCGGCCTAGTGTTAATTTCCCCTTATGACCCGTAAAGTATTGACCCTGTTTAACATGGTGCTCCCCTCATGCCCTATTTCGCCATCCTACACTACTACCGTAAGTAATCTGGCCCAGCGTGCGTCAAGTGTGTGTTTTACTTAACGTATGACTATAGGTTATTTTTGGATCATACATTTCAATGTTTTTGTGGAATTTAGCAGATAAAATACATTTCCAAGTTTGAAGTCGGTTACTGTTTGGGAGGTTGGGGGAGGGAGTTGGCGTAAAATTGAATTTTGGGACCGATTTTTTTCTTTTCGGTACTCAAAGAAGAGTGGTTTTGGGTTCTTGGAGAAAAAAATGATGAAAATAAAGTAGGAAAAGATTGGGACCAAATGAAAATTTCGATCATGAGGGGATTTCAGCATACCGATGCTTCGGGTTATGAGGGGTTTATATATCTTACCAGTAAGAAGATACAATGTTTGTTGTTCGAAATCAACGGCACACGTTCCATCTTCACTTTGTACTATTATTTCAAAAAATTTAGCGTTCACCTTTCTTATTGTTGTAGGCCCCGGCTTAAAAGATAAAGGTGAACTACTATCACAACTAGAATCAACTAAATGTACTTTCCTGTGTTTCTGAAAATGAAGGTTGTGATTTTCAATCCTATAACAGATTTTGAAATTACTTTTAAGTATTTGTTCTGACACAAGTTTTAGAATTATTCAATGACACTGATAACTTAGTTCCCAGTACTATAACTAGGTGAAACTCGTTGCATATAATATATCTTTGACTACACGTTTCAATGCCGTGACTAAAGACACAAAATGATCTAAGTACAAAAGGATAAAAGTGGTTGTACAATAAGCATGTTCTTTGGGGCATGAATCAGTGTACATCGGATACCTGCTATTTGTTTCTCCGTGTTGGTTCACGATAATCGATTGGTGATAGGTGTAATTTGTGCCCTCTTGTCTAAAGCATGGGTTAACTTCATAGACCAAAATTTCGCAATTGTAGAATCTGATAGAGATAACTTGACAAAGTAATTATTGGTTATTTACTCAGTGTTAATAAATTTGGACCAAAGTCAAGTAAAGAGGAATGACCGAGCTTGAGAGGTCAGACTTCGCCACATGGACTCAGATCCCAATTATTACTTTCGCGTCAGTACCCACGAATGTAGTCTCTATCTATTTTGAGAGTATTTTTTCCTCACGTATTCAATGGTGATCTTTGACTTGTATGTAGTCATTCTTGGTACTGATCTGAAGGAAATTGTTTATTCTTTAGAATATGAGATGGTGTGATAGTCTGCGTGTTCAGGGTACAAATGTAATATAACATATATATACAACTATATTAAACAAATATAATTATTTTTAGTTTAGTGCTCGTTGTATCAATGGTTTCATGAAAAAAATATAGTGGCGTCTTTAACCTACAAAGAGCATGCAAATATGTAGGAAAAGAGGAGCACTGACAGACATACCTACAAAATGTAATATTGAGATGAACGATGACAAGTACAACCTTTACAGTTTGTGTCCACGATAACACAAAGAGCAATACAATTATATTAAGGAGTAATTTTGATTTTGTCATGAATTATGCAGAGTCTGATTTTAATTTTGCTTCACAAAAAGGACATAAATTTACAATTCTAACTACTTCAGTGTTTCAAATTTCATGCTTGTAAAATAAAACTGTATTAATGATTTGTTTGAAAACCTTTTCTCAATAAAATGAAAATGATTAAAACAAATAGCTTACGATATTTTAAAAACAAAACAAAAACTTAACAACACGAAAAGGTCTTAACTCTAAATAGACGAATTTAATTCGTATGTATTTCATGTGGATTTAGTAAGGAGCAACAATAATATAAGGGAGAGTGATGTGTAAGATTACATGAAGAAACAATTACTAATAAAAACAGTATTTTTATTAGAGTAGAAGATTACATGCATTGTATTATGTACCCTAAAACCAAGCAAATATACTCTGTTCCTTCCCCAGCTCATTTGAAACATTTTTAGATTGCTCTCCATCATGCGAAATATCAGTTGGCTGTTAAAATAATGAACTGTTATTTCATTAACATTTCACTGTATTTAACTTCAGAAAATATTCTCAGATACTCAGATTGAGAAATATTGTTTAACTGATGGAATCTATTGAAAATAATACTTTACTCACTTTGTATACCGTTTTCTCCCTCACCCGGTATCTTTTTCGGACACCCATACTTTCGTCAGCAACCAGTCTCCCTGAGGCGTCTAGATGTGCCTCACTGAGTATACGTGCTTTGATCACAGCTGTACAGAAATAGAATTCGGCAAATTGTAATCAAACACCAATTGTAAAGTTGTCTAAATTTGCCTTCCTTAATTCCCCATTTTCCCAGGTACGTGTATATATATATTTCTGTAGTTTGACATATTGTATGGAATCTTTGATTTGGAAAACCAGCAAAGGTGTGTATTTAATGATTACTTTATAAAACTTTGTATGGAGTCTTTGATTTGGAAAACCAGAAAAGATATATATTTAATGACTACTTTATGAAACTTTGTCCTACTTACCTTTCTTGAAACCAATTTAAGGAGAAAATGCATTATAACTAATTTGGTGACATCATTTAGGGAGAAAATGCATAATAATCAATTTGGTGACATCACTGAGGGAGAAAATATTTCTAAAAAGAAGAATTTTTTAAAACAAGACTTTTATTAACTTCTATCTATGAAACCGCTATCTTTTCAAAATGTTTTCTCTTAAAAAAGCAACAGCAAGAAAATAACTTCTATTAAGTTTTCTTAACTGAATCACACTAATTGTATTCATTGTGCCTTTACGGATGTAAATAAGAATGTAATTGCTACATAGATGGAACTTAGCTTCTTCACATTTACGATTTCAAAACTTTCACCGTCAGTAATGATGGAAGGTGATGTGAATCTTTTCAAATATTTTACCCTTTGGGGATGACAATGTTTATTCTTTACAAGTTAAAGAAGAAGTTCTGTCAGTGTGTCTAAATAGACATTTCACGCTGCATTTGAACAGTTGAATATAATAATCACGCTATCATGACGAGTACGAATAAATAGTCTGCAAAGTTTCCCGTGTTTATTTGTCCGACAGCAAGTAAATGAGCTGGGTTGATTTCCAAAACGTCGTTCTTCGCGTATGCGAATTATGATGTAAAGAGAGCAACAAATGGCCAGGTTTATAACTTTGACAGTGCACAGGCAAAGAAAGCGCTTCGCTTTTGTTATGAATCGAACGTTCTTTATGCTTGTGCGACGACATTGATCCTACCAAAGTCCAATAGAGGGTTACCCTCAATTGGAAAAAGCTAGATGACGGATACTGAGGTCTGCAATATTTAGTTACATAATATGCAATAAATGATGATGGCAGATATGAGGCGCCATCTTTGTTTCCTTTACCATTTTCCATGTTAACAAGACCATACTCCTCTTATACTGATTTTTGGTCATAAACAGACACCTATGGTCAGAGTGCCAAACTACACTCAGCATAGCAAAAGTTACTGTAAAAAGTCCACTCGACATTATCCAGCGCGTATCTGGGTCGTCCACGTGTCAGAATTAAATGATTTGCTTGATTATCTTGCTTGACCTCAAACCTCATTTACTTAAAATGATGTAATGGTTTCATACAATTATTGCATATTCCCCTGCACGGCTACAATTTTGTTTCTTGTTTTCAAAACCACCAAATTACTGACATGCCACCCCCACCCCGTCCCCCCAAAACCCCAAAATGAGACATAAAGAATTTGTCGATCTAAGTTGATTTCAGAAAAAAGAAAATAACTTTTAGATGTTGGGAACTATTGTGATATGTTCGTCACATACATTTTCATCTTATTTGTGAGATGTAATGATAATAAAGTATTTGAAACTAGATGATAACGACATTCTATGTATATATATATATATATATATATATATATATATATATATATATATATATATATATATATTCTCTTCAAAAGCAACCATTTTGTTGTAATTTAATGGATGTATGTAAAACTTGGAATGTTTTCATTTACGTCATTACAGCTGTATTAGAAAAGTACTCTCCGTTTTAAAAAATGTCATTGTTCTACCCTGCATTAGCAATTTGATTTAATTACTCACTTATTGGTTCATGAATTTCCTACTGATGACTACAGTGGCATAGTATTGTAGTTGTTGTCCACGTACGATTCGCCGTTTGAAATTGAGAATCCTACCAAATATGATAGTTCTAGTGGTGGTAGTGCATTAGCGTTTTATGAAGACATGCACTGGTAAGTAAACATAAAAGTGGAAAAAGTGTTGCTGTAATAGTAGTCGTAGTAGATGTAGCAATAGTAGCAACAGCTGTGGTGGTGGGTATATTACGGTGGTGTATGTTCTAATAGCAGCAACAGCAGCAGTAGTAATGGCGGATGGGGCAGTAGCAGCAGGAACAGTAGAGGCACTATTAAACGTAGTATCGTTATTTTAATTGTTACCAATACCATCACCACCACATCATCATCTTTAAAGGTAGTCTATTTCTTTGTGTCTTTGTAATTGGTGTGAAAAATACG
Organism: Margaritifera margaritifera; assembly: GCA_029931535.1. Taxonomy (NCBI): domain Eukaryota; kingdom Metazoa; phylum Mollusca; class Bivalvia; order Unionida; family Margaritiferidae; genus Margaritifera; species Margaritifera margaritifera. The sequence continues at coordinate 1,253,637 of JAQPZY010001530.1, read as the reverse complement.
AATTATGCTAAACTGCTTCATATGCACCAACTTATTGAATTGGCACACCAGTAAAACTCGAATGCTTGCACTTTGCACGTACAAGCTTTGGTGGCTTGAATAGCGACCAGCAGCACCAATAGAGATCGTAGGAAAATTATAGACCTCTTCATGATACAATAACCCTAAAAAAAACGAAAGATTTGATCATGACTTTAAGAATGTAATGAAAAGCATAATGTGCTGAAGTTATTCTTAGGTACACAAATATATTTATCTATATACAAACAACATCTTTGTCCGATTTATCAGCAGAGCCCATCGCTGGCATTCATAGTAAGTAAAAAGAAAAAGAATATTAGCTATAAATTTTAACTGTAAAGACTATCAATAATGCTTTGCAATGTTGTTTTAATATACAAAGCAACTGAGGAATTATCAATAATGATTAGTGTTTTGGAATTAATAAGTTATTGTTTTATTTTCCTTCCCTCAAATAAAAATAATCGAGACTTATAAGATTTTAAATTTCATGGCTATTTGTGCAAAGGTTTAATTCATACAAATGAACCTTTCTCTCTTCATTAATTCTGTGTACTAGTATTCATTGGAAATAATTTCATATTGCAAAAATAAATATTAATGTTGCCTTACCGCAGACCACGGATAATTTGAATGTCTGTTTACAGGATTCTGCCAGCTAAACACCGTCTTGCTGTGGACTTGTGCTGACGGAATGATTTGGCTTGGTTTTTATAGGGTCGACATCGGACGATGACGTGGACCTTTAGTTTAAAGTTCAATGACAGCAATCTACGTTGGCAGATATTGCATGTAATCTTGTGGTTTAATAATGGTACCCACGAGATAAATGTTTTTTTTTTCTTTTCAATTACATTTGATAACTTCTATTGTAATTATTTACTAATATTGATATACATTAATATACATTGATATACATTTTTGTCAGTCTCTGCACGCTGTGTCGAAGGATCTTTAATTATAGCAATAGCTACAACAGATACAGCTAACATTCACAATTGATATATTCTAACAAACAGCATGTACCTATAATTGATTTCCCACCTTCAAAAATTCCATAGATCTCCATAGTAATTTATATTTTTGGAGACTACTGTTGAAAGATAAAATTTGCTACAAATAAGATGGGTTGTTAATCACATGTTCATAGATTCCAATAGGTCATGCTTGAGCACATTCCTGATTAAAATGAGGAGGTATATAATAGTTTCAAATCTTTGATGATACATTTTACAAAGCAGTGATAATAGAGGTATATAGGGAATTGATTGCTTAAAATGTTTCTCGTGCACCCTTTTAGTGTAGTTCTCTCCATGCCCAAGACAGTTATTTTGCTTTCATTTTTCTTCAAAAGATAAAAAGGTGCGAGTATTTTACCTCCAAATGTGAAGAAATGATACTTTAAAAAATGATAATTTTTTTAGACGTCTATGGAATACTGGAAGTGGGAATTTATATATGCCTATATACTGTACAATACTACTGTATATTATGATTTTCACACATTTAATAGAGCTTGAAACGTGCCTGTACTGTTTTACCTTTAGTAACACATTATCGATCGACTCATTTGACGTTTTGCACAACCTTTGATAGGGGATGTTTTATCTCTTCCGTAAGAGTTACACACCAAAGCCGATACCACTACGTTTATAAAAACAGCCACTTCATGAAACCATCAATAATTTGCAGCAAAAGCTTAAAGCATTTCAACTTGTGACATTAACTTTTCGCCCTTTAATCCGTAATCCCCAGGAACGTTCCACGTACACTGGTGAGTCGGGCGCAGGTCTGCTGATCCCAAAAGACGATTAGTGTAGACAAAAATTTCAAAATAACTAATACTATTCTAAGCAATAAGCCGCTATTAATTTTACCTTTTGACTCGCAACTGACCGCAAAGACCTTTAGCTTTCAATCATTAAGGTGTGTATTTCTGTTACAAAAACATTTATCTATAATCACGTAAAAGAGGATTTCTTTCTTTCTGTCGTCTTCATTTTTATATTTCATTTTTTCATTTGTGTGTTTGTTTGTTTGTTTACTACCCCTAAACGCGCCATATGTTCAATAATTCTGTCAAAAGAACTTAACAATCAATGCAAAATGAGCCGCAGAAAATGTCGGGGCTTTTACACAACAAACTGCATATCATTACCGTCACGAGCTCACATATTTGCTTCTGAACATACACGATTAAAGATGGATGCATATGCCTTCTGTTGTAATTTACGTGAATGCAAGCAGCTCACTTTTTAAAATATCGGACTATGGCTTCTATTTATAAAATGGACTATGTTTTTTTTTTTTTTAAAAACGACCAATGAAAAAAAGAAAACACTAAGAACTTGAAAAATAGGTATATAAACACGTTTCGGGCGCGTTCAAATATAACAGACTGAAAAAAGGGTGAAAATGATGACCATATTTGTAATTTGTATCATGCAATACAAAATGTTACTTACAATGAAATCGTATGACGTTTCTATAGGAAAATAGAATAACAAAGATACATGATTCGACATCTATTACCATTCTTACTTCAGAGGAAACACATTTCGGCTGCATCAGCTATCTGTACCGTCATCTTAAAGTTTGTTAAAAACAAACAAAAGCACGGATAATTTATAAGCATAATTTCATAAACCGTCTTTAGAATTTAATTTTTTTGTCAAAACAATCAGGTTTGCTGCTAATAACACAAACTAACCATGCGGCATTGGTTTAAAAGCGTTGGGTATTAACATGTTTAGTATTTTTAGAATGCGGAAATCTCCATCATATCATCAGCAAACTGTTGTTTAGACTTAATTAGTTGTTCTATCGGTTGTAAATGGTTCTTTTCTCAAAACTTCTATAAAACCCAAAGATGGGCTAGCATCAAAACATTGCTTTAAATAGATATGCGAAAGGAATTTACGAAACTGACAATGAACTTCTTCGTGAACGATATATACTGAGGAATTATTTGTAACACACTGCAGTCTTATATTAAGATATATAATTGTATTTGCTCAAATGAAATATTACATTCCAAGAGGGAAAGAACTAGACTATATCGTAATATATATATATATATATATATATATATATATATATATATATCATGCATATGTAACAGATGCTAATCGTAATTAATATCATGCATATGTAACGGATCCTAATCGTAATTAATATCATGCATATGTAACGGATGCTAATCGTAATTAATATCATGCATATGTGACCAATGTATCACCTCACATCTGTCCCGGGGCACTGCTACGTGATGACAAAATCAGTTTGTAAACTACTGCAATATTCAGAACCTCGGTTTCTGCAACTTATTTGAACTAAAAAGGTAATGACCTGTAGTATTTGAACCTTACAAGTATACAACAACTATTATAACTGTTTAAATCACGAACTTTATTTGATAATAACGCTTTAAGGAGCTAATTTTGGAGCAAAGGAGTCATATAAATATAGAAAAATAGAACAATCAATGACCCCACCAACGTTAAGACTGGTGACCAGTAACCCTTGTTTTGGGAGTTTAATGGATGACAGAAATCTGCACTCCTTTCAAAACCAGTTTTCAGTAAATGTGACGTGCGAGCGATGGTCCTAATCAGTTAATTTAGTTTTTGAGGAACCCAGAAGCTGATGACTACACTCGGTGATGTGGCAGTTTTGACATTAAAAAAATGAAACTCGGTTTCCGCAAATTGGAAACATGCAATTTAAAAATGTTCTTTTGCTTTTGATTAGGTCTAATATACATTTTTGTTCGAGACAGAACATGTTTAAAACGTGCACGAATCTTTTGGTTTGACTTTGCGACATTCAGAGCACGTGTTATCAGGTAATTGTGCATGAGCTGTGTGGATTTGCATGTGCTACAAATACCATTTCTTCGGCAAATTTTATCTTTCAACAGTAGTCTCAAAAAATATGAATTACTATGGAGATCTATGGAATTTTTGAAGGTGGGAAATCAATTATGGGTACATGCGGTAAGGTAAAATTAATATTTATTTTTGCAATATGAAATTATTTCCAATGAATACTAGTACACAGAATTAATGAAGAGAGAAAGGCTCAATGGAAAGTTTTAAGTCAAGATATTGAAAAATTGAACTTGACCTAGCTATTCTTAACATAATACCTCATAATAAAGATGGTTTCAATCCATTACATTCTTCCAAAGTTATTAAGTAGAAGTGAATCATGACATACAGGAAGGAATAGGAGTGGGACCTAACAGATAGACATGGGACTACATACTCCCTTTATAAATTATGGCATGGACATAAATGAAAACAACAACCCTACATCGGTGACATACAGCTAGCACACATTTAAAATATCACAACAACTTCATCAGTGATTTGATTCATCAATTTATTTACTTGTTTATGGCACATTATAATTTAGTACATCTGTGTTATTACATCTGCAGGCAAATGAAAGACATACAAATGGCATACAATCCTTCACATATAATTGCACCAAAGACGCCTTCAGTAAGCACACATATATATACCGTAAATTAGTGACCATAAATGCATGGTTTCCAAGACATTGGTGAATAAGAAAGCATCAATTAGAAACAGGAGCTCTCGATCTAGAACTCTTCCAGTTTACAGTTGACAGGGCATACAAGACATTAAAAAAACCCAGAAAGAACGTTCTTTTCATCGATATCAAGGCAGAGTTGATGAGAATGAAAGATTTATGTTTTTTTAATTTAAAAAAAAAAAAAAGGAAATATTCTTTAAATCTGCTGCATTAGCCATTATCCTTGTCCACCCCCAGAAGCCAGAATTTACTATGCGAGTCATAGGCTTTGAGTAACTTCTGAGTGACAGCCAGTATGATCATATGCATCAGTAATTACCTTGATTAGCCACTACAGCTGAGGCCACATACAATACATGCAGTCATAAAGGGCTGTATATAGCATGGAACAAATCAACGTGGTCATGAGCTAAACACAAATACTTAGCCTATGTTAGTAAAGCATAAAAGGCAGTCACAGCATCCTTCTTTGGTTGTAAGGGTGTAATACTAAAAGAGAAGCATTAAATTTTCAATTTTCATGACTAAAACATAATTAGCATTCAATAAATGACCTTAAAAAACAAAATTTGAAGAAAGTTACTTAAGCATGAAACACAGGCAACAGATACCACTTTTACCAATAAGGGTGTGGTACTTATCAAGATGCATCCCCTCACCAAGTTTCCTGATTCCTGGTCTAACTATATATCCAGGATGCAAAAATCCTAAGTGGACATGAGCTAAATGCAAAAACTTAACCTAAGACAGTACGATGTGAAATGTAGGTCACAGTGACCTTCTTTTGCTGTATAGGTGTGGTTGTAACAGGGGTACATACAATTGTCTACTTTGATGATTTTAACATGAACAGAGCTTGTGAACTAAACTTAAAATACAATATCAGTGAAAAATGGGTCACAGTGACTTACTTTTGTGATGCTGGTGTAGCACTTGTCAAGATATGTAAATATATATTAAGGCTGAACAGTAACTCAGCACAACACTGCTATATGGTGCTGATTAGAAGTTAAGTTCTAAAAATGTAAACAGTCCCCTCACCAAGTTTCATGATTCCAGGTATAACTGTATATACGGGATGAAAAAACCCTGAGCTCAACAATAATAATAAAAACAAAACCAAGAATGTACAACTAATGTACATGCAATTACAAAGTTAGCCCAATTAGTCCTGGTCCCCCTCCCCAGGGGTCTGATGCTATGCAACCCATTTCAAACTGTTGCCTAGGACCTAGGAAGAATGGCCGAGATGCAGTACGACTATATATATGCTTTTTTATGTACTGATGCCAACTCTAGTACAATAACTCTCCTCTACTTTGTAGAGGTGAGATAAACAAAAAGTATTTTGATGATCATCATGCCAACTGGCCATTAGATTTCGGCACCATGACAAAAGTGTTTCATCAGTGTGATACAATGGCATGTCACATCTGAAATTAATTGTTGCTTATGCGATTGCTTAAGCATAGTTTATACACAGCAATAGGTGACCCACTCACTACCATTCCTGCAAATAGTCTGCATTCATATGTGAGTCTAGTGTTACAGTAGTAATACAATTCTTCTTGTAGTAATTACATGCTGTTCATGCCATTGTCAATTTATTTCTACATGTATGTATACATTTCTTTTCCATTATTGTTGATATGCTGCTGTTGTATAAACAAACTTTTTTTTTTTTCTCTTCATTGAACACTGAATGCTTCCACAACTTATTACATTCTTGGGGGACAACATCTGCTACATATATGTTCTCTTTTGGCATTCACTTCATTCCATTCTGTTTATTCACCCAAGAATCTAATGTCAGCGCTATATGGCATATTCAAACTAAACCCATTAAATGAAATCCACACAGTTGCTGCTGTCATCCCAACCTTCTTTGGACAGCCCAGTCTTCACTGGGCTCCTTCAGTTTCTGCTGAAGAAACTTTACTCAAGGGTTATCCATAACATTCTGTCAGGGAGTTTCACAGCCCAGCTGTGAACTCTGTACAACCACGTTGTGCCATTAAGTAACCGCTGAATCACTCACTGACAGAATGAACCAAAACAGTTTCATCAGTAGCAGCAGACAGTCCCCCTAGGCAAACATTATAATTATAAATAAAAACTTAACTGGATCTGTGTTTTGTTGTGTCTAAATGTAATTTTATGCAAAATGAAATGAAATGAAAATAAAAAACTTTACTTACTTGCTCATTAGTACTTTATTACATGTTCTGTAGAATAAATAACTTGAGCTATTCTCCTTTGAATAGACCAATACAAACGTTTTTGTTGCAAAGAGGTATTAACTGCCAAGTTAGAGTTAGCACTCTCATGAGATCATCTGTGAATCATGTGTTTATCTAAAGTCAGAATTTAAGAGTCCTACAGATATTTTTCACAACATTAATATCAGGGCTCTGTAACAGCCATTATGAGTTTTCCTCTGACCAGTCCTCAAAGACTCATGCTGTTTCCAGTTGTCATCTGGAAACAAATAACTCCAGTTGGAAAAGTGTTTTGTAAAAACAGACCACAAACGAATATCCAGAACAGCGATGAATATTGCCATATTTCAAAGATATTTAGATACTCAAAGTATTTTGATCTGATTGCCAATTTGATTACCATCACTTTTCATCAATGGTCCCATTCTAGAATACATCAAGCAGTTCCACACCATTACAGAAATTTTCCCTTATGGTCGACGTCATGTTCATAGACACTGGCATATGTAATATTCATCTCACTTTCTCCAGAGACTTATTCTGTTATCATAACCAAGCACCATCCGACACTCATCACTAAGTATCACTCTACCCTATCCATTCTGCATGATCCATCCTAATTTGCTCCTACATCAATTAATTTGTCAAATTTGGTTTACTTTTGAGATAGTGAGCTTCTTCATTAAACATGGCTAAAATATCCCTCAAAATGCAAATGCCTCACGACAATTCTTGTGCATGCTGATATGGGGGTTGACTGATTTTAATTCACTCTGCCTCCTGTTTCTTTTTACACGCCATATAGGATCCAGTCACCATGAACACCAAGCTTTCATGGTCGGACACTTCTATTAAGATTTTCTGCATATTAAACTGTTAGATTGTAATAAAAAATATATAAAATCTCACCACTATAGATTGAGCTTTTCCCACAATGTTAGCAATACTTCGAGTACTCATGCCTTGCAAGGTACACTGCAGAATGATGCTCTTTTTGTCAGGTGTCACTTCTTCACATTTATGAGCCATTTTCTTCCTACTATATTAGTTTACTGATGGTACTTGGCAGACATCTTACTTCTGGATAACTTTACATGTGTTTGTACTATTTACTTGCCTGCAGATTTCTACTGAACTAATAAAAAATGATATGTAGTAGAGTCATATTGCATAACTTGCACCCTAATGCAATGCAAACATTGACATGATGCAACACTTTTGTAATGGTGCTTAGAGAAGAACTGAACGCAAACTTAAAAATTCAAGACTTTAGCTTTTAGTAATGATATCAGAATTATATAACTTTAGAATCACCTAGACTGTAATTTCCTCAACATAGATTAATATTTCAAAGATATTCAGATACAAAAAACACTTTTTCAGGTTTTGAGTCTACAGAAAAAGTTACATTTTATTTTCAAGTTCTTTTCATGACTACATTGTAGACATGCGTGGCAATAGAGGTAATTAGTAATTATTCCCTCTTGCTCCTTAGGAGTTGAACAGGACATAAGCAACTGTGTTATTCAAATAGGCACTTTAAAAATTGGCTTTTATGGACAGCCTAGATGAAACAGTGCCTTCTCACATCCTGGATTCATTAGTCAATGTAGTAATGTTTCCAACTAATAGTGTTAACCCATCATTACAACTTTCACCACCTACAAGACAAATCTTGACATATACCTTTAGCATTACTTAATAACAGTGGAGAGATTTCTGATGCACATTTACAGGTAGAAAAATGAAAACAAAGAGCAAAGGAATGAACAAAAATAACAAATGAACACAATTTTCTCTAATACAAAACTAACAAAAATTAACGAACGAAACTTATTCTAATATAAAGCAACTTCGGGACTAGTGTTGCCCAAGAATAGGAATCTTTGTCCGAAAAACAGAAAGGAAACAAGCACCAAGTTCATCCATCCACTACAACTGTCTAAAACCTGATACAAATTTATTGCAAACAAATGTAAATGTCTTTCTTAAATATTCCAAACCTTAAATGGTTTAATTCTGCTCCTTTATAGGCATCATCTTAGACATGCACCTTGTACATTCTAAACTGCACAATTCTGATACCAAACTCTGTACAGCACCATATTTGAAGCCGTAAATAGTTCTGATTTTTGGATTAAGTCATTTCTCAGTTTAAAAGAAAATATATACATCATTATACTTTATTAACATGCATCAGGTTTTCTTTCCTGAAAGCATCACAAGCTTCTGACTAGTCAGGTCATTATATCAACTTTTTTGACTGCCCTCAACACAAAGATAAAGTTTCCACCTAAGCCGAATGAAGATTCACCAAAAATACCTCCATGTTACTGATCTGTGTCGACCTTTTCAATTGCTACTGGAAGGTTGACAAAAACACAAAAAACATATCACAGCTGCAATACTTATGAGTGATAATTTTGAGATGACAGCTGACATACATATAAACTGAAGAACAGAACTGAAACCTGTAAGAAAGTGCTCTGCAGAATATCGACTCACCTCTGGAGTTACGTAGTCGAAATGATGCATCAATACCTGATGCAGTCATAATACTGAAATGCAGGCAAGGCAGGTAACCAGCATTGAACATGCAATACTGGCGCAACACTGAGTGAAAACCCGGTGAACATGTGTCAACTGCCTGCCTGCACATCAATATTTTGCCTGCTCTGGGCACTCATCATGCATTCTATTTCAACTTTGGCCATAACAAAAATTCTTCCACTGCTGATGATGCTGTTGCCACTGGGAAAAAGAGGTCTTGCTATCTGCTAACTGATACAAGGCAGAAAAAGTCTATGGCTTTGTGGAGTTGCTAAATTAACATGTATTATTGATATCTGTGGTATCATAAAAAAAGATGCACCAAATGGCCTTGTGGAGACAAAACAAAATTCTGAATTAAAAAAATATATGATGTGGATCATTCTCCTAGAAGTTTCTAGTAGGTTAATTTAATGATTACCGTTAATATATCAAGTTTTTAATCTGCAAAACACAAGAGTAATAGAAGCAACACATAATGAACAAATATATCCTTTTTAACATATTTTAAAAGGAAAAAAATAGCTCTTTGGGACATTTTTAATTCTTATTCATAAACTGAAACTATTGTTTAAAACAAGTAAATTCATACTTATTTGATTTTTAACAGGTCTGAAAATGCAAGTAGTGATTTCATTCTTTAATCATTTATGTATTTTTTATAAATTACAGGTTTATTAATGTAGCAAACAAACAAATAAATCCATGACAAATGCATGTTTAAAAAAAATGTATAATTAATAGCAAGCATACTGAAAAAATATAACAATGTAGACTGGACTTAGAACTTGTTTTTTGTATTATCTATGATTGTTAAAAGAAATGCCCTTGACAACAGGAGTGATCTACATGTATTTCAAAATATTTTCTACTTAATGTATATATCTTTGTGCATTTTCTGCAGGCACCAGAAATTAGCAATCTTTATAAAAGACATTACACTTGGCTGAATCATTGCTTCATTAAGAACAACGTTTATGTAAGGAACCATAAAATGGAAAATGAATTTTTTTTTCATTTCTGACAAGTAATATAACCTAGAGTTTTCAAGGATATTTTAGTGGTACTGTACATGCAATCACTATTGGTTTATCACAATGAATTTGTCTTACTGTATTATTTCACTCTCTTTATCATAATAATTTTTTCTTTTTGTTTCTAATTTTCATAATTTATGTTGCATACAAAATTAAAGATTAAAAAAGCTGTTCTTCAACAAAGCTTTGTATGGTAAGAACTAGTAAAAATTATTTTAGTTTATTAATATATAAGCAGTTACAAAAACAAGACACTGGCCATGGCCTGCATGTTAACACACCCACTCAAGTCTTGATAATGAAATTGTTTAGCTAGATAACAATATGTGCATCCTGAAGCTATATTTCAAATCCAAAGAGGGTTGGATAAAACAGTACTGAAAGAAAAGGAAAAGGAAAGTCAAAAACTTTAACACCGAGGTTAATCTAGGGTGTGGATGAATGTATGGACAGACACTCACACAGATGCCAAAGTGATCAATATGTTACTTCTGCTAAGGCGAGGTCAACAAAACTGCTATTTGGAAAGCAATCCGGCAGTTTTTAACACCCTGAAGCCATCTTAAATATATTCCACTAAAAAGATACATCTTGTATTTGTCATGTTTAAAGACCCAATTTACTCCCAAAAATAAATATTATATTGACAAATTAACATATTAAACAAAAATGTAAAACATACAAGCATATGAACATACATATGTAGTATCAGAAAAGAAAATTGTAGTGATTTACATTTTGGATGTGTGTAATCACTGAAACCCTAAAAAATACTAGAATTCCGAAGGATTTACAGGTCCTATTTCCACACGAATGTTTGAAATGTAAAGCTGGTCAAAGTGACCTAATTTTCACAGATTCATACCGAGCCCATTATATGATAATAAGATGACCTTGAAAATAAGCCACCTTTTTTTTGTATTGATCCTCACAAACTGTGTTTACTCTTTCTAATATCACATAACACTACTATTATTATTTACAAATATTTTCTTGAAACAAACCTACCTCAAGAAGTAAGCCCAACAAATAATGAAGACACAAAGAAATTACAACAGAGTAAAATAATCTGTGCCTTTTTTTTTGAATGTTTAGGGCACTGAATGTATGTTTCAAATGAATTATTAATTTTATATGTGACGTCTGAGCATGCATGGTAAGCATATATATATATCTAGTTTTAAAAAGATGAGCGGCATGGACTTAAAGTTCAAGGTTCATAAAGATACAAATCAACAGAGCCAATACACAGACTGCAAGGAAATATATGAATTGATTTCAGCTCTTTGCAGAAATTGAGAATATGTTTACAAATATAAGCATATAATACAGTAAAATGTTGATATAATCATTTCACCAACTATCATGACTTTACACTCCTCTGGACAAATGGAATTTCCTCTTGAACTACCATTTATTCTTTTTGATATAATCAATTAGCATGATGATGATTTATCCAACAAAATCTGGGTCTCCCAAAAAGTCAGGGTAATCAACATTATAATGTATTTATGCTTGATATAAGCACTTGAAATGAAAAATGTACTTAAAGTTTACATTGCTTGAATATGATTTAAACTATTAACACACCTCATAAACAGATATCTTAAAGTTCACATTCAGAAGTAGTTTAAAAAGCATACATTGGAAATCAGAAATGTTTTATCAATACTGATTTAACAAGAAAATGAGACAATTTTATTTTGAACCCCAACTATGAGACATATTATATGGCTCTTCCAGTTATATCTACCTGGGGAGGGGGAAATGCATTATTTTCCTAACGAGGTGGGATTTAAACCTATTGGGGTTTTTTCATGTTTTGTATAATTCTATTTGTACTGGTGGTATCCCTTAAAAAATGTGGCATTCCCCTTTCCCCAAGTAGATGTAAAGAAATAGTCCCTAGCAACATAAACATGTTTTCTTCACAATTTTAATAAACCATATTCTCTATTTCCTAACCCCAGCACATACTTGTCCATGAAATAGTCTAAACAAACAAGTATTGTTGCAAAAATATATACTGCCTGTAAACAACACTATATACTAGATGATTTTCCAAAACTTTCATATAAAAGATGGTAACATTGTTGATAGACAAGTGATGCAGGTGCTTCACCATCTGCTAATACAGGCAGGTAAAAAAAACTGATAGCTAGGATTGACCTGATTTTGAACACAAGTATATTTCTGTGGAGGAAGTTTATTTTGCTTCAATGTTTTTTGTGCAATATTTTTGTAAGAATGAAAAAATATGTCATTCTATCAATGATAATGTACATAAATTTCTCCAAAGTCTATCCACAAATTCTTAGCAAATATTGTTTACCTAAACAGTCAATTAGTTTCCCAATAAACCATTCATTGGTACAATTATTCATATTTATAACTCTTCCTCTTCACATCACAAAAGGCATCATCACCAAGAGTTGATGCTTTTTCATTTGATACAGACAATTGGCCAGTGTTTCAAAACAATGGGAGTCTCTCAGACAAGAAACCCAAACCCAACAGAAATAAATAGCTTCTATTTTAGTCTCTTTGGTATGCTGTATCATTTTCTCAAAATTTTGCTTACAGCAAAACTGGAGGCATAAATTTACCACAAAGTCAGGGAAGTTTTTAAAGATGGCATCATTTAATTGGAAGCAGTTTTTGCCAGTGATTTTACCATGTTTTGTGAAAACAATATGGTGTATCAGACACACATTAGTTGTAGCTATAGGCTGGCTTCGGAGTTACGGATTTCTTCAAACACTTCAATTGAGTGTTGGAATTAGCTATACCTAAAGCCCACACCAAAAAGCCAGAAGTACTCCACATGCTCATAATATAGTAATCTTGGGACTAGACATTTTCTTATTTAATGCCCATAATAATATATTACCATCCGAAAATCACTCACTTTATTGGTGACATTTCATTAATAACACCATTACAGAGTTTAAAAAGGGGTATACTATAAAAGGACATAATTCCAATATAAGCTACTTTGAACAAAAACATGATAAACAAATTTTAGGTCTCAAGCAATAATTTTGGGGGAAAAAAAATCAAAAGTTTGGAAATATTCAGTACTTTGTTTCATTATTAATTTTAATGACCATTATATTTAAAAACAAAATTTAGGAAACCTTTTAAAAGTTTCCATCCAAGAAATCATGGAATAATCCTGCATCTCAATTTTACAAAACTGTTTCACATTTACCTTTCATTATTCCTCCCATAATGGTCGCTATTATCTCAGAAATTATATGGAAAAACAATGCACTCTGTGAATAGACTTTTAAAAGGCCATGTAGATGGATGTAAAACATTTCTGAGTCATTATATCCAAGCTTACAAAAGCATGTTCAAGACAAGTGATGTGAACAACATACATTATCTTTTATCCAAGTAAACAAAAACTGCTGACACAGCAGTGGAGGAAACAGATTGTGGGTTGTGCAATTTGCTCCGTTTTTATGATGACCAAAACACAAAAATACCTGTGACAAGTTAACAAAAGGTGCATATCTCATACCACTGTAATTGTAAAACTAGTTCTAGTCTCATATTTACAAACCTTCTCAACCCGAGTGAAAATTAAAACTGGAAAAGTAATCTCAAAATAATGAATCTCATTTTCTTAAATTTTCACAAAATTAGGTATCCACATTAAACAGCATTCTTTATTTAGAAATACTGTAAAATCTGAATAACAGAGTGTATATCTGAAAAAAGGATATATCAAAAAAGCTCTTCTGGTATTTTTGTTTCAAATATTAGTGCATGTACCTGCTGTACTAGAAAAACAAAGTCTCGGGTGTAAACTTCACTTTTATAACGATTATTTTGTTCTTAGAAAAGTGATAAGTGTGACCACTTTTTTTTATTTATGTACAGTACCTTCCTCTATTACTGCCTTTTCTGTCTTGTCATCTTACTTTTCGCTGATCAATTATCTATTATGTAATATGCAGTAAAATCTGGTTGATAAGCATAAATAATCTGGTTGATAAGCATAAATAATCTGGTTGATAAGCTTAAATAATCTGGTTGATAAGCATAAATATTTAAACTTTTATAAGTAGCTGAACTGTTTATGTATTTTACTTTTGTTAAGCGCATACAACCTTCACTAATTTCTACAATAAACATATACACTTATCCAGATTTTTATTTTTTAAATCCTTTAATTAATATCAATTACCAAAATTTTAGATTGCACTTAAGTTGAAGAGATTTGTCAATATGGACACTTAGTAATAAATCTTGTCATGAATATATACAACTGTCAGGTCTTACCTAATCCAATAATTACATAAATGGAAATCAGAGATGAATGCTGTATACTATTTAATATTATTCATATACAAATGTATCTTTCAAATGCTACACACAAACATGGAAGCATGGCAATATTAGAGAAGGATAGGTGAAATGAATTAAATAACTAAATTATGGAAATTATCAGGGAACTCCAAAGGGAACAACTAAATCTTCTTTATGTTGAACTTTGACATCTTTCATGGCTTTAGCAGCTTTGACAGCAGCATTGCTTATCTGAAGTGTAAAATAAAGTTTCTTTCAAAATATATGAATGCAAATATGACATTACATACAAAAAAACTACAGACGCCCTCACTCTGAATTATTCACAAGTTATTCTTTAACTTGCTATTGTACGATTTATATTTGCTGCACTAATACATGATAAAGTCAAACCTACTTTAAAGGTCACATGTAGCAAGTAAATACCTGTCTTCAACAGCCACTTTTTCAAAGTCCTATAAACCATAATATTTTTTACCTGAAGCTGTATTAAGTAACCACCTGTCTATAAAGGTAACTTACTTCAGAATGGCTGTTTAAGTCAGGTTTACTGTACAATTTAAGCATTCTTCCTGAAAATGCTGATTTATTAGGGGGCCCCAGTCAGCTGAGTGGTCAAAGGCGCTCGCCTTTACAGATCACTCACACATCTCGCCTCTGTCCATGTGAGTTCAACTCTCGGCTCAACCAACATGGGTATGTGACAAAGCTTGCCAGTAGCTTCCTGTGGGTCAGAGGTTCTTCCTCTACCAAATATAATGGCCACCATGTGTAGCCCTATCATGTGCTGAAAAATGGCATTAAACTACACAAAACCAAATCAAACTGATTTATTATGTATGTAATGAGCTTAGATAACCCTATTGTGATTTTGCTTTGAAAATAAAAACAGCAAGTTTATGTGGCATTAAAAAGAACCATAATTCTTAAAGAATTCATGCAGTATTTTGTATATGGTGGCTAAGTGGTCAGCATGCCATACTTGCATCAGAACTGGGTGTGGGTTCCTACCATCAGATCAGCCCAGGTTGGCTACCATGGCATGCCCTTGGGGAGGGCACTTTACTCCAATTGTCTTAGCACTATATAACCAACTTGTGTTGCTGTGCCATAAAACATCGAATCATTTATATTGAAGACATTTTCTGTCTCATTTAAAGAAATTATCATTTCAATATTGGCTATATCAAACAGTTAAGTTAGATGTTAGGTATCAGAAGATCAATATGTTTAGAGACTGATGGATGGGAACAACATAAATTTGCCAGTATTCAGGGAATAAAATATAAAACATTATCTCAAGAATAACTGGCAAATTTAATTCATGGTAATAAAAAAACAAAACATTATAAACAAGCAAATTCCAGAACTGATGTCCCCAATTTTCTTTGGAACAAAGGGAGTGTAGTTTTGTAAAGTAAACAGCTTGTTCACAATGGCAATAAGCTAAATGAGTTAAGGTACATTTGTAAAGGAAGACACGTCTGATGACATAGAACACTAAAAATGGAACCCAGGCAAGGTCTCATCTATATAAAGCTGTATACATAATGTGGATCCAACATTCTGCAGCCATAACTCCACTAAATGATGATACAGGAATTTGAGAATCAAATTTGACACTTTGTTATATCAGTACAGAGATGCATATAAACTTATCTTCAAATCCATTAATAATTAAGGAAATTATTCTGTGGAAACAAAAGAGGGTGGGTTGAACAATCAATAATTCTGCTGAATGATAATGCAGATCAAAAGCTGAAAAATTAAACTAAGCCAGGCTGTCATCAACATAAAGTTGCATACCAAGGATAGTTATTCTGCTGAAAGGAAATTGGTGAGACCACCATCAAGAACCATAAACTCAGCTAAATGACACAGAATGCTGACAAAATGAACTCTGCTAAGGTGTCATAAATATCAAGCTGCATACCAAGTTTGGTTGAAATCTAAAAAGAATTAATGGAGTTACTGTGCAGAAATGAAAATTTAAAAGTTTGACAACCTGAAGCTATAGCTCCACTAATCAATGATGCATAATGCTGATAATCAACCTCATCCAAGGTTATATCACTTTCAAGCTGTGTACCATATCTGGTTGAAATCCAATTATAAATAAAGGAGTTGAGCAGAAATGGAAGTGAATGGGTCCATTTATCTGTGGCAATAACTCAACTAAATGATGATTTAGGATGCTGACAATCAAACTCAGCAGAGGCTTCATCGATTTTAAACTGTCTATAAAATTTGGTTGAAATTCAATAATTACTAATTGAATTATTGTGCAAATAATGAAAGTGGGCAAGTCTGACAATAAGGAGATATATGGATTGGACCACTAATTTATTTCCCATAGAACCTAATGTTAATATATTAAAAAATAAAAATATAATTTCTGCATTAGATTGGCATAAAAACCCCATGTGCTTCCATTCATTACAGTTAGAGAAATTGTTTCAGCCTTGAAAAACAGGCACTCTATTGCATTTTTTTTAGCCTCATGCTGTTAAACAGGTTCCTCGCACTAAGAGTTCATATGCTATTATGTCAGTAGGAAACAATGTACAGGATATCAAAATAAATGTAAATATTTTGTTGACAACTATAGTACATAGGTTGAAGTTTAGGAAACTAATAATGGAAAAAAATTAAATCCAATTACTAGCAGCTAATGAGTGTATCTCAAAATATTTTGTTTTCTATTTGTTATTCTCCCACCAAACTCAGCCATAGCCTCATCAATAGCAATCTGCATACTAAACTTGGTTGAAATGCAAAAATTATTATGGGAGTTATTGTAAGAAAATGAAAGTAAGTGGGTCTCAAAATCAGGGGTTATAAGTATGCTGAATGATGCTAACAAAACACTAACAATTACACTCAGCCAAGTCTCACCAATATCAAGCTATATACCAAATTTGGTTGAAATCTAATAATAATTAAAGAGTTATTGTGCGGAAGTAAATGTGCAACAAACAGAAGAATGGACATGCCCCATTTTATATTCCCTGCTTTTCTATGCTTTTCATAGAAAAGCTGGGGACAATATACAAGTACACAATTTTTTTATATCTAAAACATTTTTCACACCTGCCATTTAGTATATTGTACCCTAGTTCAATAAAGTATACTTATTTGAGACAAGAAATATTATCTACGCTCACTATAATCTTAACATTAGATTATTCAGCTACCCATCAGAAACATTTACAAAGGTCAAGAGGAAGGTTATCAATCAAAAACACTTTCAATACTGAGTACCCATATTTGTGCGAGCACAAAATTTTTATGAATTTATAAGGAAACTCCATTTTAACAAATGTTTTGGCAAACAAAAAAAACACATGATCATAATGAGAATAATTTTCTTCACAAAATTTGTAATGAATATGCTAACACAAATTAACTGTTTCCACAAATATTTAGTGGCCCAAGATATTATTTTTTACAGCATGCAGGGCAAGCGAGGCAACTCACCAATTCAATATCAGCAAGGGAAATAGGCTGGGCAGCCAGAACAATCTGTGGTGCTGAGACTCCATTGGGTAGAAAAGGCTTCAGTGATTTATTCCTGTTAGCCATAATTACATTCACCTTTTGACTGAAATTTTTAAAACATGTTAAACATGTGTGCTGAAGTATACCACATTTATATTACAATCATTAACAAGTTATAGGAAGCAGAATTGGGAACAGCAAGGTTTTTAAACTATACAGATTCAAATTCAGGGTAAAAAAATCTTTTCGTTTTAATGAAAATGACAGAACATAAAAATGTTCTTTATCAAGGTAAATTACAGTTAATCTTATGTAAAATGACAACTCAAGGCACCAACTACAAATGGTTGCTATGAACTGGTGGGTTTTATATGCAGGTAAATACTGTGTATCTACTTATGACTGAATAGGACCAATATATACTTTACTTTAATACATACTTAGGTACTTTTTATATGCAGGTGGTGACTGTAGCAGGTTTGACAATGTAATGCAAGATTCGGTTTTCAGAGGAAGAAGCGGTCAAATGCCTCAATGTATCCTCAAGAATCGATCCTTGGACCATTATTATTTTTAGTATATATAAATGATATCGTAAATGATATACAAACATCACTTAGACTATTTGCTGATGATACTATACTATATATAATCGTTGAAAATCCAAATGAGGCTGGTCAAATTCTAAATTTGGATATTCAAAAATTACAAGACTGGTCCCGTCTTTGGCTAGTAACCTTGAACCCAGACACAAAAGAGTCAGTGCTCACAACATGAAATCAAAATTCAAATATCCATCCTATACTGCAGATGTCTAGCAAAGATATTCAAGAAGTATTCCAACATAAGCATTTAGGTATTATATTGTCTTATATACTTCCCTTGTTTGACTATGCTGATTGTAACTGTGATAATTGTACTATGCAAGAAAAAGAACCACTGGAAAAAATAAATTTGGAGGCTATGAGAATAGTAACAGGTGCTACCAAGAGTGCAGCTCAGGCATGATTATATGAGGAAACTGGATGGGATAGCCTGAATTTTCAAAGTTATAAGAATAAATTAATTCAGTTGTTTAAAATGTACCATGGATTTTGCTCTAAAGTATTTACAAGATATGATTCAACCTCTTGTTGTTAACAATGATACCTACACCACTCAATCATCGAATACTATTCAACTTCCTTTGTGCAGAACGACACTGTATCAAAAATAATTTCTGCCTTCCACAATTCAATTGTGGAACACATTACTGATTGAAATAATAAGTAACCCATCCATTCAAAATTTTAAAACTTACTTGAATCAGGATAAACATAAAAGTTCAGCATACACAATTGAGAACCAAATACAGTAGCTTAAATAACGATTTATTCCTAAATCATGTTTCTAACAATAGGTACTGCACATGCAGACAAGTAGAAACAGCTGAACACTTTCTGTTAGAATGCCAAAAAAATACAACTCTGAGACATTGTGTTCTCTTCACATTACTGATACGACTTACAATTAAGACATTATTATCTGGCAATCCGATGTACTCTGATGAAATTAACATGCAAATATTTATGGCAGTGCAAATCTTCATAAAATTATCAAAACATTTTTCAAATTAATACACAGGTCACAACCACACAAGTGTATTCCATCTATTTTTTTTTACTAGTATATGATCTCTGAAATAATTATATATACTAGAACTGATCATGTATACATTTATATTTGTATAGTATTTATCTACTTTAAGTCAGTAGACAATTAATGATTGTTAAAATTTCTCTGTAATAGGGGAGACAGTTTTCAACAAGCTTCCAACTTTCTTTTGAATCCTCTTATATATTATATTGTTATAAATCATATATGAAAATGTTTTCTTGAATAAATATTGTTAAAAAAAAAAAAGTATCTTTGGGAAAGCACTTCGCTCATATTAAAAGTGCCATTAAATACAACAAAACAAACTAAATTTTCAGAGGGCTGCCATTTAATAAACAAAGTAATTATTTAAAAATTACGATCCTGTTTTAAATCTTTCCTCTTATTCTAGCAAATGTTTTACCTTCACAAACAAGCTATGATATTTATACTGTATGTTCACATGACTCACCTGTAATGCCTAGCTCTCTCATGGTACTCATGCTGTTCCACACCTTGGCCTTCAATGGTAGCAACATCTATCACATTTCTATAGAAACAAAACTACATGATCAATGGAAACTGATAGTGTCCTGGCTAGAACCTTTTTCATAAAGTGTGACCAAATGTTTTTTTTTACCACTGAGGTATTTTTGTATATTCAAAAAGGCACCTCTATTAATACATATTATTCAGTATCTTTTCCTCTATCTGTAAAACAGATGTATGTATGTATGTATGTATGTATGTATGTATGTATGTATGTATGTATGTATGTATGTATGTATGTATGTATGTATGTATGTATGTCTGTATGTATGTATGTATGTCGCTGATCTTGTTTGTTTTGTACACCAAGAGAAAACACTAATTTCACTACTGACAGCTTACATATGACCCTGAAATAGAGGCCTGACCCTTTGTTCAACTAACTTGCAGAATTCAGCATAGAAATAGCTGTTTACATTTCAAACATTATCTGGATTAACCAGTTGCTGACCTAGCCAAGATCAAAAGACTGTAGGCTAACAAGAAAGGTCTGTGATCAATTGGGAATGAAAAGAAGCCTGACTATTGTTAGTAACACATGAGCAGGAACTTCACCTGCCTTTATTGACAAGTTTTTGAACTTTAAATGCCCCCGACCCTAATGAAAAGGGATGTAACTTGTATCACTCCTCAAACATTATCTTTTTCCATAAGAGGTTGTTAACATTCACTGGCAAATAGATATTGAACTATGCATGACACACTGGAACAAAAAGCAGAATAGGTCCAATGTGCTCACATGCATGTCATAAGAGGCAATTTTAATATTGGCAGGAGCTGCAGTGGCTCTGTGGATAGCAAGCCAGACTTGTAACCAAAGGGTGCAGGTTCTAAACCTACTTACACATCAGCCCAGCTTGGCTGCCATGGTGTGTCCTTGGGCAATTTATTTTCCTATATCTGCCTTGGCACTAAACAACCAACTTGTGTTGCTGTGCCATAAAACACCAAACCATATCTGATGGCAGATCAGCATCATTTGTATTACTGACAAATCTGGTACAATTCTGTATAGTGATTTTTGCGAATCATTTAAGGTTTTTTTCTTTTCAGTAACGGTGGCCATATTTAATTGCTGATCAACATCATTTGAACAACATTGAAAGCCAATACTTTAGAAGGTATCCACATGTATGCTATTTAAAGTATGATCATAATGGTGCTCTGCAAGATGTAGATGGCAATGAAAACAGCTACATAATAAGCATGTGACAATTTTGGAATGGTAGCTACATAATAAGCATTTGACAGTTTTGGAATGGTAGCTACATAATAAGCATTTGACAGTTTTGGAATGGTAGCTACATAATAAGCATGTGACAGTTTTGGAATGGTAGCTACATAATAAGCATGTGACAGTTTTGGAATGGTAGCTACATAATAAGCATGTGACAGTTTTGGAATGGTAGCTACATAATAAGCATGTGACAGTTTTGGAATGGTAGCTACATAATAAGCATGTGTCAGTTTTGGAATGGTAGCTACATAATAAGCATGTGACAGTTTTGGAATGGTAGCTACATAATAAGCATGTGACAGTTTTGGAATGGTAGCTACATAATAAGCATGTGACAGTTTTGGAATGGTAGCTACATAATAAGCATGTGACAGTTTTGGAATGGTAGCTACATAATAAGCATGTGACAGTTTTGGAATGGTAGTTACATAATAAGCATGTGACAGTTTTGGAATGGTAGCTACATAATAAGCATGTGACAGTTTTGGAATGGTAGCTACATAATAAGCATGTGACAGTTTTGGAATGGTAGCTACATAATAAGCATGTGACAGTTTTGGAATGGTAGCTACATAATAAGCATGTGACAGTTTTGGAATGGTAGCTAAAGAAAACATTATTATTTTGAGTAAAAATATGCCCTTGGATAAATTTTGTTTTACAATACCCTACTCAGCGTCAGAGAATAAACAGGCCTCGTACAATGAGCATAACAGCTGGCATTAGCCAGTCCTGTACAACTAGGTCATGACAGGAACAAGGAATTATTATACATAGTTGACTCTACCAAGTAGGTGTTAAACATTTTGTTAATGTTAACACCTAGTAGGAATTAACATATCGACACGTCACTTAAACCCTAACACATGATAATATCTATCAACCACCAACCAATGCTATCACTGGCAAAGGTGTAAGTATCATGTGATTAACCAGCACACTGGCAGCTTGTCAGACTTTCAATCCTAATGTCTGTCACCTATCACAGAAACTATCATAAAACTTAAGTATGCACCAAAAATTTAACACTAATTCACACGAGGTAAGTATCAACATAAAATATTTTGTTTTTATATGATGTGCTATGCTAATGAGTAGAGTGTGGTTATATCTGCCCTGTCAATTGGTCAATAACCAGCAAACTGACCTGAAGAAGGACCATTTCATTGATTCTGCATTGTACCATCTATAGTCGCAGGGTCCAAATGCAAACAACATAGACCCTGATTTGCCATCGCATAATGCGCTGGCAGAACAGGGTCCATGTTGTTTGTTCTACTAATTAGTCCTTACAAACTGCATTGACCCAGATCTGCAGGTGCATTATGCGATGACAGATCTGGGTCTATGCAGTCGGCAGTTGGTATCGATTTATACGCGAGTATGTACAGTAGTAATCACACTTGTCATAAACTATAGCCATCAAAATCTAACTGCCAGGTCAGGTTCTGACTTTTGAGACACTTGGTTGCCTGAGATTAAAACGGAGTTGTCCCAGACTGCTAGGCGATGGATTTTCTGTCCTTGGCTATGCACAGCTTGGTTGAATTTTGTCCAGAGTTTAAATATAATGCACAGACCCTGGTCCAGGGCTGATAAAGTATTTTATCTTGTTAGCCAAGTACCGTTTGCAAATATGCAAAAATTGTACATTAGATATGAAGAAAAAGTCTAAAATTGCATTAAAGTTAAAATTGTGTGTAATTACATAAAAAATTTTTTATTTCAAACAAATTCCTGATTTTTCTAGCTCTTTAATTAATAATCTGCATGTTTAACGACAAACAAAAGGAGTTCAGCAAACAGTTCTCACCTTGCTGTTTTAGTCAAAATCCTTGTCAGTGCTGACTGCTCATCTCCTTTTGGTGGGGCTCCAGTGGGGACTGGACTAGAAAATGTCTCCCTGAAATAGTAGAAACAAGTGTTCCGTAAAATATGTTCTATATCTCAGTTTTAGAATCATATCTGTCATTAGTTCAAATTCAAACACGCGATGTTACATTGCCCCCCCCCCCCAGCAAAATTTTGAGAATTTTTGGTCATCACCTTCTCTGACAAAGACACCAAAAGTATTTAATTATGCAATCTGACTACTACCTTTATGACAACTGTAGTTAGAGGGAAGACATTGAAAGTGACCAAGTTCATTGTTCTGTCTCAAAGGACATTAGAGTAAAAGTGTAGAAAAGGGAAAATATTGAGCAGTGACCTTGACCCTGAAGATAAAACCTTGACTGTGATACATGAAATGCCAAAGTGAAAAATATACCATGGTTCATCCCTGAACATCACACTCCTTTAAGATATAAAATAGAAACAAAAGAAACCACAATATATAGACTTGTGACCTTGACCTTCAAGATAAACAATGACAATATAGCAGTATACCAAGTTTTATCCACTTACCCTAAACAGCTCATAAGTTGTTGAGCTGAATGGAACAAATTACTGAAACCTAAAATACTTGTCTGTGACCTTGACCTTGAAGATAGGTCTTCCAACTTGGTATGCAACACAATTTCTAGTGATATTATGTAAACAAATATTAACTTTCATCCATTTATCTAGAAGGTAAAGGAAAGTGTAATGGAAAACTTAAAATACTGACCCATGACCCTGACCTTGAAGATTGGACCCAAAATGTGCTTCATGACGCACTTTCTTATGATAATATACAAACGTACCAAGTTTAACCCCTTCATCTCAAATGGCTCTGCAGTAATTGAGTAGACAGGTAAGTGTGATGGAAAACTTAAAATACTGACCCACAAACCTTGACCTTGAAGATAGGAGCATACAAAATAGTAAACAACACACATTCTTGTGATAATATAGAAGTACAGGGTCCATACAAGGGGGCAATTCAGGTGAAATAGTTGCCTTTTTGCCTGCCATGCTGCCTATGTAATCAGAAAAAGAGCATTTACTTTGCCTTTTTTCTGGTCACTTCATATTCCAAGTACAGTATCAACTCTTGTCTTTTTTCTATTCTAAGAGCAATGCCAGGAGTTTAAACATAGTATTTTCATGCTTTTTTGATCAACTTTTGTTTCAGTCTAATTATTATTTGTCTGCAGTCACATTTTAATCAGTGAGACTGCAGTGAGTGAAATTACATGCATCTGTAGCCCAATCATAAGCAAATTATTTCTTTGTGGAGGGTTACAGACTGATTGCCAGTGAAGATAAAGAAGTGTATAAAATGTCATCCTGTAAAAGTTGGATGAGTGGGTTTATACCTTACAATGTTCAGTAGAACCACTCGTCCTCTTGTCCTGACCGGGTAAGAATTTGTTATGCAGAGTAAATCTTGACCACTTACTATTCACTGGGCTGAGCACATGTAGCTGCATTTTCACATACTATGAATAAATCTGTGTGCATTTTCTAACCGTAACAAGCATTTAAGTTCAACACAGCTAAACATCTAGCTTGCATCAATTTATGCCTATTTTGCATACTTGTTGTCAGTCTAGAACATGTTGCAAAGGAAGTTTGTTTCTTACACAGGTATCCTTGATACTAAAATATGCCATTTTAGTTAACCCTCCATTTCTAGACAGCTACTCAAGGGTGCCTATCAAAGAGAAGATTGCTGATTGGCTAAAAGAACTGGAATCTTATTATACATCAATACCCCAATTAAATTATGACAGATCAGATTCTGTCTCAACATTATGTGATTGATTATATGAACCGTGAGAAAGTTCATGGGAATCGACAGAGACATATAAAATGCTGCTTTAGAATGTAATCTAGCAACATTTTTCTTGTGAAAAGTAATTACATAGTTACAGAAATATATACTAACGTCTTTTTTTCATCACGACAGTGTATCAATAAAGTTGAACAAATCTTGACTGGTGACCTTAGGCAAGCATAACACTGTCTGACCAGACAAAAAAATTGCAAAATTTGGTCTCTCTCTGGTTCTTAACTTCTCACAGGTCCAACTCATAAAAATGCGAGATAGCTTATTGAAAAGGAACATTTCTCCACATTAAAATGATGCCTAGATTATTGAAAAGTGTCAATGTATATGTGAATATCATTAAGAAATCGAGATCTAGGTGTAAAACTGAAATTTCTTGATGTAGTATAGAAACTTTGTCTATTATTATATACTTATCTGAAGGGCCATGTATCAAAAGGGGTTTTAAACCACTTGCCTTCACTCAAGACATAATCTTCCATTTGATGCATTAACCCTATACCGCTATAGCCTCATGCACAGAAAACTCCATGATGAAGGTGGCTAAGTTGCACGTAATCCAAGCACCCAGAATTTCACATTAGTGTCACATGGGTTGATGGTAAAAGCATGTAGAAGATCCTCTCAGAGTCTATAACTTTGATCTTGAAGATGGCACCAAAACAATGAGATATGACACAACCTTGAGGCTTTAAGTAACAAGAGTACCACACAGCACATTATATGCCCATCTCATGCCCTTTTCCCTACCAATGACCTTGACCTTGGAGCTACAAACCTGCCAGCTGCATGATAAAGTGTGAAGGTGGATACAATTTCATCAAAATATATGAAGTAGTTTAAAGTGACAGTCTAGATAAGGAAACAGGCCACTGACTTCCCTTGTTTTTGACCTTAACCTTGGGGGCAGAGGGTATGACTATGAATACATCAGACACTATCAAGTCCAGATATACAGCAAGGCTAAAACTGCATGAAAATATCTCCACTGGTTAAAATTTTATAAAAATGTTATACCTGTACAGGACAGAAGTTGCTGATTTATATTTTCCCTGGCTGTGATCTTAACCTTGAGACTGAAGTCATGGCTGTGGTATCTCTAATTATGATATATAATTGGTTTAAGTTTCATTAAAATATCTTCAGTAGTTTAAAAGTTATCCTCCAGAAAATGTACAAAATCACATAATTACATTTTCCCTTGCCTTGCTGTGAACTTCAGCAAGTGGCGGGGGGCCTATAAATGGTCTGTGACATGCTGTCTAGTCATGATATATACATGGACAGAGTTTCATGAAATCTCTCCAGCTGTCACAAAGTTATGGTCTGGACAAGCAAATTTTAATAGAAGGATGGACAGACAATGTGTTAACATAATATGCCTGATTTAAGATGGTTGTAAAAAAAGGCATCAATAGTCATATCATAATTTGACACGACACCACAAGTGTTCTTGGCTTGACCTTGACCTTGAGAATAACACAGAACATGGTATGCAACACACTCTGTGTATCAGTATACATACATTCTTCCTAATATCTAAACAGCTTGAGCTACAACCTGGATACAAAATTGAATACCTTAACATTTAAGATAGAACCATGAAAGTGGTATATGAAACACTGTCAGATTATCATGGATATAAGCATATTCATTTTCATCTCTCTAAATATGGGTTTTTAGTTCAAGACTTGGCAAGAAATATATGCATGTTGGCATGTGACCTTAACTTTGTGGCTATGATTATGAAAGTCACAAAAAGTCAAGATGTAAAATTGTACAGTGTTGGATAATATTACTTTTAATGGCTTTCAGTTAAGCCAAGTCATAACAAGTAAGTAACCTTGAGATGACTGTAACCGTAACTTTGCAGATAGAATCTTGATAGTGGTACAAGACACAAAATCCCAAATATTTCATTTTCATTACTTAAACAGCTTCTGAACTACAACCCAACCATGAAAAATAACATTGATCTTTCAAAACTGGATCATAAAAGTGTGTTATGTGACATCTTAGGTCATAATGCATGAATGTATATATTTTTTATCGCACTATCCTTGCGAATTTGTGACCTAGAGTCTTGACACAAAAATATATAATGTTGATCTACCATCTCAAACCTTGATGAAAATACCATGAAAAATAAATGACATATTTGGAAGTTATGATTTAAATATAAGTTTAATTACTCTACCTTCATTGACTTCAGAGTTACAATTATAATATAAAATGTGAGTAAGCTTCACACATGACTTTGATCTTGCTGATAGGACCATGCTACTGATACACTTGATAGGTACATGTACATGATACACCCTCAAGCTATGATTTTACAGGGGAAACATTTCATTCCATGACCTTAGGCTTTAAAAAAAGCTTCCAGGTGACAGTTTTGACACACAAATAATTATATTGACCTGAGAGATGAGACCTGGCCTTACAGATAGGTCCATGAAAATCCCAAGTGACAACATCAAGTCGTGATGTACAGCTATACCAAGTTTTATGTCTATTACTTTATTTAAAAGTTTGCAAGTTACAGCTCCAAACAAATATAGTAATATCCACCTTTGACCTTCAAATGCGAACCATGAAAGTAGCAAATTTTACACCTTTGTCTTACATATGTGTAAAATTTTACCAATTTTCATACCACTACTTATATCAGATTCAGAGTTACAAACAGAACACTAA
This sequence comes from Margaritifera margaritifera, assembly GCA_029931535.1. Lineage (NCBI taxonomy): Eukaryota > Metazoa > Mollusca > Bivalvia > Unionida > Margaritiferidae > Margaritifera > Margaritifera margaritifera. The sequence continues at coordinate 1,225,605 of JAQPZY010001530.1, read as the reverse complement.
ATGTAACCTTAATCTTTGACCTTAACCTTCAAAAAAGAATGACAATGTGTAAATTTACCAAACATCATCCAGCCAATAGGTTAATTTCAGTAAACCTTCCAAGCAGAATAATTTTGGAAGATTTTGTACAAAATGACAGAAGTATCCATGCATACTGATTCCACATTTTCTTCAAGAAGCACGTGGACAGTGTCACTTGTAGTTTTTACACTGGATGACTTCTTATGTAACCATCAAATTCTGAGTGTAATCAAAGTGAGATACAGGAAAAATTAAACTAGAATTAAATACATGACATGACATTGCATATCGCCACGCTTCCAATCTCTACAGCTAAAGGTATGGCCTGATCCAGGGGCAAATTTTTCAATACTGTAAGTCTGTATTTCTCTTTTCATATCCAGTTGGCGTATATAGTGTGCCCATTTAATACATATATACAGTAAAGACTGTTTATTATGTTCTTGGATACAACTTTTCTTTGTTAGAATGTTTGACTTCAATTTCCCTGGCCACATTCCTAATTGCTATGTATTCTCAAGGTTTGTTATAACGTTCTTCATTACAACGTTTACCGTACATACTCACATATATTCCCATTCGCATATAAGAAGACCCCCCCCAAAACTGAATAGATATAAATACTTTAAAAAGTGCATGACCCGCGGTAAAGCCGACCCATAAAACATCATCAGTTTTTCTCTAAACTGAACCCCCAAGTCCTCCTGTACCAAGGTTTCCTGGCTAACGGCTTCTGTCTAATCTGAACCCTCATGACCTAATGTACCAAGGTTTCCTGGCTAACACCAATATATATCGGTAGTCAACAAGAAAACTTAATTTTTCAAGTTATGACCTTGTCCCGCGGATAAGCCGACCTCCCTTGTTCCAGGATTTTATTTTTTCCTAAATTATTCTGCTTATACGCGAGTATATACCGTAACTGGTTATAGCACTTAATTTGTGTGGTCCAATGGAGGAAATTAGCTCAATTATAACATTTTATCACCTGGTACTCCAAAGCCAGATAAACAAGGGTGGTTGTTTAAATAACAAAGGCGTAACAACAAAGGCGACAGGTAACAAAAGCGTGATAATCGCATACCATTCATAATCAGTAAATAACAAAAACCCAACAAAGATGCCAGGTAACAAAGGCGTGATAATCCCACCTCATTCATAATTGGTACTTTAGAATCATGGGTTGCTGGTTCAATGCAATTAAAGCATGAAAAGAAATGTTTCTGTTTGTACTTTTTTGACTAAATAATTTAGAAATACCCTTCAGCTATTGTTCTATACCTATATGTTGACTGAGTACAGCTTGAAGTAAATCTCTCTTGTGAACATTATAAAATTCTGACTGTTGTGAAAATGGCTGAAAATTTGACAGTCAGAAAAAGAACAAACATCTCTTTAGACACAAAGCTACAAATAAAGAATATGAGGAATAGATATCAAAGTACCGACATGCTTTAATCCAAATATACCTCACAAACCTTGACAAAAAAAGTAAAAAATTAGGGTGAAATAAATATACTGTCTGCAATCAGAATGATTTATCCTGCATGGTGTGATGTTTCCACAGATTGTGTGGCAAACTGTTTTATTAAGGCAGGGTTCAGTGAGCAATCAGATGCCATTACCAGTGATAGCGATGCAGCTGATGATGTTCCCCTTGCTAAGGTGCTTTATGCTTACTTCGGTCTGGTAATGTGATGCTTAATTTCTTGGATTATGTTAATTCTGATAGCGACACTATCACACCTGTGATACCAACAATTGAAATGTAAATTTGTTGTATCATGAAGATATTGTTTGTGAAATTAGTGATCGGCAGAAAGCAACATAGTTATTGAACAAAGACAATTTCACATAAAAGTGACTTTATGATTCACCAGCCGGTACATTTAGATGTATGTTTACACTTTCATCAGAACTTATTGGTTTATCTTTTTTTTCTTCATGATAGCACATATTTATACAAATGTATGTTGTGTGAAAACGTTATTGCCATTACATACGAGTTCTGACAGTAACTATACTAGTATAAATTGTTTACTACATGTATGTTCAACGTCATCAAGATGGACAAGTACATAAACATTTTTAAAACAAATGATGAAGTTGGATATAACGTTTCTTGGTTATAGCATTCTATAATCCCAGTCCCCTGTGAAACGTTATGAATGATCTTTACTGTGTGTGTGAGTGTATGTGTATACATACCTGTGATTCTACTGGCGGTAGGCCAAAAATACCATTTTAAAGACCGTCCACCGCACATACCGTTCAGTAGTCGAAATCTACCGGTTTTGAAAATTTCTAGGAAATTTTTTTTTTTTAAAACCCCCGTTTTTTTTACGCATTCTATCAACACATTAGATAAACCAGCCAGAACCAGTCTACTGGGAACCGGAAACGTTCGACCTATGATATGACTGGTGCGATGGTGCGTGGTTGAGTAGTCAGATTACAATTGTTAGCATGTGTGCACAAGAAGCGGCGAATTGATTACCTTATTGTTGTAATTTGGAGAGTTTAAGGCCAAATGTGTGATGTTGTTTGAGGTGTTATAAGTAATAAAAGGATCAAAGGTAATCCATGATGACCATGAGTCTTTGATTAAAATTCTGCCGATCTTTCGTGAAAGGAAGATAAAACGGAGAGACCGACCAAAAATGATCTTGGCAGAAACACTTGAGTAAGTATTTTGATTTGATGTCTTTTAATTGTTCTTGTGTTGTTCACAATGGTTTAAGATGAATATTTAAGGGCAGCTTGTATATTTTTTTTCAATTAATGTCAAAATGCCGAAATGTCCGCTTTCTCCCAATGCTAAGAAGTCATCAGCTAAGAAATACTACAACAAGTTTAACAACGCCTGGATACCAAAATTTTATGTGGGTGCAGGTGAGTATCAAAGGTCCTGACTTTGCATTGTGTCTTTCATGCAAATTGGATTTTAAGATAGCATATGGAGGAAGAAATGATATCACCAGGCATATGCAGACACCATCACATAGGAGCAATGATTCTTCTGTAACAAACACACCCACATTGAAGGCATTATTTGAGACTGGATCAAAAGTGGATAAAGTGACACTTGCAGAGACTTTGTTTGCAAATTTTGTGGCAGAGCACAATTTACCATTCCTCATAGCAGATCATTTTACTAAACTGGTTAAAGTCATGTTTCCTGACTCTGAAATTGCACAAAACTTTTCATGCCAGCGTAAAAAGACAACACATATTGTCACTCAGGCCCTAGCCCCCCCACTGGGACAGAAGAGTTGAAAATATGTGTAGGAGTCAGAAGTTCAGTATCATGATTGATGATTCAAATGATCAAGGGGATGATAAAATGTTGAATGTTCTAGTCCGTGTGTATGATCAAACAGGTCAGCGTATTTCAACCAGATTCGTTTGTATTCCAACATGCAGTATAGGCACAAGTGAAATGATCTTCAGATCCCTGAACCAGATTTTTATGTAATTTTTGTAAATTTTCATTTTTTAAAATATTTTTATATTAAAAGTAAATAATTTAATATGTCACAGCCATTCAGATTTTACACAGATGAAATATTTTTCAGAAGCAATAATTCAGTATAATTATTTGCAAAAATGTATATTATTTTTAATATTTCACAACATTTGTCAACTTACATCATTGCAAAACATGGAGAGCAAAGAACTAAGTTTCTAAGGAATATGTTGTGCACTATGAGGGTGTGAAAAATTACAATGTTTATGATATTTTACTTTCAGAGACAGAGACATCCCCTGGGCAAACTGTATTGGGTTTTCCAGTGACAACTGCAATGTGATGATTGGGAAGCACAACAGTGTTCTGTCCAGAGTCAAGAATGTCAACCCCAAAGTGTTTGATGTCAGTTGTGTGTGCCACTTGGCAAATATCTGTGCACAGAAAGGCAACAAGATCTTACCCCTGCCAGTACAAGAGCTTCTTACTGAAGTGTTCTTTCACTTCTATCACAGGCATTGAACAGTGAAAAAGATTCAGAATTGTTAACATTAAGTTGTGCTTTCTTAACCTGTGCATTGTAATCATTTTAACTTGCAGATATTAGAAAGTAAAAATTAAAAAAAAACAACATAATTTAAATTGAATATGTTAAGAATTTGACATTTCTAAAGCTGTTTTCTCTCAACTTCATATGTAACAAATTCAAAGTATTGCTTTTCTATTCATTATCTGTATCTTCCAGCTCAAAACGAAAAGAGGCGTTGAAAGAGTTTCAGCAGTTCACTGATGTAGAGAAAATGAAACTTCTTAAACACTGCAGTACCAGATGGCTGTCACTGGAAAGGTGTGTTGGGCGTATGCTGCAGCAGTGGCCAGCCTTAAGAAGTTACTTTGAGCTTTGAGAGCCATCCAGAATGTGAAAAGCCTGGTCGAGTCAAGAGGTGCTATGAGAATCTAATCAATGAAGAGATATGGTTGTACTTCACCTTTCTAGAATTCATCCTACCTATCTTGAATGACTTCAATACCATGTTTCTGGTATAAAAAAACCCAACAATATAGCACTGTTTATTTTGCATATCTGCAAAAATAAAATGTGAATGAAACTAATACCTTGTTAATTTAAACATCTTTTTAGGCTGGTGAATCAATGATTGGACATCTACATGTAGAGATGACCAGGCTACTAAGAAAGCTTCTGGGAAAGTTTGTTTCAACCAAGGTCATCACCAGTGAACCAGATATTACTAATGTGAAGTTCAGACTTCTAGAAAATCAGCATAAAGATAGTATCCTTGCTGTTGGCTGGAGAGCCAGGGAATTCCTGAGCAGCAATGAAGATCTAGCTCCAGAAATTACCAACAACTTCTTTAGGTAGGTCTAGTTCTATAGATACGGGTTGGACTGAAATCATGTCACTTATTAATAAATGTTCCTGAATTTCACCATTAAATTTCAGGAGTGCAAGAAAGTTTTACTGTGAAGTGGTGGGGAAAATGATTGACAAGTTTCCATTTGATGATGAAGTTCTACGAGCCATGGCCTATCTGAATCCAGACACCAAGGAGAAGGTCTCACCAAATGAAGGTCTCCATCTTTTGTAATTAATGAACTATTTCAAGTATTCTTTCACAAAAATTATGTTCAAGTCTTAGATAAAATATATCCAGAAGTTAAAAATGTATTACTTAACATTTAATTTTAAAGTTGGGAAAAATTATTAAAATCATGTGTTTTTTAACTGTTTATTTCAAGTCTAAATCTAATTTGTTTAAAATTAATTACAGTGGTGAAACTTGCCAACAGATTTTTGGACATAAGCCTAGAAGAGAAACAAGCCCTTGAGGATGAGGCTCAGGAATACATATTAAGTCCAAGCCAGGAAATTCCTCCTCGGGGTGAAATGAGCTTGGAGCAGTATTGGAGATCAGTCAGCAGCCTCAGAAACCCAGCAACAGGAAAACTTAAGTTAGAACTTCTTTCCAGACTGAGTGTAGTTGTACTATCATTGCCACATTCCAATGCTGACACAGAGAGGACATTCTCCATTCTTCTGAAAATCCAGTGTGATTCAAGAGGACGTCTGGACCAGAAAACTATTGAGAGCCTACTAAGTGTGAAGGTTAACAATCACAGTGAATGTCACCAGTGGTCACCAGACAGTGATCTTGTGAAGGAAACTAAAAATTCCTGTGGATTTTATAAAAAATCTTTGCAGTGAACTGTGAGATGTACAACTCTTCCTTTTTCATTTAATTAACAATATACTGGCTCATATTAACAAACTATTATTGTAACATTTTCCATCAGATTCTGAATCTGAATCATGTTCAAAATTTGTGTTTTATTATAATATGAAGAGAATACATATTATGTGACAAAATGAACTTATTTTGTTTTCAATCCCCTTAAAACACGTAAAATTTATGCCGATAAAAAATCTACCTTTTTAGAAGCCAATCTACTGATCAAAATTTGTAAATCTACTGGTTTGAAATCCTGGTTCTGTTACAGGTATGGTGTGTGTATGTATATATATATCATGTCCTTCAAACCTATATATGGTTATTGAGTGGGGATCTCAACAGTTTTCAAGTTGTGCCCCAGGGGAAGCATACACACAGGGACCATCCCTGGTGCAAGACCAGAGAGTGTAACCCAAAAGCAAAATGCATACGTTATAGCCTTTGCCCTGATGATGACACAAACCAACTTTTAAAATGTCCACCTACAATACTTCAAATATTTAGATTTGTTTTAAAAAATAACTATCCCCAAGATATTGGTCCCATCTCACTGTGTACATCTAAAGACTACCCCCAATCATATCCCAAAGTTTCAAGTCTGTGTCTTTAATGCTGTAGGAGATATACCACATTACTAATGGAGGGACAGACAGCCAGAGAGGCAGGAAGACATAATTCCCACCTTTTTAAAAGATGCATGGGGATAAAAGTCACTGTTATTTTTTTTAACCTTATTTAAACATTATGACTGTCAATGATAATTATGAAAAGATTTCAAATACTATCAAAACTTTGAGAAACATCTTTGATTGGTTGACAAAGTACACCTTTTATGAAACAGCTTTTCATGAAATGAGAAACACAAAACAAATTTACATACATGTATATTTTAATATTCAGCAAGACTTTTATTTTAATTTTCAATACTAAGTATACTTTTACAACAACTATAAACAACAAACTCTAGCTAAAATATTATTTTCCATCTACCCCCCCTAAAATGATGTTGCAATTGTCTTCAAATTTTTCAAAAATATAAATTATCCATTCAACTGTCATGACTGTAGAAAGAATGATTGTGAGGTACATCCAAGTAATGAATGGAAAAAGGAAAACCACAAATAACAATCTATGTACATTGCATGTTTTATAATTGATAAAAAAAAAATTTCAAGTTTGTGGTTTTTGTGTAATGCTGTCTGTAGGTGATTTCATGGTATTTGTGATAGCCAAGTTCCTCAGATTACTAGGTATTCAAAGTCTACTAATGTTGGCAACAAGAACATTTTATTTCTTCCCTTCAGATGATAATTTTAAAAGATACTGAAATTATTATCTATATATTATGGTACTGGACAGCAACACTGTTTTACATGTAAAACATTCATACAAAACATCATTTTCGTCTTTCCAAGAACACAAATTTAAGTGTATTTTGTAAACAGAAACTAAACCCATTCTTTGGATGCACTGTAAGTAAAGCATAGATGTGATCAAGGTAAAAATATACATATAACCCTTCACCATAACAGTTACACTTCTGTCAATGAAAGCTAAGTTCACAATGAGTCTAAACAGACAAAATGGTTATGGATTGTAATATATGAGAATCATTGCCATGCCTCTGCTAAGCTGGCTTGAATAATTCTATTAAAAAATGGTTTTAATGGTCCTTTATGAGATTTGATACCTGAAGAAAAAAACACCAATGAATAAAGAATATAAACCAAAACGAATTCATGATGTATGATGCCCTGCTGAATGCATCTGCAGTCCATACAATGCGCAACAAAGAAATGTGGAGTGAAGCAACGGAATTGTGGTTTAACAGTAACAGTTCTCTGAAATAAACAATATTAATGACATCAGAACAGTTTCTGGTTATACAGATAGCACGCACTGCAGTCATGCACTCAATTAAAGGTCAAAAAGGATGAGAGTATATATTTACGCCTTCCACTCTCCGTGTTAATTTCCAGTAACGATAACTTTATTCATTGTACTGAATGAATATCCACTCCTCCATCACTAATGTAAAATATCATTGTGATTTAACTTTTCTGCCAGCATGGATTGGAAATTATGGTACCAACTAGATCATTAATAATCCAGCATTTGTATGATTGTTTTGAGATGCCAAAATTTCTCTCATATCAAATCATTTCAAGCCATTTTCCATAGGTTGGAACCATCAAGCTCCACTGTATCTTTTGTACTGTCTGCTATTTCTTCTTTCTCCGTCTTCTTGATCAAACTAATCCCATCTGTACAGGCGGTTTTTCACAAAACACATTTCTTCTTGTGGATGTGGGTCTTCGCCACTCTCATGTTTATATGGAGTCACCAGCTTCTACGGTAACAGCCTCAGTTGTTCGAATATGTATACATTATTCATGTGCACTATTTTTAGAACTCAAAAATGATGTAAACACTCTTCAAATCTGAAAGTTTGACTTAGATTACCTATGTAAGTTCAAATGTTTGACATGTATTTTATGGGTCAGAACGTTGTGTTTTTACAAGGTCAACACTTCTTTTGAGTTTTCTGGAATTTTATATTTTTTAAAAATATTATGCAGTATTACTCCTTTAAAGAGTGAGATTGGTCTCTGAAGCTCAACATACTTGATCAGTTCTGAAAGATGGAGTTCTGACCCTAAAGTCGAGCCTGAGCTTTCCGGCTACCTTTTCTTCAGAATGAACAAGGTGAAAGGGTGTTTTAACTATATCTTAATGGTTCTCCTTAAAACACGAGTGGACCCATATACCTCCTAGGACTGGGCTTCTTTCTCACCAGTGTGGCTGGGACTGGGACTGAGGCCAGGGAACAGTGTCACTGATCTGTCAGACCTTGTGAAGCTTGTGGGTATAAGGCTCCTGAATGATGTCTCTGTGTCAAGAGGTGCTACCCTCAAAAGGTTCTTACTGTGTTCTAGTCAGACTTTTGAAGTATCCAGGGTGGAATCCCTACAGAGGTGAAAATGCTCTGCAGGGAGTGCAATCGACATCAAGAGCATTTGTCTTGATGTCTTAGTGACATCTTCCAACAGTCTCTGTAAAGCGGCTGGAGACAGAGATTGAACAAGTGGAAGGAGGCAGCTGCATAAAGGTCAGCATTGGAGACTATGGTAACATGCGTACAAGCCTTGCGTTCCATAGCCTCTAGAGACATAAGCAAAATATGGGCCCAGTTTCCTGCCAATATCCCCATATGACCGTTACTTAACACTTTACCTTATGCCCTGTACTTGTTGCCTCACCCACTAACAGATGCCCTGCACCCAGACAGGGGATGACAAAGTCTTTATTATGGGAATATAAGTCAGATGAATGAAATCTCAATTTGAACACACGTCTACCAATGCAAGAAGAAAACAGTGTTTAGATTGTGCTGAGAAGGTTAGACTTGCACACAAGTGTTGGCAACTTCCCTACACCAGGAAGTGCTGCTGATTCATCCCTAATCGTAGCTGACAACTTGCAAACTACCAGGATGTGTCAGTGCACTGGAAGTCACCATGGATCCCTCCCTTTCAGGAGCTGACAACTTCCTTATCCTGGGAAATGCCAATGACCTCTCCTGGGAACAAAGGATATCTGCCTGTGAAGAAGCAGCGACTAAATCCCACACCTCATCTGGCCATAAGACAAAGAAAGAACAACTGTCTTTGCAAGCACATATAATCCATACCAAGCTAGTGGGGTGAGAGTCCCAAGCAGCCTTCTTAAGGCTACATCAGCCAACTCCTTGTGGCATGCTAAAAACGCAGAAAGAAAATACGTAAAACAACAATAGAACAAAGTTGGGATGGATCATACTTACCCTAACTCTGGTTATTAGTGGGGGGCTACATTATAAGAAGCATCACAACACAGATACAGGAAAAATGCTGAAAGACTGGGAAACAAATATCAGTTACGACATAGAAAAACAATGTGACTGATGCCAATTATGCCAAAAGACGGTAAAAGATGAAAATCATTGAGCGCCCAGAGACATGTGATAGCCCACCTGAAGTCCATGGAAAAGGTTGATATTCCGAATAACAGAAGTAACTAAGGCATCAGACTAGGGTCATGTTTTTTTTGTTCTAAGACCTCTAATTACTACTTGGAGAAGTAAATTCAACTTGGACTGCAGACTAGCACCAGGAAAAGAGATAGTAAAATAATAACATCAGGTAATTTATTACTGCTATTAAAAGAGCAATAACTCTTAACAAAAATCATTCCAGCACTGTGATATTTGTATTTGCGCATCTCCAGCTATTGACAATAATATGTACTCAGTTTTGCACTGATCCATGACAAAACGTGGGGCAAGTTGCATTCACAAGATTCTGCCATACACTACATTTAGTACCAATACAAAAAGAGCGTTAACTCCAATAAAAATTGAGGGAGGACAGTAATCTGTCAATATGTACATCTTCAAAATGATATCCATAACATATACAAAGTTTCATGGTGATCCATTTAGAACTGTTTCATGACAATCCATCAAATAATGTGAAACTAGTTGCGCTAACAAGACTGTGTCATACACTGCATTAGACTACAAGACAAAATAACTTTAACAAAAAATGCCAGAACAAAGTGATTTGTCTAATTGTGCATCTTCATAGGAAGAAAATAACATACCAAGTTTCATAGCAATCTATTAGAAACTGTGTGGCTAGTTGCATTCACAAGATTTTGTCATATACTGCATTTTGCTGCAAGTCAAAAAGGGCAATAACTCTCATACAAATTGCAGGAGAAAAATGATTATTGATATGCGTATCTTCAGGTGATGGCCATAATATTTACCAAATTTCTTGGCAATCCATCAAAATCTGCAGGACTAGCTGCACTAATATGTGTGCCAGCTGGTCGGACACAATGATTACTATATAACACCAGTCTCAATAATTGTGTGCCAGCTGGCCAGACATGATGATTACTAAATAACACCAGTCTCTATATTACTGTTTTTATTGTTCCACAAGATCGTGTTCATGTAATTGTTCTGAAAGCTGCTTTACAACTTAGAATTATATTGGAAATGTTAATCTTAAATCCAGTTGATTGTGTTACTTCATTTAGCCAGGTAATTTCACAATATTCCAGCATAAATGAAGAGTACCATGAACAGCACATATGCAATCCCACATTAAATAGTTCTCTATGTAGACAACTGAAACTTTTGTGCACAATCCATTTGTCTTTTTTCAGTCACAGTGAGTTTGACTTCTGACCTTTTGATCCCAAGAATGATAGGCTTTGTGCCAGGATGCTCTGCACAAAATTTGGTTGAAATTGGTCTTGCAGTTTTTGAGAAGCTGAAAATGTATTGACAGACACCACATTGGCAACTCCAGATGGAGGAAGGACCATACCAGAGGCTCAATTAGGCCTTACAACCAGATACGTGAAAAATGACTATTAAAAATAATTAGCCAAGCATATGCTCTACTCAACTTCAGTGTATTTTGGCTATGTGACCAACTAATAAGTCTATTATAAACACCACAGATTTAAGTTCTGCGCTAAGTAAATCAGAACTACTCAGATTATAGCCATCTGACTTGGATTCCTTCAAAAAAGACATTTAATATTATTATTATTATTATCTTACCCATTGACTGGCTGTGTCTGAATATGACGGACAGGGTTTCCTAATAGTCTGGTTCTCTCATCAGCACTGCCCTTAAAAACAGAAATAATATTATCAATGAAAGGACTGTGATCAAAGAAAAATACATGCAATTTCACATCATTCTTAATTCTGGGCAATAAAGTTGAAAACTATCATCTCTACCTTCCAGCCCTGTTCATCTTTAAAAAAAAAGTATAAAATACACCGATTCTAAGCAGTTCCAACACAACATAAACAGTACATACATTTTGCCCTGATAGATAAAACCACCAATGGTAGAGCAGACAAAGGAGCTGGGTGAGACATATCAGCACTGAAGCTAGTGATCATTAGTTCCATGATCAAAAGAAGCTACAACAACACTTGTTTCTAATAGAGATAGTGGCTGCATGTAAAACAGTAAAACCTGCCAAAACATTTCTATGTATACATTTTAGGATATGAAAAGAAAATGTTTTTTTAAACAAAAGTAATATATGTAAGGCATAAACAAAAGACTCCATTTTTATCGAGCAAGCCTTTTATTTCGATAGAAAGTCAAAACCTTGAAAACTGAACTTAATCTGAACACTTTATTATTGAGCTTAATCTAGGGTGTGTATGCACAGATTGATAGATGTACAGACAGATGGACAGACATGCATACACCAAAGTGGTCGCTGTCACGCTTCTGCCATGGCAGGCTCAATAAAAGGTAGACGACTTTAATGAAACAAAACTTTACTCACATATCAGAAATTCAGTACTAGTTTTCTTTAAGTAATGAGTTAAAATGAATATCTGCACTTTGTTGCTTTTAATAGTTCTATTATATACCAATAGGTAATTATGACAGCAACCTTTTGGGCTTATTGGACCTGAAGGTTTTGGATGGTTCTGGCCAAACAGTGTTAAGAAAACATCACAAACTGAAAAAATTGGTCCTGAAGGTTGTGGATGGTTATTAAATCACAAATTAAAAAATTTCTGATATATCTGAAACAGATTCAACTTTTTTGAACATAAGCACCAACAGGCTTCCTGACAGTTCATGTGAACGGTTATCATATACTCTTAAAGACATATGCAATTCACCCTTTCCATGTATGATCTCTTTAGATAAAAGTTTCATCCCTTGTATGCCATGTTGGAGGGCCAAACTTACTTTTCACACACTGACAGAAATAGTTTCAGATCAAAATATCTTCTAAATGATAAAGCATTTGAAAACCGTTCACACAGGGCTACATTTAATGTCTGGGCCTTATACCACTAATAAAAACACAAAATAATGAAGTCCATTGATTTTCAAACCTAAAAATTAAATTTAATTCATGTACAAAAAGTTTTCCAATTGTCTCTAAGAAGGTTGACCTAGAGAGAAAACCATCTGTGTGAAAAAGGTATATTAGATCCAACATAAACTGTTATCTCCATCATCTCGGGGTCTGAAAATTCCATTGCCCAGCACAGTTGAACAATTTAGCAGAGCAAGCAAACCTGGAATTTTATACAAAATTGGATGGAGAAGTTCCAACATTTTTGCAGTTTCATAAAACAAAATCTTGATCCAAGACAAGCATAAAACTTTGATACTTTTCCAGCCCTACACCTATATAAAACTCAACGTCTATTCTAAGAAGCACAATTATGAGCAGTCTGGGCCATTTTAGCGGCACCCCCCTTGTACCAGCATGTCAGCGACTTTGGAAGCCTCCTTTGTAGCCAAGGGCTCTGCCTCCTCGTAACGACTGGCAACATCAACCAGGGTCAGCGCATACTTGTAAATGTATCAACCAACTTTGTCATGTAGCAGAAACAAGATGTCAGCCTGGTGCACCTCATTAGGGATTGGAACATCACACCGCAGCCTGGGGATTTTACATGCCACTGGCAGGTAAATCTGCCACATGGCCTGCTTTTCAAGCCACACCATGGCAACATCTTGTGCGACTATGGCAGCTTTTGCCAGGTTTGTCATGGCTGTTACACCCTTCCAGTAACCTTATGGGCTGCAGTATATTGCCACAAGGTTACTATCCATTAAATAGTGCTTGTGTGGTGGGTAATGCTGGCTGGTAATCTACAAATGTGCAGCCACTGCTCTAATTTGGCAGCACAAAAAATAGGCCACAAGGCCGGCACTCACTTGGTTTGAAATAATTACAGGCCGCATAGCCCAGGATGGCGAGGCCCCCCGACAATAAATATCACTTTGTATTTTTGCAGCTCAGGTGATGGTGTGTAACAGTCAGAAAGCTTGGTTTCATCACTGAGCTGTAGGCTCTTGTCCAGTTTTCTGCTGGACACCAGGTAGTACTCATGTTTTGCTTTGCTGACATCTTAATAAGCATTTTCAGCAAGTTGTTAGCCATGCAGCCGCTCACAGTAGCGTACTAAGGGTAAATGGTGCCCAGGGCGACAATGATGGACCAAAGGGCCAGAATACGAGGCCCTAATTGTCATCAGCTGTTTTGGCACCCAAGGCAACTGCCCCATCCACCCCCCCACCCCCCCGTGAATACACTATAGGCCACTCTTTAAGGTAATAAAGTTGCCGCTTGCATCTGGTTTTAATACACTGTGGATGGCACTTCCACCACTGAATGTAATGGCATTAAGGATTGCCCTGCCAAACATCATTTTAACCTCAGCCATTAAGCAGCCATGATGATATTTGCAGGATTGATGCACAGTTTAATTAGCATGTCTTGTGTCCAAAGGCTCAGCACTGTGATGGTAACTGTCTTTGCTGTGTCTTTGAAGTCCAGGCAGCCAAGGTCACCCTGTCTTTTTATGTTATCACACCAGCTACAATTGGTACTATTACTGGTTTGTACCATAAGAGGAGGTGACTGTTGATGCTTGTCAGAAGCCTGAATGAGAGGGTCATTTTTTAAATCCCTCACAAGGTGCTTGTGGTCATCTATGGGTAGAGTGGCTCACAACTGCTGTGTACAGGCCAAGCGGAAAAACAACAGCAAAGCCAGTACAGCATGGCGACAGGTTAGAGATGCATGTTCACAGGACAGTTGCCCCCCCCCCCCCAATCAATTAAACGTTCATATCCCACTCCTCACAGAAACTGTGATGTCTCTGTACCCAAAGCTCCAAGATCCAAGACCTGCAGGATTTTTTTCTAAAAAAGATCTGTGAGGCTGAAATTTCCATATGTGCAGAAGCTGAACAGTGGTGAACTCTGTACAAAAAGTACAAGCATGCAGTAAATGTGGTGGATGAACCTGACACCACACTGACAACTGTGTCTGTGGGAACCAGTGTGGTGGGGATTGGAATATTGTGCCACCCTCATCATGGTTGTCCTTAAGATCACAGCTTTAGGCTGCAGACTGATTCCTGTGGCCAGGAATTTTATCAGCCGGTGACCATCCATGAAAGCCAAAAAGCACATTGAAATCTACATCTTGGTTGAAACAACGGTTAACACAATCTCAGACCACATATCATAGATGCTATGCGACAGCACCATCTCCAAGCAGGAGTTCAAGCTCATCCTCAATGAAGTGACAAATACACAACCACATGAAAAATGAAATATTGGCTGCATTGCACAAGGCATATACTTCTGTGGTGATCAATGAGGTGGCGACAAACGAGTTTATAGCCCATACAAAAGCAGAAACTCACGAAGAACTCAAAGGATGCTTGCTGGGGCTGTGGAATCAGGCTAATCGTTGTGGCATCAGTAGGATCAAGAGAAACATCAGCTTTATGTCACATGACTTGTTCCTAGCAAGCCACAAGTATACTACGATGTGGTTCTGACTTACAAAAAATGGGGTGACCAAGAAGCTTATGTTTGCGCCGCCTTCAGTGCTTGCACGAGTGTCACTCGGAGAATTGACCACCTCACGGGTCATCACCTTTATTCAGTATAACCTGCATGTTTGCAGTAGAAAGTCATGAACTATCAATATTGCTGTTAACATTTTTGTTCCAACAAGCTGGCTTTGATGCATATATACCCCACCCAACCACAATCAAGGCTACTCCAACCAAAGTTGTCAAAGGCATAGAGGCATCATTAAGAAAGCAGCCAGTGCACATTTTAACTAATGGGCATACTAGAACATCTCTAAATAAGCACTGGCAATATTAAAATTATAATGGACAAAAGGACATCTGCTAGCCCTTATCTGTCATTCCTAGGGCAGCCCTCTTCTAGTTAATGCACTTAGACTGTCCTGGACAGAATTCATTTCATTTTCTTACAGCCAATTGTGTGGATTGTTGCCTCCACTGATTGCATATGTGTTTGAATTCCACCCCATAGGAGTTCCTAGGGTAAAATGCTAGGAACTCTGAGGTAATTTAACCTATATAGCAGTTACCCCCTGAGGATGAAATGCATGGTAACTGCATATGTGCAGGTTTGCAATCAGTTTCGACTCAAGACCAGCACCACAACTGACTTTCGTACTGGAGAATGAATTGATAAGAGATAACAGTTGTCCCCAACTAAAGAAAAAAAAGACTTCAATTTGAGTGGGGCTCGACCACACAGTAAACTGTATGCCTTGGGATCCAGTTTCCAGTGTATAAACGGCCATGGCCAAGTAACTCAGTTACAATGTAACTGTAGTAAGTCTTAACAAAACCTGTCTGTCTGCATCATCATCCATCCTGATGTGGAGAATAACCTAATTTCAACCCCTATATTCTCCACGGTGGGAGGTCTAATTTCTTTACTGTGGATTTCAGGACACATGGGGCCATTCCTCTCAGTGTGCACCATTTCCCCCATACGACTCAAACCCAACTGATTATACACACCAGATGACACAGACTGTGGGCTAATCATCCCTTATACATTGACTAGAGTGCCAGTTGTACATAAATGGTTTAGCTGATTTGTATGTGCCTTGAGTTTTCATCAATGATTGCTAGTACAGGGCTCGAAATTAACGGGAGTCCACTAGCCCGAGGCTAGTAAATTTTCTGTCGGACTAGTATTAAAATGTCAATAGTCTGATGCCTAGTTAATCTTGATATGTGTCTGACATCGTTTTGTGGGAAGGACTAGTGAAGATTCATCAGTACAAGTAAATTTCTCTCTCTACTTGTCCTTCTGCCTATAAAGAAATTTATGTTAAATTCTAGGTCTGTAGTATGCATTTAGTCCAGTGAGTCGCTATTTATAGTAAGCTGGTTGCCTCTATCGATCAATAATTGAATGGGCTTACTCATCCAAAAAAATACATCTGGATTCATTGTGTGTGTACAAGGGTAAAACGTGCCACTTAATACAGTGAGTAGCAGTACTAAATCCCATTTCTGCTCACACTTTTTGTGCAGCTTTTATACATCATGGGCCAACCTGATGAGCTATGGGAACGGCTGCATGAAGTAAGGGTGGCAGCATACACTGAAAAAATTCCTCAGTTGTGGCCTCTTGCAGCTATTACCAACCAATCACCAGAGGATTGGAGGGATCCACAGTGTGTAAAAGAGCTTCTCATTCATCTTGCCACAAAAGTGCTGCAAGGCAGGCACAAGGCAGCACCTGCTCACAACAACTGTACCAGCTTTTGCATTACATTAGTGATCTAAAAGAATAAGCCTTCACTAAGCCTCTGTCAGTGGTGCTAGGGGACCAGCTAGCCAGGCGGGTGGGCTACCCCTACCTATCACTTGGTTGGCTCCACTGGCCCCTTGAGATCCACTCATCATTGAGAAAGGCCCTCAATCATTCATCCTGATAACACTTCCACTGCTGCCACAAAAGTGGCTGGGGTGGGGGACCTCTGGAAACTCCTGTGGAAGCGTTTTTTTTGTATTTGAGCCGGTATCATCAGCCCCCTGCTATTGTAATTTATAGTCTGTCAATTAGACGATTAAAATATTTTGACAAATAGCAAGCCTCTTTATGTGAGAAGTGTGATACTATTACCTATGAATGAAATTAAATCTGGACTTGTCAGAACATTAAAAAAAGTCTGGATTTTTTATTTTTGTTTTTTGGTCAGAACAATTTCCAGGGTTGGCAGGCAAAAATAGAGCGGTGTTACGAAACACCCAAATCCACTCAAATCCACCCAAATCCACACTAAATCCACCAAAATCCAAACCAAATATACGAAATCTTGTTGAGTCTACTGTCTCGTCTCTAAATTGCAATGCACACCCCCCCCCGACAATTTCTTTTCTCATTAAAAGTCGATGGTTGATATATAAATACAAATGTAATTTACGAGTCGTATATCTTTAGACTTTACACACCATTAATAAATAAACAAAGATTAATAAACGTTTCACTTATTTTAAGTGAATAATTTACAGCATGAAAATGCATAACAAACACCTAGTAAACAGGACTGATAAAGGACTGTTAAAGAGATTTTAAATTAAAGGCCGACAATAACCCGGAAATTCACCATATGTCAATGATCATGACAAACTGGTAAATGTTAATTATCTTAATCCTAGAATTAGTATGTACCGACAAATATTGCTTTGATGGTCTTTTAGTAATCATGCCGCCTAAAAAGATACCGCGAAAATGACAAATAATGAATTGTTTGATGACGAAAAACTTACACCTTTTTTTGTTTTAATTGCGTCAATTGTGTCCATTTAAGATGATAATTAACTGACCATTACTTTCATGTCAATATGTTGTCGATTTGGTGTGGATTTGGGTGTTTCGTAACACCCAAAATAGAGTCGGTCGGGTAACCGGAAACAATTTTCCTTTAAGCCGCACTGTAACATTTTCCTTGAGATAATTTGTACGCAGGCTTTGCTGGGGAATTGTCATATTGCCTAAGTTTATACAAACAAACATTGACATCAGTACCAATCCAGTCTGTCCTCATAAACTCTAAACCAAATGACCGGTGGACTACGATCTGTTATAAAACCAATGCATGGGTGACATGTTATTAACAAATTTCAAACCAAGCGTCACTGACAGTCTAAATGCCAACTACAACATATCATTTATTTGTACACTGTGTATTACCGCATAGTCAGCCTCTTTATCGGCTCCAAAACAACTGTTGCAACACCCCATAATTCACTCAATTTGTTTCCTCCATCTATCATGTGTATCATATTTTTGAGACCTTGACCTTTAATCACATGACTTTAATCACTATAACGCAGTTAAGTTATATGGTGATGTAAATTAGACTATATGCGACTTTGTAAAATTAAAATTCTCAATCAAGACGAAATAAATTACACTTTAAAAAAAAATAAATGGAAGCATCTTTAAGCTTGAAGAAATTATTTATAAAGTCTCCGAATAACATGTCAATCTTCTGCCTAAGGGACCATTTAATTTTCGCGGAGGGGGTTGCACCTTTCATATACTGACTATATTGAGTATATTGGGCCGAACCATCACGGTTGATATAGCGCACTGAAACATCACGGCCAAATCGTTCCAGGCCGAACAAGTTTTTGCGGCGAAACGAACCGTGACCGTATTAGCTTATAATGATTCTCTTCGGTACTATAACATGGCTGCGCCCATATGGCTGGTCAGGCCGACAAATCTTCGCAAATTTCTTTTCCACCCACAAAGATGTCGTCTCACATTTTCAAAATATTATACAATCAAACAGTCAATTAAAGACATTCTAGACAGAGGGTCAGTTGGAAAATTTGGTGAAACAGAAGCTCAGGTAAGAGCAAGTTTACGTATGGCCGTGCCACCGGGAAGGGTCTCGATTTTTATACTAGGTCCCCGCATCCGGAGAGATTGTTTTTGAAGACTATGACAGGTGTAATTAATCAGATAATGGATTAATCGAGTGATGTCTGTGATACGAACGATATCGATGCAAAAGTTAAGTACGATAATTGATGTTTTATAAAGATATTTTACCACTCATTCAGATCATCCCCGTCTCTTTCTGATGCGACTGAAAAAGACTCGGAAGTAATCGTAGTGATACTTCCCAAATGAGTAAGTTTTTTGGAGACGAACATTCAGTTAGATAAGATAAAGAGATCATCATAATGAGAGAGAATCGTTGAAAATAACATTTCACGACGTTTCAACATAAATGAAATACCTGCACTTTTAATTTTTTTAGTGATTTTTCTGAAACTTCCGAAAAAAAGAAATTGAAGAAATCATTAAGTTTCCATCACCTTAAACCATTGCTTACATTTATATTAGTGATAATGCATAATTAGCAATTACCCATCATTGAATGGCCGTGATGTCAGTGAGGCTATTATGATGTAAAAACAGCAACAGGCAAGACAGCACTTCAAAATTGACACCATTTACATCTAAGGTTTTTTCTAGCATGCGACCAGCACTATAATTCCTTTTTAAGTTCGGCCTTAGAGGTTCCAGCTATTGCATTTTCAACCCTTTTTAAAATTCACCCTAGTCAATCAAAAAAGTGTGCCTCCAGGGCTGAGCAAATCCCATAGCCCAACGTCCTGGACTATTCATTTTTGAAGTCGAGCAAGTAAAATTTTCAAAGTCGCTAGTCCGGGACAAGTGCTTTTTAAAAAAGTCGGGCAAGTCCTTATTTTCGTGCTTTAATCACTATATCTACCTTTATTTGGACAATCATGCCCTCCGGGCATACTGAATACTTGATTCTACCCCTCTTCATGCATACATTTACATTCTGTATAACACATAAATGTGGTCAGTGATACTTTTCACATATGCACACGTTCTGTTACTGGACCCATGGAAGTACTGCAGACCAGAAAAGAATAGTTCCATGCTCCATTGCAACCCAGTACCAGCTACAGTGACTCCTCTTTCCCAGACACTGGTACCTGCCCTGAATTTTTGTGAATGACTAGAGATCACCTTGTCCCAGCATAGACCCAGCACTCCCAGCCTCCTTCACTATTTCCCAACATCCTGCTTCACCATCTTAATCATTGGTACATTAAAAGGAGATTTCCTTCCCACCACACTCCTATGGGTTTGAAAGCACACAATAACAAGCACCATCTTCCTTCTTTGATCAGATGTTATCCATGGAAGACCCAACCTTCCTTGCATCAATTGAAGTAGTCTTATGAAGTCTTCCTCCTCCTGTTTCTATCAGTGACCTCTCACAGAATTCCAGCATTCATCAGTCTCATAAACACAATAAAATAAAAAAGACCAGCTTTTTTGAAAACATTTTCTATAGTCTGTTTGAGTTGCAGTCATCTTGCACTGCTTCAAATGGCAACTTCAAGACCCAAGCATCAACAGTCTTCTCCTTTGACAACAACAACTCTCAACAAATTAAACGCAGCTTTTTACAAGACACACTCTGATCTCACACACTGTTGTCCCAGTTGTTGACAAAGACATCGTGGGCCTGTTAATGTGAAATCTTTGCACATCGACCAAAAACCCTTTCTTGACCTGCAACAACCATTCACAATGACATACAGATCGTCTCCTTGCCCAACTTGGTCTTGATGGCACTCTGAACAAAGTCTAGATCCCTCCATTGAGAACCTCACCGACAGATGCATTCAGATGTCAGTCTCACATATGACTCATGTACTGAGTAGGGCAGCTCAACACTCTCTAATGCCATAGCAGCATCTGTTAATCTCTGGCACTCAGACAGAGATGCATTCCTATCCATGTCCTTGCTGCTGAAAGACCATCACAAGGCCATCCTCAGATTTCAACCTCTATCTTTCAACCATGGAGTGACTTAGGACATAATACAGGAAGAGAACATTTGGCTTCAACCCATCTTCTCTTTCAGGCAACCTTATTGTAGAAAATCACACCATGCCCATGCTGCCCTTTTCTTCAACGCTGCACCACAGAATGGGAGAGACCCAACCCCAGTGACCCATGAATCTTGCTAGAAATAAACATTACATCCAAAAAAAGAGTTAAGTTCCTTCTAAGTACAACCCCACCAGTATCTTACTCTATGCCTTTTCAAGATCAAAGCTTTCTCAACCAACACCTTTGGGCACCTGAGTTCATCATGTATAGCCTGAGCTCATTCCGCAATGCTGTTCAGGAAGGAGACCTTGCCAGTAACATGCACAGAGTGAGAATCCCTTTGAAGCAAGACATTAAATCCTTTGTTTTGATCTTGTATTGTGTGGGATTCCTTGTCAACAAGGAAAAATTCTATCTCATTCTGTCCCAGCTCTTTATTCATCTAGACATGGAGTTCAGAATTCCATGTTGTTACATTGAGGATCACCTTGGTAGTGTCCCTCCTCGACTTAGAGAGTTAAATCTTTGCTCATGAATTTTGTTGCCACTTAAATCTTCTAAGTGCTGATGTTAACCTACTGGTCCTACACCAGTTGGTTCATGAAACACCTGTAGATCACTCTCCTATCATAATGGCCACCAGATGCAGTGGTCAAAGTTACAGACCCAAAGTTAGGGTCCCATCTCAGAAATTGGAGGATTTATATTGGGTATCTCACTGAAGGATCAACCATCAAAAATTATAACGTGCACAGATGCCAGCTTGAATGGCCTCAGTTCCCCTCCTTCCAAGTGAGAGGGTTTTCACTTCATCAGGAGTGCTTCCCAAATATCAACCCCCTAGAGATGTGATGAAGGTCATAGTGAAGGCCCTTTCAGCCAGTGTGAGATGTTATCTGGAAAGGGTGCTCTCATTCTTCCTGTCACTTCAACTGTCACTTAAGTCTTCAGACCACTGCCTTCCTGTTTGGGATTTCCTAAAATGGAGTCCTTGCCAACAAATCCTTAATCAAGTTTGCCATACCCCATGCAGATTCGGACTCCTAGCAGGCTCAGTGTCTCAGTGTAATCAACCAGTCCACACTGCATGGTCCTGTCACTCCTTAGATTTCACTTGAATCTGTATTTCCTGGGGCTGACCCATTGAAGATTTCCTTGAGACAAGGGGAATGCCAAGCTCACAACTTTTGTCTCAGTCAGCCACAGATCTAAAAGTCTGTGCAGCTGATGTTCTTTAACCCTGAATTAGAATGGTCTCAATAAACAACCTTTCACTGTTTTCTCCAAATTGCAGCATGCATAGATTATGCACTAACCATAAACCATTTCTTCTATGAAACTCACAGCTGCTTCACATACATTGGGAGAAAGGAGCCTGAGCAAACTCTGGTGTAAGGGGACATAACTTCCTCCACCTCTTACCTATTCTCCATATGTTTTTATGATTGGACAACATATTTGAAGAAGAATTCCATTTTTTAGAGTAAAATATATTTCTTCAATAATACTTACCCGATCATAGTACAGAATTACCTGCCCAAGCCATCCCCACAGTTACATCATGGGAAAAGCATGCACATCTGCTCCAGTAGTGAGTGACTGATTGACGAGATTTGGCACCAGTCCCTCTCCTCAAGGGGAGACCACTTTTGTCTGGGTTACACCTAGGCAAGCAGATGATCTTTTTGCACTTTTGGTACTAAAACAAGTCAGAAGATATATGATCCTCTTATTAGTTTGAGAGGGCTGGATTTGCAGGTAGTGGATTACTCCTAATATATTATGATCAGGTAAGTATTATGAAAGAAACATATTTTACTTGCAAATTTGTTTTCTCATGACTTTTGCTTGTACATGTACTTCAATGTGGTACCAGACACTGTGATAGTAATTTCAGATATAATAGGCACTTAAATGCTATCTTGTCGTTATGATCGATAAAACAAGGCTGATAACAGGCTTCTTTTTCTTTTTCTTTCCTTTTTTTTTGCCCATATATTACTACAGTTTCTAGGAATTGCAGGCAGCTTTGCTGAGGTACAATTAAAGTGGTGTAAGGTGCTCGCCTTTACAGATCACTAACGTTTCACCTCTGTCCGCGTGTGAGAGGGTTCAGCCAACGTGGGTATGTGAGAAAGCTTGCCAGTATCTTCCCATGGGTCGGTGGTTATTCCTGGGTTTTCCCAGGTTCTTCCGTCACCAAATATACTGGCTGCCATTTATAGCCTATCATGTGCTGAAAAATGGTGTTAAACCCATAACAACGACAACTTTTATGCATCAATAGGATGTATCTTTTACTTTTATATTATGTCTTACATTAAATTGGTATTCAAAACTTATACTTAAAATTCCAATACTTTCAACAACTCTTTATTATTTTTATGTATTTTGATGTATGATAGTAAATGATTCCTACATATCATCTAGGTATACCTCTCTTTTAATAGGGATGGATCAAGTTTGCCAGGGAACAGAAACATATTGTATTCCTTCATATTAATGATGGGTCAACATTAAAAGATCTCCAGGTTGTTCTTGACCCAGCACAGATAAGGTATCATAATTGTGAAGCAGGTAGAAGATTGTGTTACTTGTATTTTGTATATATTACATGTATTGAATACGATGACAAATACTTCAGTCTTTTGTTTTATATATGATATGAATGAAGATTACATGATATCATACCATTGTCAGTTGGCATTACTCATATAGGTCAGGTTACAATTACCCACATTACAGTTGATGAATCTTTACATTTATGCAGCAAGTTTTTTTTATTTTCTTTTGTATGCCACAATATTAAAGTGTCTAAAATGCAGGACAGTTCACCTCTGCTTGATGGAAATTTCACCTCTGTCTTCCCCTCTTTTCTAACTCTTTCACCGGAAGCCATTTTTAAAGGTATAAAATGAATCACTAATGTAAGCATGTTCGTACTGAAGAGGAACATCATGTTAAAAAACTTCCAGATATAATAATACATTTAGTGTAGTTGATGTAATAACGATTGCCATTGTATTGAGATCAGTCACTTTTTTGCTGGTCCTAAGAATGTATTTCCTGATGAATCATTGACTAAGCCACCTTTAGGTCAAACTGACAATAGGTATATGTCAACTGACTGGTGATGAGTACTCTCATTTCCCAGTTGTGAATTGTTACATAATCACAATCACATTACACTCAAAATTTGTCTGAGCTTTAAGGTCCAAAGCTCCAACACCAGAGTGATTGTCCTTATATAACATGTACCGTATTTGTCGGCCTATAAGTTGATGTGGAGTAGGACTCAAATTCACTAATTTTTTGTAAATTTTCCATCCTTATAAGTAGATGCTGAGTATAAGTCAAGACCAGATCAACACCTTGGCTATGTCTTTTTCGCTAGTAACTTCCGGTTTCATGAATATTAATGTGACGACTGTATGCTATTCCAGATACTGGAAATTGGGAAATTGCATCACAGACACTAACATGCGTTTTCCACAGGATTGTTTTGGGGGAGAGAGAGAGGTTTCAGGACAGTTGTAATATGTACATGTATTGTTCAGTTACTTGACGATTGTGATCCTAGTCATGTACAAGGGCACTACTATATTCCATTATCAGTTAACACCTCTGAATAAACAGTTCATTCTTGTTTTAATTACGATATCCATTGTCACAAAAACAACTTGGCTGTGTAGTGTTATTTACATGCTAATTAAATATGCCTAGAGCTTTGGCCAGGTTATTCCAGTTGGCACCGGTTTAAGGCAAGATTCGACAGACGAGATCAAATTGGTGAGGCTACCAATAGGAAAATGAGGCTATCCATAGGGAAATCAGAAATGTAAAGAAAATTAATGACAGAGACAGAAAAACAAAAAAGTCACATAAAAAGAATAAATAAAACACTTTTTTATAATTCCTTTATATATCTATGAAATAGTATAGCTAATTTACACAAATGAACAGTTTGATAATACATATTATTTAACACATTATCAATTATAATTGAAAGCACATCAGTGTCATAATTTATTTTTTTACTGTTGCATGCTTTAATCAATAAAATAATAGGTAAGAGTCAATCATCTCCAACATCAGAGAATCCCTCAAATTCTTCATCTTCCGTATTGAAATGAAAGATGGTGTCTATCTCTGGGCTCAGATAATTGGAAATGTTCTCATTATCCTCGGTCTCCATCTCATCTTCCTCATCTGCCTTCTCTATCCCACTGACAATTTCTGCTTCAGCAAATCCATTCACAATAGTGGGTACTGGCAGTACCTATTACCGGTAGCCAAAGTCAATATCAGTGTCTAAACTATTGCGGTAACTGGCTTAATTGTTTTCGGAAACCAAAGACCAGAGATGCCGAAATAACAGCTGGTTAAGAATGAATATGGGTTATGTATTGACATTACATTGTGCTTTAAGCCGAAATGCAAAACTAAAAATGGATCATTGATGATCTACAAGTAGTCCATCTCTATTGCTGAAGTTTATGTGTTTAATCTACAATATTTTATAAATATTTATCAAACATTCAAGTTAATATGGATTACATCACTTTGTAGG